>OZ007596.1:130604518-131204518 GCA_963931845.1 Maratus michaelseni | reverse complement strand
CTCTGTATTGAAAACGAATTTTGTAACAATTATAGTTCGGTTACAGGGGCACTTAAAAGCATGCCCGTTTTATTGTGGTCAGTGGGATAAATCCTCTGCACTGTATTTTAATGATGTTACACTATTTCAAACTTATTGAAAATAATATATAGCACTAAAGTGAACTAAAAGATGCTTGCAATCGAATATTGCATGTGTAGAACTTTTAATTCGTTTACAAGGCCACCCAAAATAGTTTCATTGCATGATGGTACATGGGAAAAAATCGTTTACGGTGTATATTAATGATGTTACACCGTTACAAACATAATGAAATTGATTTACATTTATGAAGTGGACATGTTTTCTGTACAATATGGAGTGTAAAGCATTTATCATTCATTTACAAGGCTACGCAATTAATTCTGCTACATAATGGCCTGCGGGGAAAAACGGTTTGATGCGTATTTTAATTATGTTACAGTATTTCTAATATAATGAAACTGATATACATTACCGAGGTTTACTGAAAGATACTTGTTGTATAATATGATGTACATTTTTCGTTCATTTACAGGGACACGCAAAAGATTTCGTTTGAAGTACTGTATCAGGAATACTGTCTATAGGCGATAATTGCTGGAAGTGCGCTTTCAGTTATGGTAAGCAGTTTAAAAAAATTTTTGCATACTACGTGATGTGTATAATGCTATAGATCATATACAGGGCTACACAAAAGAATTCGTAAGCATTACCAACTATGAGCTTGAATTCCAGAAAAGAGTTTTTTATTCGAGCTATGTTATGCATTTTAATGATATCATTTACAGGGCCACGCAAAGAACTAAATATATGGCCGCCGATGGATGATAATTTCTGGAATTGCTATTTCAGTAATTTTTACCGTGTTTTTTGCCTGAATTAAAATTTAGTTTTATATTTGGCATGTAAAAAATTTGTAGGTAATATACAGGACTGTACAAAAGAATTCTAATATGTTTCCGTCTATTACTAGAAACCTCTGAAGGTGAATTTTCAACTGCATTATGTATTTACTTATTAAACTAAACTTTAGAATACTATGTAGAATATGTACAGTTTTATAGGTCATATACAGGGCCTTTCAAAAAAAGTGGAGTACTTTTTTGGCTATGGGTAGTAATTACTGAAATCTTGTTTTAAAATGTGTTATGCGTTTTCTAAAATGTTTAATTAGATATATTCTTTCATCTCATGAAATGGTGAACTTATTGTGGCGTTTTTAACGCATGGCGAAGTAAAATTAGAACGAATTATTTTGAGTTGCGGCAATTTTCTTTTGCATTCTTAGGGTTTCGTTCATCTCACGAAACCTTATTACTCCCGCTTCGTTGTTTGTCCATCACAGAGGCGGTTCACAGAAACTATTTAACTTACAGAGCTGAAGCTTTGTGTAATTATAGCTGAATACCTGCTATGAAGTTCAAAATCATAAAATTTGAAAATAATCGTATTCTTTTATATAGAAATAAAAAACCAAAAACCTATCAGCCTTTACCTATTAAATTTAAACATTTTTCGTTATAGCAGTTGCCAACAATTAAAAATCCACAAAAAAATTCTTTCTACAATAATTAATTTTCTATTAAAATATTTCCACGTGAAAAATGAAAATGAAATAAGAAGTTCCACCAGTTGAAAAAAAAAAAAGATTAATATGACGTTATATTGGTAATTAAACGGAAATTTTCAAACATTTCTCAATAATACAAGGAGTGTAAGTATGTGTAAATACAGAAAGCAGCTTAATATGTCGTCATTAGAGAATTAAAATGTAAATTAATCTGACGTCATAACGGATTTTCAAATGTTTCAGAATAATACAAACAGAGTATCAATATGAGTAATGGAGAATAGTAAATATATAAGTTTGAGGAACATATTGAATCATGATGAAAACTCGATTATGGAATATTGGCATATTTTAAAATTTTGAAGGTCTCTATACCACATGTTTCATTTTGAAATTGATTTTTTTTTATATCGGATTTGGTCCAGATGACAGATATTATTATGACAGAATATAATAGCGGGCTTAGCCCGCTATCTGGAGCCAGTTCAGATATTCGAAAAAACGAGAAAAATAGACCGGCAAATTTTTACTTTATATAAAACATTATTATTATTATTATTATTATTATTTGGAAATGAAATTTATTTGGATTTGTTAAAGAAAGGATAAAGTGTTTTGAAAGGAATATTAAACGAAACCCTTTATGCGATCTTCGATCACACTTACTCACTTGTTATGAGAATAACAATCCTGTTTAGAAGATTTTGGTTACTTCTTCTTAAATCATCACTTGTAAGAATTTATTTATTTATTGCCTTAATTTCAAGAACTTACACAAAAAGTCGCAAATGAAATGGATATTCAAAATATAAATAATACGTTGTCAAATGTTTCTCTCACCATTTATTTACCAGAAATACAAAGCTCTTCCGAAGATAACAAATTATTACTACAAAATTAATATATGCATACAGAAAGTGTATTATACTGTAAAAGGAAAGTTTTATGAATAATAAATCAGAATGACTATATCGATTGGATAAATGACGGTGTCACTATTTTTTATAGAGAAATTGATAATGATAACAAAGTTAATAAAGAAATAATAAGCAAAATAACAAAATAAATATTTTCAAATATTTTCGAACAGTTAAAAATGTTTCTAAAAAATAACTGATCATTAAACTTATATAGCTAAAAAAATTAACCAAACAGATAAAGAAAATTACATGGGATAAATACAGATTTGTAAAATTCTATAAACATATCAACTCTTTATAACTCATATTTAAAAGAATGTGAATACCTTAATCCAAGGAGAAAAGGGTAAAAACCAGAAATTAGACGCGTTCAATCACATTACGATATTCTCAAAATGCCCACCATTCGACACAATCATATGTCTTAAACGGAGAACAAAATTACCACATACGTTCTGCAAAGTTCTTTCTGAAATAGCTTCGCATTCATGAGTAATGATGTGTTGCAGTTCAGTAATAGTGGTGGGATTATGTCTGTGCACTGTATCCTTTAGGTAGCCCCATAGGAAGAAATCGCATGGATTGAGGTCCGGCGAACACGGTGGCCAATCCATACCTGTATCGGTTGCATTTTGATAATGCAATGCAATGACACGGTTATCAAAATATTCATTGAGTAATGTGAAAACATCAGCTGTCCGATGAGGTCTCGCACCGTCTTGCATGAACCAATCTGTTTGTAAATTACCTAAGGTATTCAACATGGCCACAAACTGGTGCAATATTTCGATGTATCGACTTGAATTTACAGTTTCCTCCAAAAAAAGGCCCAATAATTCCACTGCTAGATAAGGCTGCCCACACAGTAATTTTTTGTGAGTAGACTGATCGTGGCACGCACACATGAGGGTTCTCAGTTCCCCATATCCTCCAATTCTGTTTATTGACGAAACCATCCAGATGGAAATACGCTTCGTCAGAAAACCAAATTTGGTTTGCGTCAATACCCCCTTCATCTATCAACTGTAGCATTTCATTTGCAAAAGTTAGTCTTTTCTTTCATAATGATAGGAAGTGGTTGCTGCGTTTGTATTTTGTAAGGATACATTTCCAAGCATTTTCGCAGAATTTTGTGCGTTGCGGTTTTACTCACTGAGCATGAAGCTGCAGTTTTACGGACCGATATTCTCGAATCTTGATTAATAACATTTTTAATAACATCTACGTTAGATTCAGTCATGGCCGATTTATGTCGTCCAACTTTGTCTATCAAATCGTCGGCAACACTACCGGTTTTTACAAATTTCTCATACAATTGTTTAATTGTATTTGGATGCGGAGCATTCCTTACGTTAAATTTCTCTTGCAAACTTCTTGTAGCTATTATGCTTTGATCCAAGCGGTAGTACTCTAGTATTATAAATATTCTTCCTTCCAAAGTATAAACCATTTCCAAGATTCTTTTAAACTGGATTCAACATGCATAAAAATATACTGAAAAACTTCCTTAAAAGATCTAAAATCTTCTTAGAATTTAACACAATTTATGAAATTTTTAACAACAACAAAAGGAAAAAAAATACTGAATCTCTTCTCCTAGTTTTAAGATGCGATGCACAAAATAGTATTTAAATCAGACGATAAAAAGTAATTAAATCCAGGAAAATAAAACTTCATAAATATAAAATCGTCTGCTCTCTCACATACTGCTTACTAATTCATGCCCAATTCTGAACGCTGTCGTTATGTTGAGCAATTCCTTATTTCCATGGCAACAACACATTTCATCGAAAATATAACGACTGAGCTCAGAATCGTTCCCTAACAAAAATTGTATTGGTGAAAGAGACCCACTCCATACATGTAACCTCCTGATTTCAGTTTTGGTCTCGACTGAGTGCCTATTGCTCTCAGCGCCATCTATTGATGAAAATTCAAACTAAAACCGGGAATCGCAGTAAAAAAACTCCTGACATCATACATCACTCTCCTGCAAGAATTGTTTAAATATCTGTCACCGTTTGTAAGTTATTGAATTTTAAAATCAGTCAGTCCTTTTTAGGACACCCGGTATATATATATATGTGTGTGTGTTATAAAAATTTTATTTCGCATTATTCATTTAAATTAATCTAAATTCAGACATAGTCATTATTTCCTTAATTCTTAATAATATTTATTCCTATTTAATGTCCTTTTAAAAGTAATAACACGTATATTAATAATTATCTTATTCTAAATCTTAATCTAAAACTTTAAGTTCATTCGTAGCTTTTATCAACTCCCCAATCTATAAAATTCTGAGAGACGCTTGTTGTCATTTCGAATGTTTTTAAAATGCCATTTTTTTTATTCCATGCTTCGCTTCGCGCGCTAAGTATTTTTCACGTTAAAATCAATGCGCAGATACGATAGGGATTCTTTCGTGTTAAATCTTCTCCATCGCACCTCACTCGCTTAGCTTAATTTTGTCTGTCACTCATTGGTTCCTCCATAAGTTACGTCGTTTCAATAACTCTACGCGTGGTTAACAAAACTGGCTTGTAAGCTTTTGGAGAGCAGATTTTTGTCGTGTTTTGAAGTGCTGACCAAATCGTTATCTGGTGTTCTGCGACTTAGAATTTCACAACAGCCTTTTAAGATCTATTAAATGATGTAGTGAGTTATCGTCAAGCCTGAGGGTGTTACTGGCATCGCTCCTGTTCATTAATAAACAATTTATCTGGAAATTGGCTGCTCATTATTGAAGAAACTCTTGTGGTGTTTCATCATTGCCTAACCTCCTCGCCATGATTCTTGATATCGCCTGCAATCATTCACCATCTTTAACAAACTGCCATTTTCTCGTGGAATATTAAATCATCTTCGTAAAAAGTTTACATATATATATAAGGTGTTTCAGAATAACGTTTATAAACTTTAAGGAGTTGTAGAGTACAATAAACGATTTTTGTAGAGGAAACCAGGATCGCAATGCACTCATTCAGTCAAAATTTCAAGGTGCTTCACTTCAATTTTGAGCCATAGCTTTAACAATAATCAAGATACGATACTTACTTTTTAACGATACTTGAAACAGAGTTTGTTTACTGTGTACAAAATTTAAGGAAATCACGAAAAGTTGTAGAAATACACCGTAATTTAGCCTGTGCTTATATGTAATATCAACTCTATTCCGAAAAGTGGACCCTCTTATTTAGCACTGACTGGGAGCGAATGGTGGCCACTTCCACCCCTTTAAATTAAAAAATATCGCGAGATGTGGTGAAAGTAGTCATCCTGCGCATCCTGCAAGGGAGGCAACTTTGAAATCTTAAATGATAACCCCACTTTTTTATTGCAAATTCGTAATTTACGGGAAAAAATACGTAACTTTTGTATTTAACATTTTCTTTGGAAAATCGCGGATGGCGCTGTAATCGAGTAAAATGCAGTGAGAATCGTTTCCATTGAAAAGTCTGGAAATGATCGAATAACTCGAGAAATATACATCGAATTGAAAATTAGAAAAATGCATTTTCAATATTTTTGAAAAATCTATTTAGGAATATCAAAGTTGCCATTTTTCTAAAATATTGAACATGTATTTTTCCGTTTTTCAATCCGATGTATATTTCTTGATTTATTCGACTGTTTCCAGACTTTTCAATGGAAACGATTCTCATTGCATTTTACTCGGTTACATTACCTCTACGATTTTCGGAAAAAATGTTAAATAAAAAAGATACGCATTTTCCCCGTAGACTCCAAATCTGAAATAAAAAAGGTGTGTTATCATTTAAGATCTCTAATTTGGCCCCCCTTTTCCCCCAGGGGACAGAGTTGGTGGGGGCAACTTTGATATCCCTAAATAGATTTGTCAAAAATATTGAACAAATGTTTTCCGTTTTTCAATCCGATGTATATTTCTTGAGTTATTCGACCGTTTCCAGACTTGTTGGACACCCTGTATATATATAGAATATACTAGAAATATCTGGAATTGGTTCAAAATTAGACCAGCTCTAGAAGTCCAACCTTTCTTGAGGCTCTGGCAGAGAAGTGCCATGCCACTTTCTCTGACACAACAGCAACAACAACTATGTTGGAAAATTATTAAAAAAACGAAGCTGAAAATTTCGAATGCTGTAGGGTCACATGATATGATCTCTTATCGGTCACTTTCGAAAGAACTCCGTCGTCATAGCAACAGGATTTTTGTCTGTAAAATATTTCTATAGTTTTCTATTTCGATCTTCAAAAATTTTTCATTTTCTTATTGCCTTCAAAAAATGGTATAAATTCAAATTATTATTTTTGAATGTTGCTTAAACGATTTTCGAGTATTTTCTCCATACAAAGATATAAATTACAACATTTGATAGCCAAAGTATCAAATAGAAATCTGTATTAATAAAAGTCTTCATTTTTTTTTTTTTTAAACTGGATTTTTAAAAAAAAATCGCTATACGAATTCTGAATAAAAAAATATATTGAAAAGAGTACAAAACTAACTAAATTGGGCTAAAAGATTGAACTTGGATTGCTTATATGAATAGCGAATTTTGATATGATTAGTGAACGGAAAATATGGGAATTTTTCCGTTCAATATATAATAACAAAAAATCAAAACCTGAGTCTCAGGTACACACTATATGGAACAAATGTGCAAACCTCTATGTGCGATACATTTCCCTAGCCATCGCGCGAGCGAGAGAAACATATATATATATATATATATATATATATATATATATATATATATATATATATATATATATATCAGTGGTTAATTTTTGCAATAAGTTTTTATATATAATATATATATATATATATATATATATATATATATAAATTATATATATATATATATACACTATATATAATATATATATATATATATATATATATATATATATATATATATAATCAATAATTATTAATTTCACCATTTTACATATCATTTTTTAACATAGAATTTTTCATTAATACATCCATTTTTTTATTTTAATGTAATTGTATACTTTATCAACATAATTTTATTTATTATTTAATTATATTTATTTATTATTTAACTAATAGTTATCATTCTTTAAACAGTATTTGGTTTAATCTTTAACTAATAATTTTAATCCACTGCTTTTATTAAATCATAGAATATTCACTAATTTTCTCATAGATGGCAGCACCATGGTTTGAGTTTTGCTTTGCTGTAAAATAATATTCCATGGTCAATCATCTTTTAAAACTTATTTTGGCAACATATAATGATTTTCTGCAATTCATTGCCTGTGTTATGTGATGACTCCTGTATATCTGGTAACTGTTGTGCTCTTTTCTCTATATCCTTTTTAATCAAGTTGTATTTTGAACTTTATGATTAAATTTCACTGTTTTTATTCACTTTTTTATGGATAAGGTTTCTTTCCTTTTTAATATTGTATTTATTTTTTTAACTTTATTATTTTTTCACAGATTGTTTCTCTATTATGGTGTGGTAGTCCCAAAATCATATTCTTTAGAATGTTATGGCTAATGTGATGATGAAACCACACATTTTATTTGTGATATTTTGGCATTTGGGACCTGAAGATTCTGTCTAAATTCCACAAATTTCATTTTTTCCATTTTTAATTTAATTTCTTCTTCTTTTAAATATGTATATGGTATCTATATTCAGAGTGTTGGGGAACACTATCGTTGTCAATTAATTATTACATACTAATTCATAATTTCATAGTTTTTGTTGGTGTTTCGGTACTGTTTCACTAATGGTTATATACAATATATAATATATATCTCTCTATATTAAAAAAAAGTAACCACCGCTGCCGCCGCTGTCAATTAAGATTTTGTGCCTTGAAGTCTTTCTGGACTAATATCTAGAAAACTATTGCATGTAAAATTTTAAAAATTGGTAGTTTTATAAAGAAATGTTCGATAAACACGCTGAAGCAAACAGTTTTTAAATCGAAGAATTATTTTAAGAGATATTTAAAATCAAAGTTCGTCAAAACAGTTTTTTGAAAAAAGTTTTATAGGAACGAAAACTATCCGCAGGAATTTAACCATAATTTGTAAGGATATAGTTGACAAGTTTGCGGAGTGCAGACTGCAATCACTTTTTTAATTTGAGTAATTTTTTCAGGTTATATTTCAATTATTTATTCAAAATTTTCATTATTTTAACGAAGATTTATTTCATATTTCATAAATTCCATTATTTGAACCGTTGCCAATTTGTAAAATAGCGCACGTAATAAGATTCCCTTTCAATTAAGAAATGTATTTACACGAGACTATTAAAAACAGAAATAAAACTTTAAAATAATATTTAAATGATCACGTGTTAAAAGCAATAAATGTAGAAAATGACGTAATAAAAATATACTTGCGCGTGAATATTACAAAGAGAAATACGAGTAACTAGGGAAATTCACGTCACATTTAAAATGATAAAAAAAAACAATATTTCCAAACAATTTCAATTAATTATTATATTTTCATGAGAGATCAATTTATTTCGACATATCTTTTACCCATTATTGCAAATTTTAAAACAGCGTAAATAATAATATTTCCTTTCCAATGTCAAAATTCTTCTATTTGTTTATTTGGTGTTACAGTTTAACGATAGTTTATTTTTTTTTTTAATGAAAATTGATTGACGGGGTAATGGAGAAGTATCAAAAGACAAATAAGCGTTGAATTAAAAATTCCCCGATGAAAAAACTAACTCGTGTAACGCATCTGATGTCAACTGAAAGTGACGCGACGCCACGATTATGCACGTTTGGCGCTAAATCATATATTTTGGTGACAGTTACAGTTGTAATCTGTTTCAACAGCAGTTGATTCGACCTTAAAATCCCTCAGTCAAAGGAAAATGAATGGAAACCCTGTTACAGCAGATCGCCACTGGTTGTTTAATTATAATACAATCTTCCGTAATCGTTTTAGAGATGATCAAATCAGAGTGTTTTTAAATCATGCGGTGTCAGAACGGGGGTTGGCGAGCGCAGCTCGTAGGGGGCAGAGCCCCCTAGTATATAATATAAAATCCTATAATGAAATGATTTTACGGAACGAATTACCATGTATATGGTATCTATATTCAGAGTGTTGGAGAACACTATCGTTGTCAATTAATTATTACATACTAATTTCATAGTTTTTGTTGGTGTTTCGGTACTGTTTCATTAATGGTTATATACAATATATAATATATATATATAATATAAAATCCTATAATGAAATGATTTTACGGAACGAATTTGTGAATCGATTTTATGAAACGACTGATAAAGCGAACATATGTTTAATACAGGATTTGTATAAAGCTGACCGTAATGTTATTTTAATATGTTGTTACAGTCACCTATAGCATATTTTGCTTGAAGAGGGTGTATATAGCATTTATAGTTATTTTACAAGCCACACCAAAAAATATGAATGTATGAAACGAATATATGTTAAATGTGGGATTTGTACAACGCTGCCAAGTAACGTAGTTTTAGTATTTCGTTTAATTCACCTACAGCATACTTTTTGTTGAAGTGGTGTATATAGCATTTAAAGTTATTGTACAGGACCTTACAAAAGATTTCGATTACACTGCCGTATATGGTCGGTTATTACTCAAAATGCATTTTAGTGTCATTGAGTTATATAAAACTCGATGAAATTTGTGTATCTATGTTACTAAAGTTTACTACGCCATGTTCTTTTTAAAATAAATAATGTAACATTTATAGCTCTTTTACAACGCAACACAAAACAATATAGATACATTACACCTGATCGCCAATTACTTTTGGAAAAGCTATTTTGTATGACGTTTATTTAACTTATGAGGGTACATATATCTCTAAGTGTATAACAGTGTCTTCAACTAACTTTTCGAACGCATTTTAAGCCCACTTACCACGAACGAATTTTGCACAAATCTTCAGAAAAAGCTTCCTTAATGTCAAATATCTATATATATATATTTATCTTACGTGGTGCAAAAACAGGGCTGAAATTGTAGCTTGCTGTTTGGAAACAACCATAGTTTCTGCAGCGACGATACCCATTGGTTCATTTTACGGTGACGTGATACATTCAGCGAATCAGCTTTCTGATCAAGACTTTCTTTTAGACACAGCAGAAAACAGAGACGATTCTCATTGGTTCCTTTTACGGTGACGTGATACATTCAGCGAATCAGCTTTTTGATCAAGACTTTGTTTTAGACACAGCAGGAAATGTTTGTTTATACTATTTTGTTAGCGTCATACACAGCGTCTGGGTAGCGTTTTCCAAAGACTTTTAAATAAATTTAGGCCGTGCTGTGCAATATTATAGACAAAATGTACGCCGTGCTGCGCAATGAGTTTTAAATTAATTGTATTTCGAATGTAATTTTTTCATAATGTTAAAATGATTTATGCCCTTTGGTAGCACCAACTAAATGCATTTTTAATTGTGTTTTCAACAAAGTTTTCTATTACGTTTTTTCCTTTTTTTTCCATTTCATATGTTAAAATGGTAGTACTTATTCTGGCGTATTTTTATGAAACTACTTATTCTGGTTTGAGTTGCTGCAAAAAGTGATGAGCGAGCAAAGCGGTCCTAATGTGAAATGCCTCTCAATTGACGGGGGTTTCCGAGCGTTAGCGATGTAGGAGGATGACCCCTTTAGTATACACAAATAAGATTTTTATCATTGATCTTTTTACATTGGTAGTGTCACTAGTGGGAAATTGCATAACTAAAATTGTAAAATGGGTAATTTTATATTTTCTAATATAGCAAACATAGTCCAAGTTAAAATTAGATAGAGAAATTTAAACTCAACTTTCTTTTACGCCGATAAAATACCCCAGCGAGGAATATATTAACCAAATTTCAATAAAAATGTTTTTTTAATGGTGTAATTTTGTATGATGCCCGTATTTTAGATAAAAATAGGTAATATTGATTTAACACAATTTACTCACGCATTTATAAATTGGGTAAAAAGAGTAAAATAAAATTAATTAAGCTTTTATGTTTTTTTTTTAAATAAATTTTCAGAATAAGCTTGAATGAAATTTATGTTTTGATAAAAACTTTCACATAATACGTTTTTTAACGCTGGTAGCACTCCTAGTGGGAAACTGAATAACTAAAACTTTAAAATGGATTTTTTTAATGTTTTCTCATACAATAATCATACTCTAAGGTAAAACAAGGTAATACAGAATATACAAAATTTTCTATTGATTTTGCGTTTATAGCCCCTGGGAGGAAATAGGGTAACCATATACAAGTAAAACGATATATTTATTATATTTTACTGCATGACAGCTATACTGATGTTAAAAATAAGTAGTAGCGATTCAACACAATTTTCTTTTGTGTTTATAGCGCTCCTTGGTGGGAAATCTGGTAACTAATCTTAAATAAATTTGATATTTTATGGGAAGGGAGGTGTTATAAATCTTCATGACATGGTCAAATTTATGTTTTGATATAAAGCACCCCCAGTGGTACATTGCATAACTAACACTTTAAAATGAATTTTTTATGTTTTCCCATATAACAAGCATATTCCAAGTTAAAATTATGGAATACAGATACAGCAATTTTTTCTTTTGCGTTTATACTGTTTCCCTGCCGGAAATAGGTTAACTAAATTTAAATAAAATTGCTTTTATGTCTTTTTTTTAACTAAATCTTAATAATAAGATTCTTCAATTTTATGTTTTGATAAAATATTTTACATGATAGGTTTCTTACGCCGATAGCGCAACGATGTAAAGTTGCATAACTAAAATGTTAAAATGGATTTTTTTTATGCTTTCTCATAGAAAAATATATACTCAAAGTTAAAATTATAAAATATATATTCAACATTTTTTTTTTTTTTTTTTTTTTTGGGGGGGGGGGGTTATAGCGTCTTTTTGGTGGATATAGAGTAACCAAATTTAAATAAAATTTATTCCTGTGTTTATTTAATAATTCTTCAGATTATACTTCTGGCTCTGTCAAGTTTATGCTTTGATAAAAAAATTTACATGAATGATTTTTAAACTGGTAGCGCACCGGGTGGGAAATTGCATAACTAAAACTTTAAACTGTTCTTTTTTTATATTTTCTCATATAGGAACCATACTCCAAGTTAAAATTAAGTAATACAGATTTAACACAATTTTCTTTTGCGTTTACAGCAATCCTAACGTAAGTAGGGTAAGCTACATTTAAATAAAATTTATTTTTATGTATTTTTAATAAATGTTCATAATGAATTTCTGTTTTATATTTCAACAAAAAAAAAATACGTGATAGGTTTTTTTTAACGCAGTTAGAGTCGCTGGTGGGAAATTGCATACCTAAAAATTTTAAAAGGTTTTTTTATGTTTTTTTTCATGTAACAACCATACTACAAGTTAAAATTAGATAAGGTATTTTAAACTCAACTGTCTTTAACGCCGATAACGTCCCTTAGCGAGAAATATATTACCAAATTTAAATTAAAGTTTTTTTTTTAAATGTTCGTATTATAATTCTTTTTTTTTTCTTTGCGTTCGCAGAGACCACTAGCGAAAAATAGGCTATATGCATTTAAATAAAGTTGTTTTTTATGTTTTAATGTATAAAGACATTTATGATGATTACTTTGAATTTAAACTCATTTTATAATGCAAAAAACATTTATATTATGAATATGAAAATGAATGGAAATTAGGTATTCATTACTGATGCTAAATTGTCAACTAATTTGTTACATAAAACACACAAAAGCAAGGTATATGCAATTAATCTGCCTATTGGCCTATCCACCTATACAAAATTTAAATTACTTAAAATGCTCTTATTTCCAAGAAAATTTACTTGTTCATTATGGTAGATTATAATGTGTTTCAAGCAATGGATGTCTTAGGAAAAAATTTGCAACGCGGAAATTTGCTGACAATCTGGGGGTTGGCGCACGAAGGGCGCATAGGACTGAGCCCCCTAGTATAAACATACATAACCTACCCGCAGCAAAACATATGCGCGTGTTTGTGTGTGTCTCTGTGTGTGTATGGAGTTTTCCAACTTCATTCTTTCGGGAACCATTTAAACAACAACAAGAGTTTAAAGAGAATTTCATTCTCAATCTATCTTTCATTTCTTAAATCTTGATTTATTGCAATGAAACTATCATTTGCTTTCCGTGAAATACAATTCTCGACGAATAAACTTCCAAAAATACAGATATTTATTTACAAATGCTATATGCGCTGAAAGTATATGTAATGATCAAAGACATACATTTGTAATATTATATAAGTACAAGAAATATATATAAAATACCATCATAATATTCTAAGAGAAAAACATCCTATAATTTGAGAAATAACCCACGCAATCCACTTTCTCCTTCTCGTATGATACAATAATGGGAAAATGAAATATTTTCATGACAAAGGTGAATCAACTCTGGTAACTGTTACTGAATTCCCTAGTTATTGAGAAAATAAATAAAATAGCATTTCTATCGAGGATTTTTGTTTTGTTGTACTTTCAGCAGCTGAGACTTGAACTGTGGTTCAAATTAATCTTTGCTGAGCGATAAAAGAGAATGAAAAAAAAAGTCTGAGAGGCGAGATGCCAAAAAACAAGTGCTTTTTCAATAACATTCATTTTATACCTACAAACAGTCTTCCACGGAAAAAGTAATTTCACGAAAATGCAATAACGAAATGAAATTTCTCTCTCCTATTTCAATATATTACACATCAAGCGTGTTTTTTTTTTTTTTTTTTTTTTTTTTTTTTTTTTTTGGCTTCTAAAATTTGTTTTAGAAGACGAGATCAAAAAGCGAACACTTTGACGAGTTAATTTATGTGTGAATGTATTTGTAAACTGATACCATTATTGAATGCTGGATGTATTAAAAAATTGTAATCATTCACTTCTTTTTAAATGCTAAAAGATATAAAATAAAAAGATTATAAACAGTAAAATAGGTTTCATTAGATTATTGACATATGTCAATCTGAGCCATTATAAAAACAAACAAAAATATTTATATATTATTTAATAATGGCTCAGATTGAGCTGAAACATATATCAACAGAAACATGTGATTCCATTACCTAAAATATGATTAAAACTTTAATTAGATTTTAAAACATTAAAATCGAGCACTTTCGGCTGTGAACCCAGCCTTCATCATGATTTATAATAAATACACGTGTTAAAACACAAACGTCCAGATCACATTCTTGTAAACAGTACAGAGACATACTGTTTACAAGAATGTGATCTGGACGTTTGTGTTTTAACACGTGTTTTTATTAGAAATCATGATGAAGGTTGGGTTCACAGCCGAAAGTGCTCGATTTTAATGTTTTAAAATCCAATTAAAGTTTTAATCATCTTTTAGGTAATGGAATCACATGTTTTTGTGTGCACTTTTTATTCTAATTTGGCAAAGATGAATTTGAACATTCTGAACTTGTTTTACATGTATCAACAGACTAATAAAACCTATTTTACAGTTTATAATCTTTTTATTTTACACCTTTTAGCAATTAAAAAGAAGTGAATGATTACAAGATGTTATGATTTGTTATATTTATTGCAATCATACTTTAACTGATCCTAATTCAACAACTGTGGGAATTCTCAACTTTCCAAATAAAGTTTAACCCTTTAAGTCTCGATGGTAATTTACAGTACCATGAAAAATACTTTATATATATATATATATATATATATATATATATATATATATATATATATATATATATATATTCATTTAATAAATCGATTGGCAGTAATACAATACAGGGTGAAATATAGATATTTTATTAGTTATTTTTTAAAAACTATTCACATTGCAATGTGTTTTGCAAAGATTACAAATGAATTTATCATCAAATCCAAACATTAAACATTCATATTTCGAAACTACTTGATTGAATGACTTCCCGTGTGGTATCATACGTTAAAATTAACCTAAAAAGCCAAATATAGTCAAAACTATAGGAATTTAAGGTGTTTATATAGAAAATTTCCGAGTTTAGTGCAATTTCAGCATAAAAATTACCTTTTAAGCCTTTTTGTTTTTTGTTTTTTGTTTTTTTAACATAACTTAAAAGAAAAAATAATTTCCAGCCTAATGGCTATTTTCGTTTTTTTCTCTCTCTCTCTTTTTTTTTGTGGGGGAGGGAGGTGACAATTGGATGATTAAAATGTATTGTGTGTTCTCTCTTTCTCTTTTTTTTATCCGACTGTATTTTTTCTTGTAACCTTTATAACTCCAATTTTAGTTTTAAATATTGGTTTGAAGTTAAAATGTTCTTTCAAATTTTATAACTATAAGTTAAAAATTTTATATAATAATATTATTAATATTAATAATAATTAATATTAATAATAATATTATTTATATATGTAAAATTATGGAAGATAAAAACATTCATTTATTAAATTAACTTCTGTTACATGAAACCTCCGTTACAATAATTTTACATTTTTTAATCAAATGCATCTTTAAAAGGCTGTATTTTAATTTTAAAATGCTATTACAAATTTTAGAGATTATACACACACACAGAGAGAGATAAATAAATAAATAAAATAAAAAATAAACAAAATAAAATAAAATAACGAAAAATATTTCGGGCATAATTTTATTTGACTCAATCATTTGGCGATGTTTTAAAAGTTTGCCGAGCTGCTTGTTTGCATTCGTGACATTCTACCACCAATCAACGATTGCAAGAAAGTTGCCATTCCAGATTTTTAAATACCTTTATATTAAACTAATACCTACAAGTAGAAAATTTTATGGATTTAGAAATAACAAAACGTCACTGATAAATTAAATGCTGTGAATAATTCAAGAATTTAAATGCAAATCCATAAAATAACAGATTTTTGTAGATTTTACATTTATGTATAAATGATATATTTTATTTCATAAATTGAATAATACATATAAAAATAATAATGTAAGTAATAAGAAAGTTTTTAAGGATATTTCATCAATATTACAGAAATGCTCATGATAATTTTGAAATTGATATATATGAAAATAACAATTGGTTAATGCCGCAATCATTATAATGCACGTATGTGCGATTAGTGCACATGAAAACACATATTAACAACAAACAAATCGCTGGATGTAGCAAAAAATACAAGAAATCTTGCGATGCAGCAATCACTAAACGTATGTATGAGCGCTTCGAATATATGGATAAAAAACATCACTCGATGCAGCAAACTCGTCCTATAAGCATATAAAAAATACAAAAAATTCGGCGATGCAGCAATCAGTATAACGCATGTAAAAGCGCTACGCGCACATGAAAATAAACAAGAAAAATCATTGGATGCAGCAACCGCTTTGTATAAATATCTCAAAACATAGAAGATATTCGTTAATGTCCTGATCATTTTTACGCATGTATGAGAGCTTCGCACATTCTAAAACAAACAAAAAACATCACTATGCAGGAACCGCGTCGTATAAGAATCTTTAAAAAAAAAATCATAAATTTGGCAATGCCTGGATTATTATAACGCCAACTATCACTAACTTTGAGCAATAAAATTTACAATATTTTACAGAAAACAGAAAATAGGATACTGAATATGTATTTACTTAAATTGTTATCGAAAACAAGTGTGTACATTATGCGTAAGATGTGGGTGCTATATACAAAGTACTATATACACTTTCATATATATAAAACATTACCGTACGTAACTATGCATCGCAATATTTTTTAAGCCTTTTTTTAATATAATGACTTCATCGTTTAATGACATAACTACTATTTTAATTTACAAAAGAACTAATACATCAGTAAAAATCGTTAAAGACACACATAAATTAGGAATCATTCAATGCCGCAACAAACACCTCATCTCAAGAAATGTTTTTTTCAACAATAAAAGAGCTACATCTGGCTGAATGCGCTTGCGAAATGGAGGAGAGGGTGTCGTCAAATAGGAAATAGAGAGTTAAATCAGAGGCTCCATTTCACAACTTTCTTGGGGGAGGGCAAAGTTTTTTGGACAGTAGCGACACAGCCATGTGTGGGATTTGGGAGCCATGTTCCCCCTCCAAACGAGAAACGTTTACTGAATGATGGATACAAAAACAATGAAAACTTCGAATACGGAAACGCAAAAAATCGATGACAAATTCCGTTTTATGCAGTTTTTTGTCTTAGTAGTTATAATTTAAAGATACTAACTATGAAAGTTTTCGTTATAGACAGGTATTCTCTAAGACTGTTTAAGCTTACTTTCTATAGTACACCTCTGAAGAGCATACGTGTATTACAATAAAAGTTGTCTAAACGAAACCTGTCTGTAACAGAATTCTTTCTCGAATGGAAAAAAGTTTCGACGAAAAAAATACCATACAAGTGGTCACGGAAAATATATCGTGAAATTAAATCGGTCACGAAGTAATCAGCACACGAACATCATCAATATGTCCCGTAATTTGCAAATTTTGTGATCCATAGGGATAAGAAAATTTTAATTAATGAGTTTCTGTCAGTAAAAAATTTCGTTACTCATTCTCTGCCTTCCTCTTCAGACTATCATCTAAATTCCATACGATTCACAAATCTTCAAAACCCTTGGACTCGGGTAACAGTCCTGCATTGGGCCAGGCAACCCGAACCGATCTGCAGTACGGATCGAGCTGGATTGACGATGCTTTTTTCAGTTGCGGGTCAAGTTCACTTGGAATATTTGACTACGGTCAGAACATATATGTCTCAGTGGACATAATGCTTATGTTTTATTGTAATCAAATCTGTCAAGTTATTTCAGTTTTGAGATTTTTTTTTTTAGTCTGACTTGTGATGACTGATAAATTTTCTGAAATTTCGAATCCCTTGGGGAGGGAGAAACTACCCCCCACCCCCCAAAGCCTCCCCCAAATTGCGCCCCTGCGTCAAATATGTTATTTAACGTATCAAAATAAATAATAATTGTACTGTTTTATGGCTTATTATTTAATTATAGATTAACGGAAAATTCCTGTTAATGTTGGACCTGGAAGATATTTCAGAAAAAAAGCTAAAAGAAAATAGCATTTTAGAAATGCATATTTAAATTGTAATAAAAATAAAACTATAGAAATTTGTTTTCTTTTTTTTTTTTTTTTTTGAAAAGAAAAAAGATAAATGTATCTCCTCAGAAAAAAGACCTATTTTAAAGTTTAAGAAATTATCAAAGCGGAAAGGAATCACAAACGAAGTAACAGCTGTAATCATTCCACCGTTTCGAGCTAATGAACGGCCAACAGTAACTGTAACCCAATTTCACGAGAGAGAGAGAGAGGGGGGGGGGGGAGAGAATAGGAGAGAAAGAGATACTGCTTGCTTATCTCACTTCACCCGGTCAGATCCAAACACCCACCTAACGCTTCGACTGTTATTTAGTTCCAAATAATCGTTACGTCGATTTTAATATTCTAGGTACTCTCATTCAGTGCGAAGGAAAAGTTTCTTCCAATTCTCACAGAGATATAACTTTAAAAATTTGTATTACGTTTGAAAATACAGTAGTCAAAATAAGTATTCGACATGCACGAAGTTTCCAATGTCTTGCCTTAATTTAAAAAAATAAAAAATAAAAATAATAAAAAAGGGAGAGAAAAACCTCTAGATTCCAGTTAATGTGCATTAGCTAACAATAGCTACTTTTTATTTCAATCAATATTATATTTAATATATTTAAGAAATAACGAAAAATAGCAATTAATTCATTAACAGACATAATTACGAGATCTAAAAAGTATTCGACAGCGGTAATATCGTTTTAAATACCTGGCTCTTTGCCAAAAATCAGTCTCTAAAGTTTTGGAAATTACAAATACGTAGTTTGACAAGATTAATTTGTGTTTGTTTGATGCATTTTGTTTAAGAATGTATGAAAAATGGGACGATAAAGGAAAAAGACACCAACTCAACTCAAAAATATTATAATTCAACATTTTCTTCAAGGAAAAACAGAAAATGCTATTGCTGAAATTGTGCAACAGCCTAGAACAACTAAAATACTGAGTTCTACGTACTCTGAATTTAGTGTCTTGTTTGTGATTAATGTTTTAAGAATTACCTATCCACTATATAATTAAAAAGTATAAATTACATGAAACGGTGGAAAATAAGCCTAGATGTGGTCGCCCTAAGAAACTGTCTGAGGCTAATGGAAGATGGATTGCGCGAGAAGTTAAAAATGATCCTTGGGTCAATGCGCCCAAATTAGCAAAAATTGCATCAGGCTATATGAACGTTAGTATTACTCCTCAAACAATTAAAAACACTTTAAAAAATACAATTTTCATGCAAGATCTGCCCGAAAGAAGTCATATATCTCCAAGAAAAACAGACTGGCTAGACTAGAATTTGCTAAAGCGTACGTTAATAAGCCTGTAAATTTCTGGATGGATGTTATACTTGCAGATTAATCGAAGTTCAATCTTTTTGGATGTAATAGCAAAATAAATTTTAGTGTATAGAAAGCCAAATACAAAGCTCGAGGAAAATGATATAGTGCCAACAGTAAAGCACGGTGGTAGGGGAGTGCTGCTATGGGGATGTATGGGACCTTTCGGTGTCGTAAATTTAGTTGTAATTGAAGGTACCATGACCCAGTACTTATACATTGATATCCTCAAAGAAAATTTTCAGCAAAGTGCAGATAAATTGAGCCTTACACAAACTTTTAATTTTTACCAGGATAATGATCCTAAACATACCGCCCTGAATACTCGACTTTAGTTGCTATACAACTGTCTAAATGTCATTAAAACTCCGGCTCAGTCTCCAGATTTAAATCCCATAGAACACCTGTGGGGTCATTTGGAAAATAAATTACGCAAACGTCAGTTTTCTTCTAAAATGGAGATGAAAGGAGTGTTGATAGAAAAATGGAAAAAAATTGACAAAAATGTTACCTTGCAGTTGGTCGAATCGATGCCAAATCGTTTAAAATATGTTATTCGCCGCCGAGGAAAAGCTACAGGGTATCAGCATTATCATTTAATATAAATAAATAACTTCAAAGTTACTTGCCGAATACATTTTTTATTTGTAATTACGAATGTTAATGTCTATTTTTTGTTAATGTTAAAAGTTTTTAACAAACCACTGATTGCAATGAAAAGTAAATGTCATGTTTTTAGTCAAAATAAGTATTCGACATGCACGAAGTTTCCACTGTCTTGCCTTAATTTAAAAAAAAATAAAAAATAAAAAATAAAAAATAAATAAAAAAGGGAGAGAAAACCTCTAGATTCCAGTTAATGTGCATTAGCTAACAATAGATGATTTTTATTTATATTTAATATATTTAAGAAATAACGAAAAATAGCAATTAATTCATTAACAGACATAATCACGAGATCAAAAAAGTATTCGACAGCGATAATATCGTTTTAAATACCTGATCGATAAATCCTAAATTTTGACTGCTAGAATGTATTTGTTTTTGTTCATTTTAATAAAGATGTAAGACATAATATTGAATACTACATGTATGTCGAATACTTATTTTGATCGCTGTATATAGGTTTGCATAAAATTATTTTAATCGGTAGGGTTCTTTTGCATGTAAATGAAAAATAAATTATTTGGTGAACGATTTGCGAGGATGGGAAATAAGTCTTAATTTCGATCGCATAGTAGTTTGAAGGCGTTATCGAGGGACATCTTTGGTCACCCATATTTGTGTTTGTACTTTGAAGTGTCATGCAGATGTAATTTCTTTGAATTTTAATGTTTAAAAAGCATATTGCTATATACTCATGAAATTAAAGGCTTTTTTCTTTTTATTCTGACGCCAAAAATTTTTCTTTAGCCATGTATTTTTATTTATTTTACTTATTGTCATTAATAAGTTGTTTGAAAATGAGAGTTGGATTTTTTTTTATGTGATTATATTTTACTGGAAAAAGAAGAAAGAAAATAGTATCACACTATCTGTGCGGACAATTAATTTTTATACAATTGTAATTAATTTGAAAACGTATTAAAAGGAATTAATTATCTAATATTACTTTTTTACAGTATATACAAATATTAAAAATAGAACCGACTATTTTTTTTTAAATTGTTCATTCATCCCATTTCCAAAAGAGAATATTTTAATTATGAAGTTATCCCCTCTATATATAAGCTAAAGGTGTCCGAAAGATTTTATTGATGAATGTTAAATAGATTTTAATAAATTATATGTTTGCATTCCATAACGTTATTGAAAGCATTCTTATAGTGAATTATATATTTAGCCAGCATCGAAATTACAAGGCATATGAATTTATATTAGAGTTAAATTTAGTTGAATATATGACTTTTTTTATCTTAAAAAACTAAGATTAGCTTTATAGGGGTCTTTACCATGCACTGGTGACATTTTGAATTATAAAGAATTTCACTGCAATAAACAATAAACGAGGGTAATTTTCTATTCTCTTTCCTCCTCATGTAGATATATTTCAGATGTTAATTGTGGGTATATTTCTTAATTTTGTTGGTGTGCGAGGAAAAGAATGGGATATGTGGGATATAAGAATCAGAAAATGTCGAATCTGGAATATGAAAATTTCATCAGCTGCAGTAAGAAGACAGATCAATGTTACGTTATTACCACTGCCCATTATAAATACTTTTAAGAAGCGATAAATTAAGCAGAAATTATATTCTGGGAAATTTGTTTTCCAGTCAACTGCAAATTTTAATTTAGCGTTTTCATTTCAAAACTTTTAAAATCTCAATATTTCAAAAAAGATAGAAAATGCAAAATGCTACTTGAATATCCAAACAAATTTCCATCAAGTACAAAAAACAAATCCCAAAAATTTATAAAATGTTCCCCACCTCTCAAAAATGCCTTGAAAGAGAAAATTATTGCAAATTTCACCAAATACCGACATCCTGGTTATAACAAAATAATATGTTATTGTAACCTATTAAAAATTTTTGGTAGAACAATGGGACCGATTAATAGAAAGTTATTATGTTTTCCATCTGTAATAGGAACTAACCTTATCTTGAAAAGCTCACGTAAAATGGATTTCACTTTACTAGATCTTGTGAAAGTTGCTAAATATAAACTAAAACGTGTCGAGAAATTGCGTCCATACTTAGAAACGTATTTTGAAATTCCAATAAAAATGATCTTATGACTTTTCAAATAAGGATACAATAATTATTTTTACGAGAATAAAAACACGAAAACATATTATATATAATCGAAATATTGTAAAAAGGGACCAACATCTAATTCGAGAAATATACATGCAATTCACCTTTCTTCTTTTCATATGATACAAGAATGAGAAAATGAAATATTTTCATGATAAAATAAAATAAACTTTTGCAACTTCTATTCAATCCTCTCGTTATTTAAAAGTCTATAAA
Organism: Maratus michaelseni; assembly: GCA_963931845.1. Lineage (NCBI taxonomy): Eukaryota > Metazoa > Arthropoda > Arachnida > Araneae > Salticidae > Maratus > Maratus michaelseni. Next base: position 131,181,616 of record OZ007596.1, on the reverse strand, counting down.
TAATATATCATTCCTATCAAATATTTTCGCTTTGTTTCGCTTTCAGTATCTGAGAATTGAACTGTGAATCAAATTAATATAGCTTGAGTGATAAAACAAAATGAAAAGTTAGAGAGGCGAGATGCCAATAAAGAGGAATAAATGTTTTTTTTTTTTTTTTTTTTTTTTTTTTCGTTTATTTATACCTACAAAACATTTTCTATAGAGAAAAGTAATTTTACCGTAAAAGCAATAACTAAATCTTATTGCTCCTATTTCAACATATTAAACTTTAAGTGTTTATTGCCACTGGCACAAAAGTTGCTTGAGAATATTATAATCTCAAAATTGCGTACAATTAAATTATATTTTTAAGCTAAACAGTCACTTATTGCTTTCAATCACCAGAAACATGTCATGTCATTTACGATAAAGTTACTCTGATCATGAAAAAAAATCATTATTGTAGCAACTGTTGTATTCTGAATTAAGATTGTGAAAGGCTGCACTTTATTTACTATTATTTTCATTTTTTATAACTTAACTTCTGCTGAACGGGTTTTAAAAGCTCTTTAATTGCTCTTTAAGTTATTGGTCTTTAAGTTAGGTAATTTATCAAAGAAGATTTTAGTACGTTGAATTTCTTTATATGATGTTTAATTATAGATTTATGGTAATATCGGGAGGTTAATGACAAGTATGAATACCCAGCCTCAACCACTGGTCATAATAATATGAAATATGGACGTAGCTTTTATAATGCACACTGTTAAAAAAAAATTCTGGTTTAAATAAAATTTTGGTGCTACAGTAGCTACAACCATTAGATGGCGAAATCTCGTTCCAAAATTTGGAGCTGTGGTTCAATCAGAGCTCCAAATGTTGGAAAGAGGTTTCATCACCTTATGGTTGCAGCAAATGCAGCACCAAAAGTTGGTTCAACACATGACAAAATTTTTAAGAATATAGGCACCCATACAAACCAATGGGATTTCCCCCCCGAATTTTTTGAATTAGCGCACTGTATTGCTGGTAACTTTCTGAGTTTTCATGATATTTGAATGGCCTTTTTATATGCGTTACTCTATAGAATTGACTACCAAATCATGAAAAAAAAATCTTTGAAACAGTTCGCGCATGCGCAATTATAAATGATTTCATACAATTGCCCATATTTCATCAAATATTCAATATATTATTTTTTTTTAATTTCGGTATACTGTTTCTAATGTTCTTGAAATCAAACATGTGCTTTACATCCTCGAAATTCAAGAACAATTTGTCAAAAATTTCAGTAGATATTCGACAAACCGTGTAAAAAGTGAAAGTATCCGGTCACTGACCTTTTATTTTCTGACATCAGTGTACATGTTTACTATAAGATTTAATTTTTTTTTTCCAAATTTTCTACATTTATCAAATATTTTTCTTTTTATTATTAAAAGGTTAAAAGATTTGTTTCGGTAGTGGGTAATGTAAATTAGACATATTTATCATATTATTATTAATGCATATATTAGCTCATATAATCAATTCATAGAAACATATATACCTATTTGAGACGTGAAATGAAATGAAATGTAATATATTTAATTTCCTGAAACAAAAAAGTCATAAGGTAAGGGTTATTTTTTTAAAAAATTACACTTTTGTAAAAATAGGTATTGTAATTTTTAATATAAAAAGCTTCAAAACTTTCACTAACTTTTGATATCCTTAAGGTAGTTAATCCTTTATAAAGGCATGTTTAGTAAATATATTTAACATTATTTTATATCTTTTATAGTATTTTATATTATTTGCATACACAGCAAAATTCAGCAAAATGGCTTCGCAAAATCTGCTATCACAAATTATTGTTTGAAAGCTCAAAGCAGTTGTACAGTTTCACCCCAATACCTTTAATTTACGACTACTATGCACTCACGGTTCTAACTATTCCACTCGACTTCGAATTTATGGCTTATTTCAAAAGCCTCTCAAAAATATTCTATAATAGAGAGAGGACATAATATCCGTAGAGCACGATTTCTACAACACGAAATTCGCCGATAAATTTGAAAATTATCTTTCTTGTATATCATTTTAACTAATATTTATATGCATATATTTATATATATAAATTTTAAATTCCGCACAATCTTAAAATTATTCTATAAAGTATAATATAGTTTTGCTAATCCTACTTTATATATTCTTAAGATAACATTTATTTTTCACCTGTCTTTAAAAAATATTACAATGATTCATTTTAACCTACTTCCTATTCAGCTAAATACATAACAAACCATTATTTATTTCTATTTTCAAAAAGTATCTTTTAAACATTTCACAGATTCTTTTTTTTTTCGGAGTCTATATGTCTAGCTTCAAGGAATGTTCTTTTTTATTTCAATCTTAAATGCCAATATGAAATAAATTATCTGTTCTGCAAATTTCATTTTATTTTATTATTTATTTTTTATTATTCTAAAAGACTTCCCACACTTTACCGCAAAGACCTTATCACGCCTGTTTTTCTGCCACAAAAGATTCCGAGTTCATTTCTGGAAAACACCATCAATTATTCGATCCATTGCTATATTTTTACATTGGCGAATGCAACTTAGTTAATATACTGCTAGTAAAAAAATTCACTAGCGGTGTTTTTATTTTTCCTGACTCGGCCTCTTCAGTGGGGAAGATGACCGGGAACCCGGCATTGCGAGCTGTTCTTCGACACGACGGGGGTAGGAAAACGGACAAATCCTCACCTTAACGTGATGCGCCGGTGATAGAGGTGCGTCCAAAAAAAGCCAGAGCTGCTGCAAAGATTCAGTGTTGTGGACCACCAAATCTGGGGACTCGTCAAATGTTGGGAGCCTCCTCCCTAGGGGGTGGAAGGACACCTCATAGGCTAATCTCAGTTGCTCGACTGGGATTCCCCGGGACGAGTTGGTGACGCTGAGCAACAGACTAGCGAACAGCGATAAGACCATTTTCCGCAATTGATTCGGGGTGACGACGGAGGTGAGATTGGACTCCAAAGAGCAAGGTGCGTGGTGGCTCTGTTCTGACGTCTGGTCAGTGCGTGCGGCGGCGTGAAGCAACCCTCGGTACTGGCAGGAGGCAGAGTGTAGATACCGGTATGCAGGCGTGTGGGCTGCATGGTCCGCATCCACCACGTTACCTGCTGCAGCTGGAGTAGTTGTGTGTCGACCTCAAAGCCGTACACAAAGGAGACTGCCCGTTCGTACCAAGTGTGGTTCGTATCCTCAGGAGACCATTCCCACAGGATCTCAGGTCACCGCGGCTAGTATAACATCTTGGGAGGGGATCTTGCCTTCTATAAACTGTTCGACCACGAGGAATCGAACCGGTGGCTCGCCGTCTACCGCTTCAGTGATCAAGCTGAAACTCAAACCCAGGGTCGAAAACCAATCCAGCGTGTCTTTGCGTAATCGTAGCTTTCTGCGCCCGACGGATCAGCAGGAGTCTTCGAACTAACTTTCAAGCTACTAAACTCGATCGGGACCGCTACTCCGACGCTTTTGAAGGATCTTTCCATGCTCTTCAGAGTCCGATAGTGGTGTCTAATCTAACTTTCCGTTTTTGTATATATAAGTATATTGTAAAATTCATTGCTTTGATTTACAATTGATAGAAAGTGCGAACTGAAATAACGAATTTATTTTAAAATCGATATATAATTTTTGCTCCATTTTTTTTTTTTTTTTTGCTATATCGCAAGAGGCAAGAAAAAAAGCATTATTTAAATTATTCGTGATTTCTAAATTGTTTTCTCAACGTATAATCATAATTTAATGAATAGTGCCTGGTAGACTGAGCCTCGCTCGGTAGTTTTTTTAACATTCATACTGTATTTTAGTAAAGGCAAAATTCTATTATTTATTTCTACATAATTTCTACATACTGTATTTAAGTAAAGACAATTTATTATTATCCATTTCTTCATAAAAAATATAATTTCTAGTTTCTAAAAATTATAATAACAAAGGCTGTCAGATATTCTTCTTTTTTTTTGCGTTTTTTATATATATTATACTCTATCCAACTTCTCCATGTTATCGAGATAACAGTTATGATTTTTTATATATATTAGGCTGTATCAAAAGTACTTTCGTTTTTTGAATGCTTTTATACCAAATCATGTAGCTGGCACTTTCTCACTCTTGTTGTTGAACATAAAATGTTATTTAAAAGGATACATGTCCTTCTATATTCTATAATCATACAGGCTTCATTCTTTCATTTTTAGGCCGCATAAAGGGTGATACAAATGTTTTTCTCACTCCTATTGTTGAAAATAAAATGTTATTTAAAAGGATACATGTCCTTCTATATTCTATAATCATACAGGCTTTATTCTTTCATTTTAGGCCACATAAAGAGCAATACAAATTTTGAGGACCTTAATACCAATAAAACTGTCCTCAAAACTCGTACAGTTGCAGGCCAGGACAAGAGCAGTGTCCAGGCAGTTCAAAACAAATCCAAACGTTTTAAGGAAGGCGCCTCAGTCTTGAAATCAAACCCAGAAGTGGCAGGTGAATTTTGACCAATTCAAAAAAAAGGGGGGAGAATCCATTATCTGTAATAAATTTTGATGCTAAAAATTAACAAAACTACACATTCAAACATTAGAAATTGTTTGTAGTGAGTACTTTTCGAAAATAATAGTGTGTACCCCTAACTTATGCCAAATTAAACTGTCGATGCTTGAATAATTTACAACCGATTTTCTGCTTCAGATAAAAATAGGTAATTTCTTTACATTCCGTTTATGTATCGATGTTACGTCAACATTATCATTTATGTTCTTGCTGCACATATCTATCTACTGCTTGGCAAATTGCAAGGTACTCAATACTAATCCCCCTTACTGCTCTCAGCACAGCATTGGAAAAATTTCCCCGTGAATAGTACTGTTTTAAAATTCCGCACCGTCGTGAGGATAGGGTGCATCTGCTTCCAGAAATAAAATAGAATTTAACTGTGGTTTCTACGACTGGGGCTGATTGTCACATAACACAATTTTCCCCGCTCAAGTTGTGACATACAAACAACCCCTCTCGAAAGAATGTCAAATTTTTTTATTTTATTTATTTATTTATTATTTTTAAAAATCTTTAGAGCGTTATCTATTTTTTTTTTCAATTATAATTCTATATAAAAATGTAAGCTAAAAGTACACTATTAATATTACGGAATCAAAATTTAGAACGGTATAAAATAAATACTTACTAGCACGAAAACAACCACGAGTAAAAATAAATATTTTGACATGTAACAACTTTTTTTTGAAGACAGAACCCAAACTAACCCAGTAATAAGAGGTAATGGAATAAATAATATTTGTCGATTTATCATTTTAGGCTGGATAAGAAAAAACGAGTACCTGAAATTCTGATTAGATAATTTTTCGATCATTATAAAGCCTTTTCGACCTACACACAGCCCTAGCAGCTAAACATAGTGTGAAATGAATTTATTTCTGCGTGTTATTAAGCTCTTTAGAGAAATGCAAAAAAATCTTTGGTTTAAGTATTCACCAAAAATAATATTACTAAACATTTTGCATAACTAACTTTATCATTGTCAGTTTTATTTAAGGAATGGAATTTTGTTAATGAAAGATCTATAATTGAATTAACAGTAATTTGACATTATTTAATGGAATATAGCTTGGCACGTAATATTCGTTTTGTAACTAACTCTGGTACATTAGTAACCATATCGTTTCAAACACTTCTAGTGTTTGACGTCAAACTTGGATATCGGCAAGATTATGGAAGATTAGGAAGATTTTATTGGAGGACGTATATTGCGAAATATGACGTAACATAGAGTGAGGTTGTACTTACGTTACCAGAATCTCACATGGAGACAAGAAAGAGGGACGGAGTTCAAGAACTTACAGATGAAAATGAATCATCCGAACATTATTTAAGTTCAATGGTCAATCTATGCAATCATTGCAATGCTTTCTCTTTTAGTAGTATATGTTGACTAGAGAACATTTTAGTTCCTGTTGTCATAATCTCATAATGGCCTCATTTCCCTACCATACACTACTATAAATGATCAACTAAATGAGTTGCTTCTTTTAGCCCAAATTTTGTCCAATGTATGATATAATATAACGCAATGTCGTTCACATCGTTTACAGCAATATTGTAGGAAAATCCAGGTGAATGTCCCTATTGCTTTAAAATACACGCTCAAATCCATTGATATAATTCGTTTGAAAATATTTACTAAGGTAGCATCTGTAGGCGAAAATCCACATTCCTTTAAAATACAAAGCCATTTCGTTTGATTTAAGGTACATTTAGAAAAATGGCCCAGCGCAGCGGGCGTAGCATGCTAGTTCATTTATAAATACATGTATTTCATTGCAATCCTGCTTGACATCGTTTTCACTCCATAAAAAACAATACATCAGGCAAGCACCAACTTCGTGGACGCTTTTGTTAAAGTAAGGATATTGTCTTCAATAATAAGATAAAACTTTTAACAGGGAATAATATCTATCTGAAAATCAAATCTTGTACATAAATATGCAGATCTCGTCTTAAATTTATCTTGATCTTTAAGAATATTTTTTTACACATGTTGTATCTTTTAAGTGGTAATAAGTATTGTTAATTTACTCTAAAACTATCTTGTAGATTATAAGGTTCCATTTATCCGATATTTCAATAAACTACGCTCGTATTATTCGCGTTATACTATAGAGCAAATTATTGCATGTCTCTAATTAAACGGTTCAAAATAATACAGGCTACTTTATCCTTCTCGTTATTATCCTGTTTCAACAGAATTAAACGAAACGTTCTAAAAAACTATAAAAAAATTTCAAACACCCCAAAACAAAGTTTATTATTCTACAAAGAATTTATTTGTAAATAATTTACGCATTTTAAATTTTATTTTGATATATTTTTTTTAAATGAAGAGCTTGATTCAGATATTTTTAAGTTAAAATCTTGCTGCGGTTATTATGAGCCAATCTGTACTTAATAGCTGATAATGCATATACAGGGGTAATCCTCCCTGTACCATTTAGTAATACCAATATGGAAAATAAATACAATTATCCTTATCGGAATTTACTGGCATTTAAAACTATCATATTTTATGTAGAATTTGAGGCAAGACTTGAGCAATAACGTATTACAGTTGCATAAATTGAATTTTTTTTTACTAATTGCAATCAAGGCGAGCTCGTAAATGTTAGATAATATAATCATGTTTTTTTAAACATCATTTTAAATATATATATTTATATTTTGTTGCTCTTAATTAGACGTTTATTTTCATTGCATATTACCAAAGTACTTGTTGTCTCACATTTTGTATCAGTTTGTTAGAACTTCTGAAAAAACGAAAAATTGTATATATTATTAACTTTCAGTACTGCCATTAAAACAAAAATAGTACCTGTAAACAAACTGCGAGGTCGTAAAACTTCTATTTCTTCTATGAATATCGATTCATCAAAATTAATTGTGACTGTCCTACTCTCATAAATGTGCCAACGTCCTGATACGGTCTAATTACGAGTCTAGTTATTTCGTAAATTGGATCCACACCCATTTTTTACACCGAAGCTTGTTAATGCAATCTAACAAGCTCTGGTACAGCTTTAACAGATAATTTAGAAATAGGAATGCGGAATGCCAAAGAATCAATCCATGAATTCCCTTTTAGGTATTCGTTATCTATAAGAGATTAATAATACATTTACTTAATTTAGTCACAAAAAGATTTTTTTTTTCTATGTTTTCACGATAATAGCCATTGTTACTGAATTATTAGGAAATTTATCATTATTTTCTCGAACTAAAAATGTTTGGTTGTCGGTCATTTTTCAACATGAATGAATCCACTTGACAAATCATGGGCGAAACAAACTGAATCGAAGATTAACAATGGGTTTAAGTATGGGGCAATACGGGCTCGGGTTAGGCAGGGATAATTCGGAGGTGACTAGTGATAGTTACATAGTTTCGTTTAATGTTTTAAGAATGGCAAAATGTTACCTGAAAATTTTAATAGCATTTAATGTCGCAAACGCAAGAAAAAAAAAAAAAAAAAAACATTGGTGGAATATTTTTTTTTTTTTTTTTTTTTTTTTTTTTGCTTCTGCCAGATGCAAAAAAGCTCACTTTTGAATTAATAAGAATTATTTGCTGCAAGGGGAAATACCGTAACTTTAGAGGCGCTTAGGTGTGGCGCGGCCAAAAAAGAATTTGAGAGCTAATAATTTTTGTGTACTATATACTCTCAGGTGGACATAAAAAACTGAAAGTACGTAAATTAATTAATCTGAATACACCAAAACCAAAAAGAAGAGTTATATAATCAACCTTATGTATGTATGTGTCCATCTAAATTTCGGATGTTGCACTATAGATCTTTAACTATTAAATTGTTTTTCACGAATGAAATATGTTGTATTTGTATATACGCTACAAATTTCATGACGACGCCTATTATGCCACAAAAAATTCAATATGATGTACACCAGCATCCAAATGTGACACAAACTAAACATTTTTCGAATCCCACAGTCATTAATATATAGAAAAATGTACACCAAAGTTTTTTCAAGATGATTAAAAAAACTAATAAATAAACAGCTCGTGACTTCACAAAACTTTTTCTTAAACCAACGAATTCTTGGAAAGATAAACTTAACAGCAAAAAATATTATATAACATCAAATAAATTATTCTTGAACCAGTTAAAAAGACATTCGCTTTTTAATTCAGCTTACTTCCAATAAATTTTAGTTCTATTTATTTTCTGTAATAGTTAGCCTTTATTTTTCTGTAAATAATCTAGTTTGTTTGTGCAACTAGTTTTGCTTGTTACGTATAAATTCTAGTATGTAAATTAGTCACGTGCAACGAAAAATGTGTATCTCACAAGAAAAGTTCTTAAGTACATGTAAAGTCAATAAGTTAATTACTCACTTATTTACACCTGGAACCATAATATCTCCAAAGTGCATCATTATATTAGTGAAAATATTCGCTTACCTGTAAGAAAAAAAAACCAGAAAGTTAATAATTGCAATTCCGTGTTTTTAATAGTTATTTAAAATAGATACAAATTTGTGTAACTATTATAACTAGGGTGCCTGCATAAGAGAGTAACGTCATACGTACGAAGAGCATGCTCAGACTGAAGTTTTTGTCTAAGCAGTGGCTAACCTATACATTCCATAATTTAGTGATACTCGCCTATATGAGCTCAATTAGACGAGCAAGACGTTAACAAACATTAGTTTGACGGTAATGACAGGCTCGTCAAAATGCTTGGCGATACATTTTAATCGAATATCGTCTTGACTCTTGATTAATTGAATTTCATTGCCCGTATGTCACCACTCTCTTATAGAAGAACCCCGATTATCACGGAAAATGAGACAGAATTTGAGTTTTATAATTAAGTCTCATACATATAATTTGAAAATAAGAAGATATATAAAATAACGAGGAAAATTCTAACAAACATAGTTTATTGTTAATGTAAGTAAAGTATTCAAGTATAAATAAGTTTTCAAGTAACAGGTTAGAAAGTTGCGTGCTACAAGTAACGAAACTACAGTAGTTGCTACCTTTTTACAGTAGTTTGTAGTGCAGTACGCTACATTTTGAACAATGTAGTGTACCGAGTAGAGCGATACAAAAAATCGGGTATTTGTAGTGAGAACCTACGCCGCTTTTAACGCTACTTCAGGGAAAGTACCTCCAATATAATTAACTCTCAACAGAACTCATAATACATTTAACATATTAAAAGTGTGTTGGAGAGTTAAGTAAATAATTCTATTGGTAATTAATACAAACGGTTATTTTACATCCCAATTCAATAATGACTAAGAATGGTAAAAAAAATGCAATGGTATGATTGTGAATAAATATGTTATATTACAAAAGTAGGTCGTCGTTATATCGCTCGTTCATATATATATATACAGGGTGTCCCAGGATTATTGGGACAAACTTTAAGGGGAGGTAGGGGACATCACAAGGATTCAAATTTGCATAGCAGCCCATGGTCGGAAACGGTTTCGTTCGCCGTTAGGTGGTGTTGTTCACAATAGCATTGGAGCACCTCTAACACCTGCATATTATCGCATCTTTTTGTAAGAGGTGGAACCAAGCTTACTTGACCACAACATGTTACTATGCCATTACATGTCAGAAGCCATATGTGGTTTCAACATCATGGGGCACCTCCCTATTATGGCAGATAGATGTGTTCGTGAACATTTGAATCAGGTGTTTGGTCACCGATGGATTGGCCGTGGTGGACCGGTTCCCAGGCCACCACGCTCTCCTGATTTACGCAGCATAGATTTCTTTATTTTGGGGTGCACTGAAAAGTGCTGTGTACGCAACGCCTGTGGATTCCGATATGGATTTGGTTGCAAGACTCGTCTGTGCTGCTGCGGATATCCAACAAAATCCAGGTGTATTTGAGCGAGTCAGCCAATCAATGGTCGGACGGTGTAATGCATGCATCACTAGCAATGGTGAAAACTTTGAACATCTTTTGAGACGTTTTCGCATATCATATACCACAGTACATGTAATATCTTTAACCAATAAATTATTTCAGATGATCTCAGTCTTGTGCGTTTCTTATTCCTGTCATACTACTTTCCCATGACGCTTCGGATCATGTTGAAACAACGTATGGCGTCTGACATTGTGGCATAGTGTCAAGTAAGCTTGGTAGCACCTCTTACAAATAGATGCGATAATATGCAGATGTTAGAGGTGCTCCAATGCTCTTCTGAACAACACCACCTAGCGTCGAACGAAGCCGTTTCCGACCATGGGTTGCTATGCAAATCTGAATCCTTGTGATGTCCCCTACCTCAACTTAAAGTTTGTCCCAATAATCTTGGGACACCCTGTATATAGCTCTGATTTTGCGCCTCCCGAAAAAATAAGTTTTCTTTTTTTTTTTTGGCATTTTTTTCCGCACACATACAATGCAATGATAGTATTGTAATCATGATAAAAACCCAATTATGGAAATATTTGTATATTTTTACATTTTCAGGGGCCCTGAATCCGTTTTCGTTATTTTTACAGTGATTTTATGGTACTTTTCCGTTATACGGACACCATGCCAAAATGTATGCTAATGCATAATGTATGTAAATGTATGTAAATGTATGTAAATGTATGTATGTAAATGTATGTATGTAAATGTATGAATGTAAATATATGTAAATGCATGTATTAAATGAATGTAAATGAATGCTTGGCGACAATGGTGTCCGTATAACGGAAAAGTACTAATTTTATTATGTATGTATAGACGTATGTGTGTATATTAAGACTTTCGCACGTTTTCAGCTCCCTAGAGCTCACTTTGTAAAATTAAAATCTGTTAAAAGTTTTTATTTATTGTTATATTACTATTTACTTAAATCCACAGTACTCTGTAAAGTATTCGGAAAGTCGAGTAAAGTCACTCCAGATTGTTTTTCATTAATTGTAATTCAATATTTATTACATTGTGTATTTCGCTTTAATTTCGCTAAAAATATTTTAATATGCGTATCAACTAACATTTTGGAGACAAACACAAAACATTTTCTTCTATCTTTTCCTTCTTAATTTTTAATGACCTCAGGTATATTGTTATAAGCGGACAGACACTATATAACGATCGGTCACCGTATTATCTAATCCATGTCTTCAGTTTCGAATGTAAATTGAATCCTTCGACAAAATCTGAAAGTAGCAAAGTAGTGACAACTTTTGAAAAGTAGCTTACAGTCGCTACTTTTTAAAACAAGTAGTTGCAGTTGTAGTTAACTACATTTTCTATAAAGTAGCTGCAGTTGTAGTTCGCTACAATAAAAAAGTAGTTTTTACGACCCCTGGTTTTTAACATATATTACAAATCATTTGAGTGAATTTAAGGTATCGCACTACGATTGACACCCATTTTGTAAAGCAAAAATGAATATAATACTTATTGTTTAAAATAAATCAGTATATAACTTCATTTGTTAAATACATTTTTTAAATACAATTTCTTTTTTCATTTTTAAAACTTTAAGGGAAAATAATGTACTTTTCGACACTTATCAAAAATATTCTTAACAAAACATATGATAGCTTACTAATATATATATAGAATTTGAATCACTAACATCACTAACATCTAATCAGTTACAATCTAAACCATAAAATAAAAACCTCCTTAGATATGCCTATTCGAATTATCATTTTGATTCTTTTTCCTATATTTTCGGCATTTTAATTTATAAATATAGCTACAAAATTTCAGTAAATTTACAGATATTTACATTAATAGTTCATTAGACTAACAACATCACATAAAGTTTTGGCGATCAATTTTATATAAATATGGCCATAACTTTTGCCCACTCTCGAGTCCTGCTTTGCTTGCTAGCTCTTGCTGCTGGGGTAAAGGGGGGTACATTGGACGGAATAGCCGAAGTCTGTTGGGTAAATCACTCATTCTAGGGTCAGCATAGGCATAAAGGTTATTTATTCCATTACACTCAGTTGAATGGAAGGCATAAGAGGCAAAGTCAGAATACATCGCCTGGAACCTCGAAGTCCTTTGACGTCTTAACCCTTTGAGGGGCGGTGGTATATATTATATACCACCTAATTTTAATCCGATTCAAACCAGAAACTTTTCATTAAATTTTACTTTTTTAACTTTGACGAGAAAAAGTTGAAAAATTGCTTATTCTTATTTTGAACTAAATTCTTTCCTAAATTCCGGTGGGAATTCAACGTTACAGGAGCACAAGTGCTTGCCGCTGAAAGGGTTAAAGCTGCATATTTCTTCTTCTTATCATGGCTTATTTTCTTTGGAATTTAGAATATGCTGCCTCATCAGTCACACAGACAGACATTAAGCAACAACTTTTTGATTCTTCATAGGTGGTTCTGGATCATCTGGGTGATTTATAGTTGAACACCAACAGTAAATTCTAATATACAGGCACTTTTTTGCCATAAGCAGAATGACCATGAAAACTGGTAGTTCTTTGTTATTTTGTTTTTGCCCTGGAGCGAGAGGGGAAAGGGCAAGGTGGGATTTGACGAGAAAAGCAAAATTTCCAAACTTACTTTCTGTCAACCTTTATTTACATTTTTAAAACTTCATCAGGTTGTTCTATCTTTATGAAATAACTGTCAATGAATCAAATGAACAAACAATTTGTTTTATATTACACCTCTAAATGTGTATACAGGGAAGCAATTTAATTAATTTATACATAAATGAGCCATATAATAATGTAATACAAAATATGTAACATAAAAATCTATATAAGATTTGAAACTTTTTCATTGGTCGCTGTTTTGATTTCGTGATTGTTTATAACATTTTTTAAAGATAGCTTTATGTCAAAGCATCTATATTACAGAAGTACCAAAAAGCTTTCCCTGTTTGGAGCATCTTTAACTAAAACTAATAAAATGAATGAGATAGCATTTTATATTTAGACTTTTGAAGGCATGGGAAGACGTTCAGTGAACAAAAGTACACAAGTCCAATTCCAATGTTTTTTGTACTTTGGTACAGAATGGCTAGACGCATATTGACCGCAAGTCAGTCATTGACATGAATTATTTGCCTGAATGTCCGCAAACCGTTTTTTAAAAAATTAATGGCTCTGCTGTCAAATACTCACAAAACAATTTGCATAACCCAATTTATAGGCGTTAAAACAAATATATGACATTTTAGACTCCGACATTGCCATTTTTTTGTTTAATCTTCTCATGTCTTCAACAGTCTAAGTATAAAATTTGGTTTCTTCCCATTCATTATGTTTAGCTACAGATGTCTCCAAACCTCGAACGTTGTTTTATATTCACCCTGTATATATAATTTGCTTTATAATAATTTTTTTCTTTGATATATTTTGTGCAAGACTTCGCAAAAAGCTTAATTTTATTTTAAGTCTCTCTTATGATCGTCTCTCATGAATGTATTAAAATGTATGCTAATTTATTTTGTACATACATAAGAGGCCATGTACTAGAAAAGCCATTAAAAATAATGTGAGTCAAGGGGAATTTATTAAATTAGGCTCTTACATCTTCTAAAAGCCCAGAATTAGATTAAATAGGAAAATGGACGTGATTACCTTTTTGTGATTAAGTTTTTTTTTCTTTTTTGTTAAACTTTTTCTACATCTTAGTGTTGTTTTATTATTCTTAATGTCTAGCAGTTAGCTTTCGTCCTCTAACTTATTTTAACAAAAAAATAATTCAGTTGTTAGCATCATTTTAAAAACTTTGCATGTTTTCCGAAGTTTTTTTAATATAAATTATCTTTTTCTGTTCTTAGATCCTTTTTTTTTTTTTTTTTTTTTTTTAATTTTGGATAAAAAGAAACTCTATTTTCCGAAAAAAAGTCGAAAAATCTTTTCCTTTGAGATCATTAAGTAATAAAAAAAAATTGCTGGTTTATGTTACAGGACACTTGCTAAAAGAGAAACTGCTGTTTGTAGCGCATTATGTGCTTGTAAGTGTGTCTATGTGTTCATCTACAGAGTGTCTCATTTATTTTGCAACCCGCGTAAACGCGAAGCAAATGAACAACACGAGTGCACGCGCACACCATTAGCGCAGGTAGCGGTGTGGAGGGGCGTGTGAACAACACTACTAACACGCTAGAAAACCGCAGGAGACACTTCAGTATTAAGGAGAACGAAGTGAAAGGTAGTTTTGCGACATGGTGCTATGTGCAGAAAAACGCGCGTTTGTTATTGAACATTATTTTCGAACGTCTTCGTACAAAACAGTCAAGGAACGATACGAAAACAAGTTTTCAGACTCTGTGGTGCCGAATAAAAGCACAATTAAGCGAATCGTGGACCATTTTCAAACAGAATGGGGTGTGAAACCGAAAAGAAAGAACAGTCTGTCGTTTGTCCTAACTGACCACAAAATGAAGGAAATCTAGAGGAAAATCAAGGAGAAACCGCCCACGTCATTAAGAAAATTAGCAGATGAACGTTTCGTTTGGTTTCAACACGATGGCGCTCCTGCGCGTATGGCCAACAACACTCTGTCATTTCTCAAAGAATTATTTGGTGATCGGTTAATTACAAAAGGACTATGGCCTTCACGCAGTCCAGACCTGTCACCGCCCGATTTCTTCTTGTGGGGCTATTTGAAAAATCGCATGTTCCGTGAAGTAGTAGCCTCGATTACTGAACTAAAAACTTGCATTACGGAAGAGACAAACACATTACAGAATGTGTCTCGAAACCTCCTCAAACGGGCCCAGATATGTAAAGATGAAGACGGCGGTCACTTCTAACACCTTTTGTAGTCGTTTAAGCACTTCTGTAAAATAAAAATTAATGTTTGTACAATGTTCTTTTTTAGGGTTGCAAAATAAATGAGACACTCTGTATACGCTTGCGTATATATACATGAAGACGTGTAAGTACATGTGTATATCTATGCGTGTATATTTTGTGCAAATATGTATACACGTGAAAGTCTATCTACATGTCTAAGTATAGATGAGAGTGTTGTGTGCATCTATCTGTATTTGTTTGTACGCAAGGCTTAAATTCTATAGGTTACACAGCCATTTAATTTGTAAACGAATTACATACACTTATTATCCCTTCAGTAAGTTTCTAAATTGGATTTCTATTTAGTTTGGCATTTTTTAACCGATAATATATCTTTTTAATACACTTTTTTAACACATTCTAACATAGATAAAAAGTGTTTATGAATTCGGTTTGTCTGTCTCTCTGTCTTCCGTCTTTCTGTCTGTCTGTTCGTGCTCTAAGTCGCGTAAATATATTCGGACTGACATGCAATTAACATATGTTGTTGAGGTTTACAATGGCATGTTCGGTATTGAAAATGAGCTTTGTAGCACTTATACACTGTAAAAAAAAACGGAAGAAAAAACTGCAAAAAAGGCTGTTAATATTTCACCTAACAATCAAACACAGCTCTTTCGTTAATTTACAGTGATTACAGCTGTATAGATAGCGACATCTGTCGGCGTTGTTGTCATTATTTGAAACGAGGGGAATAAACACATTTAGGTCAGCGGCAGGTGCAGTCCAATAATGAAGTGACGCTTCGATTCTACGAGAAATGGCCGCCATTAGGAGCGAGCCTAGAAAGTTGTAACAATTACACATGATAATGGATTACAAACATATTTCAAAGAGTAAAAGTAAATTTTATCTTTGTTTTCTTATATTATTGTTTTAATAATATCATATAAATTCTGTTATATATTTATACGATACTATTTTTGTTTTTAAACCACGTGTATATCACGGCAGGAACTTTCACGTCATTTGTCTAAAATAAATATTTTGTTTTAAATCGTAAAAATAGATGATTTTGCTTAGATATGTTGTTTTTTACTTTACCTCAGTATGTTCTTCTAGAACTTTGTTATTATTACGTATAATTTGAGTTTAAGTATCACAGGGAAACTTTATGCAAGCATTTTTTTTTTTTAAACAAGATCCCTGTTTTTAGCTATGCCTTATTACGCTATTATATATTTTTCAAAACTCCAGTTCATACGTTCGCATTCGAATATACTTTCTAAATCCTATAAATATTTTACCAGCTACAGTTTTCGGTTCACTTTGGACAGTAATTTAAGTATTTTTATTTATTTAATATATTTAGCCGATATTTCGAACAGTGATTTATTTTCCATTTTCAAATCATTTATTATGAGTAATCTGGATGCACTATTTTATCAATTCCTAAAATATTCCTTGTTTGTTTACTGTCGCAGCAGTAATTTGCAGCAACTCGTTTAATGTTTTTGTCCATTATCTATTTATTTTTTACGCTTAATTTTAAAGTTTTTATGTGAACAGATTTTTTTTATTATTATTTTATTCTACGTTTCTTGAACTCATAAGTGTTTTTTTTTCTCCCCGTGTTCATTTTTCAATCAGACCTGATATTTATGGAATTAAATGTAAACTTATAAAATTATCTTAGCATAAAATAAGTTTTTTATCAATATAAAGTTTCCATATCAGCAAGTTGCGTACAATAAGGTCTTGTTATTAATTATATATGAATGATAGTTTAAATATCAGAAAGTTTTGCATGTTCGTGTTGAGGGGTGGAGGAAATAATGGCTACATTGAATAAACAAAAATATTTAAATAGATACAAAAAATAACCCTAAATTTGTTGGAGGAAAAAAAATATATATATATGCATGATTTAAATTAGTGGGTATTTTCAAATACAAACAAACGGTTAAACAAAGTCCTGTAAAGAAATACTGAATAATTAATTAAAAGCTAGATAAAGTAAAATCTTCCTTTGTTATGATTTATTGAAAAAACATTTTATCTCTATAGGCAAATGACTAAAATTTTTGTGGGTGATATACT
Organism: Maratus michaelseni; assembly: GCA_963931845.1. Classification (NCBI taxonomy): domain Eukaryota; kingdom Metazoa; phylum Arthropoda; class Arachnida; order Araneae; family Salticidae; genus Maratus; species Maratus michaelseni. The sequence continues at coordinate 131,164,203 of OZ007596.1, read as the reverse complement.
TGACCAAAAACCGAAATTTGTATCGTATATATGTATAACAGAATCTATTATATAATAATGATATTAAAATAATGATATAAGTAAACAAAAAGGTAATACTTAGTGCCCAAAGTCTTTGAAATATGTCTCAGGTTAAAATAAGAAAAAAGAAAAAAAACAATACACGGAGAGGGAGGGGGGGGGGGGTAAAATATCAACAACAAATGCTATAAGTTTTACAGTGATTCTGTTAAAATTGCATTAAAATTAACAGCAAAAACGGCTGTAAAATTAACAAATCTGCTGTAAAATAAAAAAACTGAACTGCTGTAAAATTAACCGCAAAAAATGCTGTGAATTTACAAAAGTGCTGTTTATCCATGAAAAACAAAACTGCTGTAAATTCACAGCAAAATATGCTGGCACCCATATTGCCAGCATTTTTTGCTGTAAAAATACTGTGATTTTTTTTTACAGTGTAGTTGTTTTACAGGTGCACACGAAATAATTCCTTGACATTACGGTCTATGGGGAAAAGTTATTTGCCGTTTATTTTAATGATGTTACACAATTTCAAACACATTGTAATTGATATATATCACTAAGATGCATTACAAGAGGCTTTCTATGGAATAGGGTGTGCATAGCACTTATAGTTACTTTACAGGGACAGTCAAAATAATTCCGTTACATTACGTGTATGGAGAAAAATCGTTTGCCGTTTATTTTAATAATGTTTCTGTTTCAAACATATTGAAATTCATATATATAACTAAGGTGGATTACAAAAGGCATAGTATACAATATTGTGTGTATAGCATTCATCGTTTACTTACAGGGACACACAAAAGAGTTCGGTTAAAGTACTACTTGTTAATAATAATTGCTGGAAGTTCTTTTTTAGTTGCTGAACGCGTTTTTAAATTTAACTCATTTTTTGTCTATTACTTAGTGTGTATAAATTCTGTAGATCATATACAGGGCAGCACAAAAATTCGCAAATACATTTTCGTTTATTGACAGAAATTCCAAAAGGAGAATTTTAAACTGTGACACGCGTTTCCTAACACAACTAAAATTTAGCATTCTATGTTGTATATATACAATTCCATAGATCATATAAGGCTGCATAAAAGTATTCGGATATTTTCCGAATATTGTTGATAATTCCTGAAATTATGTTTTTATGTATGTTATGTACATTTTCCAAATTGTTTACTTAGATATTATCTTTCAGCTTTTTAAACGGTAATGAGTTGTAAAATTATTTTGGAACTGTTGGAAAGTGTTACATAATCTATGCTTGACGCATGAGTTTTCGTTCTTGTTATTTAATTCAACTTGTTTTTTTTATGGTAAGATAGAATTTTGAAATCGATATTTAACTCAATTACTCGTAAGCTAGAATTATAAAAATTCTGTATAAAGGTGTTTTCCCGATAACAATACTTTTTAATTATTTTTATAAATTAATAACTTAATTATGAGGCATTTTCCCGTTAATTCGTCACAGGTGATAATTCGCTAAATATTGTTTATGGTTACAATTGTTTAACGACAGACAACAACAATGGATTTAATTTGTGCGAAACCATGTTCGCCACAGAAAATGGCAAAAAATGTGCAACTACGAAATATTTTATTATAAAGTAGCAAATATAAATAAAACTGAAAGAGTGCAATATATTTTTTTTACAAAATAGTCTTTAATCAATTAATAATTTCATATTAATTAAATTATGATTATACGTTGAGAAATCACTTTAGAAATAGTAAAAATTTAGTTTAAGTAAACTTTTCTTTCTTTCCTGTTGCCATATCTTAAAGCAAAAAAACAGAACAAAAATCATATGTTTTTTAAACACATCATTAGCTTGCGCTTTCGACCACGTGTAAAAAGAAATGCGGTGTATTTTCTGTAATCGGGTTTGATATCCACGCCAAATTAACGTATTGTAACGGAAACTTTTTTTTGAAAAATCATGAATTGAAGTCATGAAATTAGGCGTGATTTTCAAGACAAACATTGAATACCTATAAACGAGTTTAAAAAATATTTTTTATTTTACAATAATTTTTATCCTACAGCGTACCAAGTTTTATTGTTTTAAAAATTATTATTTTTTAAATTTTTTTGATATTATAATATAGAGGTGTAAAAACGTATATAACATACAACAGCTCTTTTTTTTCTCTTTATTACAGAATTCTTGTCGAATTTTATTATTATTATTATTATTATTATTATTTTACAAAATCAAAGTTGTTTCTAGTTAGTTGCTTGCAAATTTAGTGACTGGGATTTCAAAATTTGCAATTAATTGTGTTCTACTCCCGTATTTTGCTGTTATCATATATTTTGTATTCAAATTGTAATCAGCGTCTGTTGGGTCAGGAATATTTGCCAAATAAAGCCCATTACTTTTTTTATAAGAACCTACATTACTCATTCATAAACTCTTTTCTTCATACTGGAATGTAGAAATGCAGTTAAACTACAAGGTGGTTCAATGAGTAAGAGCACATTTCAAGAATTTATTTTACACAAATTGTATAAAGACAGAAACACATTCCGTACATCACGAGATACAGGAAAGTTTCGTCTATGATCCGTCAGGTTACATTAACGCATAGGTTAACTAACAAGATGGAACTCTACCATACAGCATAATGGTAACACGATGACGATCTTAGTGACAAGGAGGAAGAAATAACTTCTCAATCTCGGAATATTTCTGCTATTGAGCGTCTACCTTAATATGATCATTCTTTTTTTAAATGTTACGTGCTTACGTTTTCAACAAAAGTATTTTGTGTGTCCAAGTGTGTGTAAATTATGGATTTACAATAGTAGTGTAAAAATAATAATAATAAGCTAAAAAATTGTTTTTTCTTATTATATCAAGTAAATATGATATAATTGGAAATTAAACGTACATACAGAAATGTTATACTATACAAATACACAATATTGCAGAAAACTTCTATTCTTTATTTTACTGGGAATATACAAATGTAAAATCGAACTTTTCATAAACAAACATTCCCACTTTGAAGGAAAAACTCTTTAGCTGATATTTTGTTACTTTATAAAGGTTAATGTATTAAACAATTTGCGACGGCAATCTTTAAAAATCGAAGTTTTTTAAATAGGAAAAAAAGTTTGTTTTCAATGTAAATAAAATACAAACTTTTGAACAATATTTTAAAGAGGGAAATTGCTATTTGCATGTTGGATTCAAGAAAAAATATCGAATTATCTTGGTGAGTAAACGATGTTTATGGTATTCTAAAACAGCCTTTTTTTAACATATTTATTATACAGTCTATGCTTCTATTTCATCTCCAAATTTGATTTGTAATATCTTAATGTAGATAACTTTACTATGTTTAGATACACTACTATTACTATAGTTGCACACAAAAGCATCACGAATATTTAATTTTTACATGTTAATTACATAGATATTTAAATATATGTTTCATTCTGTATCATATATTTCAATTACGTTTAAACTCACCAAAAACGCATAAAAACAATTGCGTGCTACATAAATAAATATACTGCATTAATATAAAGCGTGCAAATAATATTCAAAGATGAAAATTATCGCAATATTTACGGTTTGGTGTTATATGTACGAAATGAGGAAAAAAGAATTCAAATTCATTGCCCATTTTACCAATTTTCTTTCAGACATTATTTAAAAAAAATGGTCAAAAAATTTCCACTAAAAACGTCCCTCCTTTAAAAAATGTAAAAACAGTTTCCAATAAAATATCTTCATCACTCCACAAAAGCGCTTTCGCCCCCCGCTAGGGCATCATCAGTTGTGATCTTCAACTCTCTGCCTCTCCCTTATATATATGACTGATGGTTGAAGAGCTCCCCCTATCGGCATTCAATACTCTCTCTCTCTCTCTCTCTCCCCCTCTTCATATAACGGAGAGGCAGAGAGTTGAAGATCACAACAGATGTTGCCCTAGCGGGGGGCAAAAGCGCTTTTGTGGAGTGATGAAGATTTTTTATTGGAAACTGTTTTTACATTTTTTAAATGAGGGACGTTTTTAGTGCAATTTTTTTTACCATTTTTTTTTAAATAATGTCTGAAAGAAAATTGATAAAATGGACAATAAATAGTAAATTTAAAGACATTAACAAATGAACACCTGTTTTTAAAGAAAGTTCAAAGTTTGGAAAACCGATTCATGTTCAGGCACGATTCGTCAAGACACATTTTAACATTTAAACAAAAAAGAAAAATCATGCATGACGCATAGATTATGAAACACTGTCCAAAACGTTCAGAATATTACTGTAACGGAACTTCGCCGTTTAGGAAGGTGATAGAAGATATTTAAGTAAAGCAGTACAGAAAACACATAACACATTTAAAAACTCAATTTGTATAGTCAGAAACGTATCGAATTATTTTGTGAATCCCTGTACACTGTAAAAAAAAATCCGGCAAATTTACGGCAAAAACTGCTGGCAGCAATGTTGCCAGCAGTTTTTACGTAAAAATCACAGTAAAATTCGATGTAAATTTTATCGCATATTTTCCGTCATTTCAACGGTTATAATTGTAGTAAATTTCACAGCTATTTTTCCGTACAAATTACCACAAAAAGTTCTGTAATTTTAACAGTCATATTTCCGTACAAATTATCACAATAGCTGCTGTAATTTTAAAAGCCATATTTTTTTTTAAATGATTGATTTTAATCAGCTTTCATTTTTAGATGATTATTAGAATAGTCATAAAGTTCATCGTTTGTTTGAAAAACATTGGAATTCATTATTTTATATATAGAAATTTAATCCAACATTAAAACATTTCTTTACTGCTTTGCATATGATATATATAAGAATTCAGAATTTATTAATAGAAATTTTTTTAATGTGACAAAACTGAGACATCAAATATTCATTTATGTGTAAATACATATATATAAAGAGAGTATATTTGTAGTACTAAAAATAGAAACACTTCAATTCTGAAAGGCGAGAAGAATTTAAATAATTTATATATATATTTTAGATAATTGGACTAGAATTAAAAGCTTACGTTTATCTAATACAAATATAAAAAACCATTTGTAATTAAACACTGATATATAAACAATGCAGGCTCGTAAGCGTACGTTAACACACCATTTTGCTCGCTTTCGCAATGGCGCGGGAAAGAGCACGTACTCAAAAGTAGAAGTTCCTTGTGCAGATCATGCTAGTAAAATATCTTTGCGCGCAGGCGCCGACCAGGAAAATGAACGATGTGATCTGATTGGTTGTTCGCATGAAAGGATGTTGAAGTCGAAAACACTGGTTAAATCTACTGTTATATTTGCGGTATTTTTACCTACGGAAATATTACGTTGCGATCTACTGCAATAAATGCAGTGAAATTGACAATCATTTTTTACAGTGTATATGATCTATAGATTTTTAATGCTAATATTTACCTCATTTATGAAACGCATAACACAGTTTAAAATTCCCCTTCAACAATTTCGATCGATAAACGTTTATGTAATCGAGATGTTTTGTGCAGCCCTGTATATAATCTATAGAATTTATACACACCAAGTAATATTCAAAAACAAAATAGTTAAATTTAAAAACGCAAACCCCAATCGAAAACGCACTTCTAGCAATTATCGCTTATAAACAGTACGATAACCGAATTCTTTTATGTATTCTTGTAAATGAACGTAAATGTTATGTACACACTATATTCTACAATAAGCATCTTGCAATGATCTTCAGTGTTGTATATCAATTTAAATATGTTTGAATCAGTGTAACATCATAAAAATACATTGCAACATTTTATTATTTGTCAAACTACAAGGGATAGCACTGTTCAGTTAATGCAACCTAACCATAGACCAAAATTTGGATTTTTTTTGTAAACAGTGATATCAATAATGTGTTTCTATTTTATACAGTTTGCATGAAATTAGTTCTTGAAATGTGCTTCATTCTGTTTTAAGCATCACGTAATAAATTACTTTACGAGGTCACACAAAGCATACAAATATGTTACGTTTTATTGGAGACTAGCTGACCTGTCCGGTGTTGCCCGGGCTCGTAATAATAGCTTAAACATATCTATAATAGGTGTTGAATGATTTTATATTTTAAAACGAAAAGCTAAGTAAAAAGAGCCTGCAAGAACCTTTCTTCTATTTTTTCCATCAACTACCATCGAATACATTTAAACATAAAAAAAAAAGATTTCCTATTGTCTAAACTCTTTGAAAATTTTATGACTTAAAAATGTAATGTTTTTGAACCCTGTGTACATTTTTTATGCTAAAATATTGTTTTATAGTGCTAAAAGGAATTTAAATTGAGAGCAAAAGCCACGTGCGTATTGAGGATTTAAGCAAGCAATCAGAAAAAATCATGAAGGAACTTTCAGAATCTATTTTTTTAAACGGTTAATATTAATGTTGTTTAAAACCAAAGACGTCTTTCAAAAGCTGAATGTACGCTCTTTAAGCGTATGTGATTTGTTTTTTCGTATTTTGAATAAAAATTCCAGGGACAGAACGTAAAGCATTGCTAAAAAAGACGAAAATTGCGAGATTCAGTTTCAAATAAATTTTTTGAAAGGGTTAAAATTAATATTTTTTAAAGAATTGCTGTTTTAGAAAGTAGATATGGTAATTTCCATTGTGTAATATTTTTATTTCCGAAGCCGATGCCGATTTTTAAACATCGCACATAAAAGCGAAATTTGCGTAAGTGACTTTCGAAAACGAATTATTTTTAAATGATTAATATCAATATTGTTTTTAACAAATTGAAGCATTCGAAAAAAATGAATGAACATTCGGTTTGGTATTTTAGTTGTTTCGTATTTCAATTTCCGGTGCCGATGCAGAATACTAAACATAGCAGAGAAAACATAATTCACAAAAGTGAGTTTCGCAAACGAAATTTTTTAAAGAGGTTAATATTCGTATTTTTCTAAACGAATTGCGGCATGCAAAAGGAGAGTAGTCGTAGATACGGACTTGTATTTTTAGTTTTATTTCCGTATTTGATAAGAAGCACAGCTGCAGATTTTTAAAAAATGCAGAAATCGAGAAAAAAAAACGAAACTGCTCCCGGGAAACATTTTTTAAAGGATTAAAATTGATATTTTTCCAACGGATTGGGGTGTTTTAAACATAAAAGTATGATCTTTAATTTGGTGTAGTTGGCTTTTTTGTATTTTGGTTAGTTAATTTGATAAAAAAGGAAAAAGGAAAAAAAACGGAAAAGGAAAAAAAAACATGCATTCGACGTTTCTGAATTATTTTTTTTGAAAGAGTTAATTTTCGTATTTTTTTAAACAGTTAGAAAACTGAAAGAATGTCGATGTCATTTGGTGTCTCTCGTTTTTCCATATTTCGAATGGTACGGCCGATGCGCGTTTAGAAAGACATGAATGGGGGGGAGCCGCTTTCGCACTTTCGGGGCTCGGCATCTGCGCTTCGGAAAGAGGTACTCAAACGCACCGTCGCGACTTTTTTAGCAGACCCTTTTTAATTGCGGATTTTAATAAATATAATGATTAATTATCAAAAAATAAAAAATCTGAGCATCCTGTGTAATAGTATCTGTCTTGGACTAATCCAAATTTCCAGGCTTCTACACTTATTAGATTTTCCTAGCCATCGCACACAGAAAACTGATGCACACACACAAACATCTATCTTTTATTAGTATAGATTATTAGATATTTTTTCTTTAAATTTCTACATTTTTTTCAATAGCAATGAATTTAAATATGACATTAAGGCATACTATAATAAGTTCTCTACTGAAAATATGCATGTATAATATTTTCATTTTACTTATACATCTGAGCAAAATAATTCACATGCATTACAAATTCAAGAGTAATACGTGAAACTTAAATTATTGTCTCGTAATATTGGAAAGAGCGTCATTCCTAATAATACAGCTAGCTCACGGGACGTTACAAAGGCGTCATATAAGGTCACAAGTGTTACAATTACAACGATAATCAAAATGTGATTTCTTAAGAGCCTACGCTAGTCATCCGAAGAATCTCGAACGCTAATGTTAAGTCTATGGGAAGGTTCGTGACAGATTTCTCGCTCGCATTTTAATATTTTTAAATGATTTTTTTTTTCATAGGATAGCTGAGGTCAATCTCTAACGTTGTTAGTTTTTACTTTATCGATTTTGGTTCCTGTTTATTTATATAAAGGTACTCTCACTTTCAGTACCGGTTCCAACCGGTTCCAAAATTGAAAATGTCCGCTTATAATAAAACTGTAACCAAAATCGAAAAAGTAAAAACTAACAACGTTAGAGATCGACCTCATCTATCCTATTAAAAAAAAAATTATTTAAAAATATTAAAATGCGATCGAGAAATCTGTAAAGAACCTTCCCATAGACTTAACATTAGCTTGAGTGTTTCTTCCCATGAGTAGCGTATTCTCTTAAATTAGTTATCATTCTCAGATGACTGTCATTCAGCAGTCCACTGTGAAGGCTTCGTGGCCGATTTTGGACATATTAACATAAAAGTGGGTGGGACACGACTCATTTTCCACGTCACTCAACAGCAAAAAGAGTTTAATTTTGGTAACGGTTCCATTACATACATGTCATATTTTGGTCACAATGCTATAAACTTTAAGTTATACATAATGCAAGATTTTTACTGTCCTGTTTCAGAAATTAAATTTAAATAAAATGGTTCGCAACTTCTGCATATAATCAAAGTCATTCATCTGTTTTTGGAACATTTTTATTATTTTCGTCAATAATATATCGTCGCTTTAAGAACGAAGAGGAAAATATCAGCATTACTGTTGTTTTGTGAAGAACAAGAAGCGTTCCATAAAAACTGAGAGTAAAATCATAAAAAATCAAGAAATGTATTTACAGTAAAAAATACCTTTTCAAAATACCTTCCCTCAATTGATATGCAACTATCCCATCGTTTAACCACTTTTCAAAACAAGTAGAGAAGCCTTTTTCTGGAAGCTGCTTCAAAGAACCCTGCACTGCTGAAATAAGTTCAGAATCCGTATTAAATTTTCTGCCACGGAGCTTCTCCTTCAACGTCGGAAACAGCCAGAAATCGCATGGTGCGAGATCTGGACTGTAAGGGGGATGTAGCGTGATTTTTAAATTGAATTTACAAATATATTGTTGAACAGAAGTAGCGACATGCAGGCGAGCATTATCGTAGTTGTAATCTCCAATTCCCTACCAATTCATGGCGCTTTCTCGATATGTGTTGTCGCAAAATTTTCAAAATTGAAACTACGCCCCTACATTCACAACACTTTCAGGTTGGTCAGGCTTAGGAGCCAGTTCTACAGACAAATGACCTTTTTTGAAATCATCATGCCATCTAAAAATCGTAGACTCGCCAAAACATTTGTCTTTGTAAGTTTCTTTGATTAACTTAACTGTTTCTGGAGCTGTTTTGCCCAAACGATAGCAAAATTTTATGGCACAACACATTTTGTTTTTTAACTCTGAACCACTCACCTCCATTTGTGTAAGGAAAATAAAAACAGTTCTTTAAACAAGCACGAAACTAGAAAAATAATATTGTTTGCTTCGTTTAGAATATTTATAAACGTACAGTTAACAGTTTGACAAAATCGCCTGCGGTTTTATTTTTTAGTTTTGCGGTGTTGTCACTACGTAAAAAAATAACTCTCCGTTTTTAAAGAATGCCCTTTGTACATTTAACTTCCTTAATTTCAAAAATATTTCAAACTTAAATAAATTTGTGAGTTATTTTAATATTTCCGAACCATAAGACAATTCGATTAACTAGTTTATGCAAAGCGATGAATATTTAGAAGCCTTGATTACTGAAACCTTCAAAACAGTCAGGATTCACTTTACATAAATTACTACGAAGCCTGACAACCTTAGATTTAATTACGAATATAGAGCATGTATACCCTTTCATGATAAGCGTAGATCTTTTCACCGGTAGTACAAGTCTATTAGTGAATATAAATTCAATCTTTACTCATCCTGCCAAATGCTCGAAAACAAAAATAATTTTGTTTCTGTCATTTTTCTTATTTTTGGACTAACAAAACTTCTTACTGAAATAAAGCTGTTTATTTTGATGCTAGAAGTTCGTTTTCAAATGTGGAATGTGTTTTTAAATTTAACTATTTTTTGCATATTACTTAGTGTGCAGAAAATCTATAGATCATATGCAGGGTAGCACAAAAGAATTTGAGTTCATTTCGATTTATTGACGGATATAGCCAAGGCAACACTAGATACGGGGCTTGCTCATTCATTCTCATGACGTCAAAAAAGTGGCTGGTCGCCACCAGCGATTGGTACAAAGTGGCGCACCCATCGTTTTCTGCCAATCGCTATATGTCTTTGATCGCGGCCAGCCACCATTTGTGACGTCAAGATAATGAATGAGCAATCCCGGTATCTAGTCTAGCCCTGATATAGCTGATGAGAAATTTATTTGATTTGAATGTGTGAAATGAGCTTCCTAACTGAACTAAATTTTAGCATACTATGTAGTATACATATAAATCACTAGATCATATAGCACAGAACTGCACAAAAGAATTCGTAAATTTTTCCGTCTATAGATGATAAATTTTGAAATTGGATTTTCAAATGTGTTTTGAATTTTCCAAATTGTTTTTTGGGCCATCATCTTTTACCTTATTAAACGGTGAAGTTTTGTTAGAGTATTCTGAATGTGTTTTAAAGTATTTCATAATCTATACTTGATGCACGATTTTTACACATGATGCAAGATTTTTACGCTTGATGCGTGAATTGTTCCGCCTCTTAGCATGAGAACTTACAGTTTACCCGTTGAAGAAGTTTAAATTAATAATAACACAAGTCTTCAGAAAAGTATTTTGAAGTATGATTTGATATTTTTTGCTGCTCTCTTTGTTTTAGTTGCGCTGAAACAGGAAATAAGATTTCACTTAGTTCGCTATTTTTTTCGCTATTTTGTTTGAGCAATATGGGACAGATTTTGAAAATGAACTTCCTTTTTGATTTCAGTATGTAGTGGATTGGCGACTCCCCATAAAAGCAGCCTTTTGTTTTGATTGAGATCGTATTGTGAAAATAACATCTGTGTGCGTGCAGCGACATCTATACTCTTACTTTAAATTTCGACGAATACGTGTGGCCTTTGGAATTTATGAATTTTCTGCGTTTCGCAGCTGTTTTATGCAAATTTTAGCTTCTCTGATCAATTAGCAAGGTATTTAAGCGAGTGAAAGTATGTTGGTCGTTGGATTTCGTCGCATCTCGCTTCCAAGAAAAACAGAGTGCTTTTGGTTCCAAAAGGAAGTGGATACCTATTTTGATGTTTGCTGAGAGCTGAGATCTGGAGTTGGTAAGAAAAAATAATTGTTAAGTATATTTGTGGCCACGGGCTACCTTATTTAGCTAAATTGACAGTTCATACAGGAAGCTTGGGAAGGAGTACGGAAGTTGTAAATCCAGTCCTTGTCTCTATGTAAGTTAAAGCTTCTTGTAATCGACTTATTCAAGTGACATATATTATAGTTAGTACGTACATCGCTTAAGTGGGATTATTCAACTAACAGTGTTTAATCAGTGTTCAATTGTTGGTAAAGGAGGCTCATCCACCATCCCTCTTCTTTATACTTTAAATAAAACTTGATTTTAACTTATTTCTTGTCTCATCGCTGTGCTAGCCAGGGTACACTATGCAACGACACGTCACAAGTATACCAAAAACATAAGATTCAACCAAATAGACCATCTATCACATCGATTTTTCATCAAAGAGTTTGTAATATTGCATTGAAAGCACGATTTTTTTTAATAGAAATACTCTTCATAAAACTTAACATGTCAGATTACGCTTTAACCTTATTGGGTTAACTACCACCTTCTACGAAACAGCTGATGAAGAGAGCTGTTAATTAGTTGTTCTCTAAACTATAGTAGTGTGTTTTAACTCTAGAAAACCTTAATTCGATATATATTTTTCATCTCCAGCTATTTTTTTTATCTCAAAAGAATGAAAAAGTAAAAAAAAAGTTACAAATGAAAAATATTAAACTTTCTTAAATTACCATAATCTTTGATTATTTCAATCTAGATTTAGTAACGAATATTCAGAAAGCATGATTGATATCTTTACAGCAGCCATGATTCGCTCTAACTAACGATGTTCAAACTTGACAGCTTTAAATTTAATTACACGTCTGGAATGAGTACATCTTCATGATTAGGATGCATCTATTCTGCTGAAATACAAGTCTAACAATGCACTTAAGTTAACGAGGATATCAGCTTTCTCAATTAACTGCATATACTGACTTAAAATAGAAAAATTGTGGTATTCTGGAAATTCAATTTGTACACTCTGATACCTAAAGTTACAATATTGTCTCGTATGACAAAAGAAATATAGTAATTTTATTATTGATAATTGGTAATATTTGGAAAATGAAAAGATATTTTCATTTCTATACTAAATGTTGTTCCTTATGAAATATTTGTACTTTTTGTACATATCTATAATGAAATTTAAAATAATCAGAAATGAAAGATTTAGTTGTTAATAGTATAGTATGATTACATTGTGTCCTTTAGAAAAAAAAAAAATTTCCTAATGTTTTACATTATGTCTGATAAAGTGTAATACATAGTGCAGGAAAAACGACTGTATTTAATACCATTTAAATAAAATTAAGTTACGAGAAAAGTTCACTTAAAACTGAGTGAAAAATTCCCTGCGAAGAGTCGAATCTGGGAACTTTGGCTTAAAGTGCCAATGCTCTACTAACTGAGCCATTCCAGACAACCCTAGCCGATATAATACACTCGAATAACCTTTTCGAAATAGCATCCAGTCCGCAATAATATGCAGCTAAACAATAGAAACCTCATGCCTAAGAACTGCATTAACCATAGACAGGATGTTATTGCCAACAGTTTTTTTTGAGTTAATTATGTCGCCCAGAGATGTTCGGGATGATTCACCTGGTAAAGCGTTGATACATAAAGCTAAAGGTTCCAGGTTCGACTCCTGACTTGGACATTTAAATGCAAGATTTCAACAAATCATGATTGAGATAAAAATATTTCAAAACTATATTTACTTCTTTTAAACCCTTCGCGACGAGTAAAGTTTTCGGAATCCTTAATTATTCTTAACAGTAATTTTTAATTGAAAATTTTGCTTGATATAATCAAAGCATTTCTGCGCTTCAATTAGGCAAATATTTTGATTTTTAAAAACCGGTAATAAAAGATTAAAAATTCTGTAAAAAACACTTGTCAAAAGGGTTAACAATGTAAAATTGAAGTAAAAGTTTTATATTTTACTGTTATGAATGAAGTTTTCAAATTAAATTTCCCATATCTGAATTAATCTAAACATAGATAAAAAAGACATATCACTTTAACATCATACACATCATACTTTTATAAATATGTTGTAACTGTTGTGCATTGTGGGTGTAAATATTATGCCAAAATGCAAAAATTCACACTGATGGATAGTGTTTCTTTGAAACACTGAAAATGCGCACTTTACGATCACGATAGAAAACATTAAACCAATGATTAGTTAGTCCGCGTTTCAGTAAAATTTCTGTTATCAAGAGATAAATGGGCTTTGAGAACTATTGGATCGTCACTCACCAAATAATTAAAACAGAGCGTTTAACGTCAAATCCAGAATTATTTTAGTAGATGTAAACATTGGTATTAAATGGGCAGGCTCTTGCTTTACAAAGTTTCTTCTTAGATATTAAATAGATAGGTTTTTGCTTTACTCATGAACGAATAAATCTAAAATCTACCGAAGTATTTTGCCCCTTTTCAGATTTTACAATCATGGGACACCTTTAACTTAAGTCCGATTAGGATAACCTACCGACACCCAACTGCTTAAAACTATATCTCAAACATAAAAGCAAGCTGAGATGTTTCAGCTAGGGTAATTGTAGAGGATTTTCCCAATTTTTCATTAATGGTGCAATTCCTTGTTTAAAAGGCATACAATATCTTAATTTGTTTTTCTCCAGCTGTTATGTCACTTTTTATAAAAGAAACTTATGCGAAAACTAAATAGTCTATACGGATTTGAACTCAAATAGCTGCCTGTTTACGGTTACTACCCTTTTTCCCGCCACATTTTTACATTTACTACTGAGATTAAGGAGTTCGACAGTATATTTTGTTTTCATGATGATCAAAAATAAAATTAGTTGTTGATACGTGAATTTTAGGGAATAAGGAACTGTCTTACTTATTCTCACTATTTGAATATGATGCTAACAATTACAATATTTGGCAGTTTATAATTAACCCAATCTTCAGTTAGTTTTTGATGCTTCTATAGATCAGGAAATAAAAAAGAACTCTTTAAATATCTGGGTACAGTAACTGATTGGCATGGATTAAAGGATAAACAAAAAATTTACATTCTTGATTACTTTTACTCAAAATTTTAAGAAATTGGTTTAGAAAATGTTTTTTTTAAAAAACAAACAATATTAGAATAAACAGAGCTTTTCTGAATCAGGAACGGCACAGAACTTCCTCTTCGACATACGTTTCGATGCCTCAATATGACCAATAACATCTTTCCATGGATACATCATTACATATAGTTTAGAAAGTCATTTTCACGATTTCAAACTTTTCTGCTTTGCCCTAATATCTGGACCGTCTTATGTAGTTTTCAATATTTTCTTTGGAAGTATAAGCCCTCATATTAAAACTTTATGTGTTCCCCCAAGTGGGGAAATGATCGACTGAACTTTTAATAGTCTGTATCCCATCTATAATAGCTCCATCATTTATTTTCTTCTTCCTCTTCTCGTTCTTCAGAAGCTATTAGATTTTATTGAATCATCTACATTATTGAATCATCATGTCATTTTCGTCATTTTCTTCGTCAGTCAGGTTTTCACTTTTTCTCTGCTTCTTTCGAAGTTTTTTGATTTTTTTTAATTACTTTCGGGTATTGCATTTTTTTAAAGATGTTCCTTTACCACTTCTAACTCTTTTAATATAATCAATACTTCTTTAGATGATGGACCTTCTCCGTACGTATAGCTCCAATCTTGTCCCTAACTACCTTGAATGACTTGCTGACGATTTAGGAGCTGTACACATTGCTGTACTTTGAAAAAAAGATATCAGCCCTGTACATGATCCTTTTGGGTAAATAATCTCTAGCGTTTGTCGTTGCTTTGGCACATTATGTCTGGAACGAAGACAAAGTATGCTTTTTATAGCAAACATTGGTGTTTGATAGCTTCCCAGACAAAACTACGATAGATAGAAATATGGTTTACAACTAACCCCTAAAGAAGTAAGTGGAATTGTAAGCATTATCATGCAGAACAATAGAAATATGGAGGACAAAATAGCTCGTCAACAAAATATGTCATTAACGATAATAAATATCGAAAATAACTCATCTTTAGTTTATATTCAACAGCAATAAGAAACAATGATGAGTATAAATTTCGTTTGATTACTTTTTCAGACGTAACAAATTATTTTTATAACCGCACTGCCACTTGTACCACCAAAACAAAGAGAACTGGGAACATCTTCTACCAACGGTTCTGGTGAGTATTAGTATCGATGTATCGATTGTTTACGTTTACCCAAACAGGCACTACATATTAAACATTCATAATACTATGGAATAAATTCGCCTGAAGCTACGTGGAAAGGTAAAAGCACATAACTAAGACGTTCATAGCGGCTGCGTTCGGAATTGCATTGAATATCTGTGTACATGGTGTATATATATATATATATATATATATATATATATATATATATATATATATATATATATATACCTTTCCAATATGGATTGAACTTTTGGACATTAGACCACGTGATACGCTTTTTTCCTAGATCCCCTAAGTAAGATCTTGGGAAGTAGCTTAGTTCCTCAGAGTGTGCATAAACAGCTATCGATTTTCAGGAATTATTGAGTAGTTCGAGCTGTTTGGAATGTAATTGAATCTGTTAAGCCAGGAACGATATATGTAACATTTGACAGTAATGAAACGTGTATCGTTTCTGAAATAATCAATTCAGTTGTAAATACGTCTGTAATGTTATGTAGCTTCATATAACATTATAATAATACTTTACATACCACATGTTATTTCTATTTTTCTCTTTGATTAGATCGAATGATATAGTGAAGTCCATAGATGCATGTTTTAATTTAATGTTATTATGTTCTCTAGCCGTATGAACTCAGCAGTCGAGTGCTTTGACTTTTTTGCACATTTTCGCGATCACCCGTTTTACAACAGAGGATGGAAACCTAAAGCATTCAGCCCGCGATTAAACACTGTCCAAATTGTTGTCCGTTAGAGCTATATTATATCAACCCAGCCCACAAGTCTCTATTTTTAACTTTTCTGTGATCTAGAACGCTAGCTCCATATTCTACAGAAGGAGCTTTAACGATTTTGTACTACCTGCCTGCTAGTTCAAAACAAAAGCGTGAGAGCCCTTATTAAGTAGTTAGTAACAACAAAAACTTATTACACTATTCAGTCATTATGCAATACAATTGTTATGTTATTATATGCCATATTTTTATTTTTTCACAAATGAAACACGTTATGGGCAAATTAAGAAATCAACTGAATGGTGGTCATATAGACCAATTGCGTCTAGACACTTCTAGTAGGTTGCCTGATATTCAGTGATTATCAAACGACAAATATCACCAAGTGTAGCATTTTATTATTATCATATTATTTATTCATTGTATATAACAAACAACTATAAATTAAATGTTAAGACGTATATTTATTATTATTATCTTTAATTGTTAACTATATCGATAGATATGATCCACTGTTGGCTTATTGACATAAGATCCGACGCTAATATTGATAAATTCAACCTTTATTCATTTACTTTTCTGTGGTATTGCCAACGCTTATGATGTACTCATCGTTGTTACAAACACACCACAGACACCAATGTCACAAATTGTAACCGAACCTGACATCTCTCGACGTTTGTCCAACGCCCGAAACATTAGACAAAAAAACTTTCAACTTTAAATTGAAATTATTTTTCTTATCTGTCTGCTCAGATTTTTTTTACAAAACCGAATAAAGCTAAACATTACTTTAGTAACTATTATTTCCATTGCTGAAAAAAAATAGAGAATAAAAAGATGAGTAAACATAACAAAGTAAAAAAGAACATAATTAGTCCATGCCTCTAGCTATTCACAATTTTATCCCTTGGGAAAGACAGATAAAAACTCAATTTTGTTTCTTGTTCACGAATCCTTTATAACGACTCAATAGCACGAAAGCTCGGAGAAAAAAAATGTATCCTTAAAAAATAAATGTGTTGCTAGGCAGTTGTGTCTGGGGTACAAATGCAACAAGGAAGAAGCTAGTTTGTCAAGGATATTTGAGAAGAATTATCGGAAGCATGGAATTTCTTCCTCTAAAATGTTTTTTTAACTTTAAAATTTCTTATGTATTAGAAGAATTGATAAAGATAAGTCATGTTGGTCATTTATATTTTCAAATATTTTGTGACAAATAATAACGTGGTCTTTCATATTTTTGTGGTGCGTTTAAAAAATGGATTTTAAGCGACAGGTTTGATTATTGTTTTAAACTACAAATATCGCAAATATAATCGCAAATATATCGTATGATTTATAAAAACGACTGGTTTCATTCTCCTAGAAGCATACAAAACGATGTCAGAGATTATTTATTACAAAATTTATTGAAATTGAAAAATGTTACAATTAAGTAATAAAATTATTAAATTTTCATCTAAATTATGTATTTACAGAGCCTAAAGTATCATGTCTGTGTCCTGTCACAGCTCTAGTTTGTACCACTTAATGTGTCTGTAAATTTGATTTAAAACAATTTTTCAAGATACATTAATATTTTGTTTATTTCATTAATCAGGTTCAATTTCAAAAGATAATTTGGTTTATTAGAAATTTTATTTGATAAATGACCACTGTCACAAGAAATTCCGTCATGTCCGTGAACAAAAATTTAATAGCTTCTAAATAGCTCAACAGATGTCAGCAAAAAGAAAATCTTTCAGTGCGAAAGGGAAGCTTGTGACTTATTTTAAACGTAGCAGTATTTAAAAAAGCTGTAAAAAGTCTTGAACGTACAGATTACCCCGTCAGTTCCGGGAACAAGTTAAAAACATAAGGGTTCAAAAATAGTAAAATAAAATATAATAACATGTAATATTAATCGCACAAAAGTTAGTTCAGTAACATCATTCAATTCAGTCCATTATTTAGTATATTAGAAATAATTTACGAAACAAATGTCAGGTCTGTGGACATCATTTCTTTTGATATCCCGGTTACGAGCTTCGATAGCACGAACCACGACAGACACGATAGCAATAACATTCAAAATTTAATAAAATTAAAAGATTCAATTTTAATGAAATATTTCACACAATTTGGGAAAATACTATCATGTTAAGTCCAAAGAAATATAAAAACCCTTAATTTGAAAAAAAAAAAATCAGAAAATACAGCATTAAAAATATAAGTTTCTGGGATAATGGACCAGATTTACTCGATAACAGAAATAAACCATTTGTGTTTTTGGATTAGAATTATGACAGATTCCTCATTAGTCATTTTTGCGTTTATTTTTTTAAAAAAGGGTTATTGTTTGTGCTGTGTGGTAAATTATATCCTGATCATAGAAAATCAACATAATTTAGCTTTTACAAAATGGATATTAAAGGTACATCTGTCCAAAATTAAAGAGAGAGAGAGAACATCCACTACTGACTCTGCCACAGTTCATCGGAAAAAAAATGTGACTAGTACCAATCGATTAGAAATAACATCTACTAATTAATTACTTAAATATTGCCTAGGGGGTCGTCTACGTATAGTAATTGTAACAAAACTAACAACTAATTTTGATTCTTTGGTAAATTTAACATTCAGTTACTAGACGGGATGTCCTTTGATAAAGAACTACTTGGCAGAATGAACTGTAAATTTGGATTCGCATGTTTAAACTTTCTATAAATCAATTTCGTTTTTTTCGTTTTTTTTTTTTTAAATTATTATTATTATTATTATTATTAGATAGGTTACAATTTATAATTTGTTTTTCAAAAATTAATTTCAAAATAATACATACTTTGAAATTAATTTTCGAAAAAAATAAGGATTATGCATTTTTTTACAGAAATTATTTTCTGGAATCTTTAAGTATGCCAATCCAAAATTACAGCTCTTATCAAAATACAGCTTTGATTAGTAGATTTTATTAGTAATCGATTGATACCAGTCACATTTTTATATGATGATTAGTGGCAGAATTTGTATATAGGGTGTTCGTTTTTTTTCTTTTCCTAATTGTAATTGCACTGCTAGTTAGACAATGTTGCAAGACAAGTTTTAATATGTTGACCATTTTGTATGGTGTTTGGTTATAGAATTATGACACTATTTTGAGGCACGTCATAAGAAAATGGTACAACTGAAAATGTCAACTAACAATAATAGGCATATTAACGCTTAGTCTCAATTTAAATTCGGTGATTTTCCTGACCATCTAAGCAAGTTATTTGTTTTATCTTTAAAATATTTTGTTATGGCCTTACTCATGGCATAGAGCTAGAATTTTGCTGAAAAACTGCTTGGCCTTTGTCGTCAACCTTTTCAGCTCTAGATTCAATTTTTGTTCCA
This sequence comes from Maratus michaelseni, assembly GCA_963931845.1. Classification (NCBI taxonomy): domain Eukaryota; kingdom Metazoa; phylum Arthropoda; class Arachnida; order Araneae; family Salticidae; genus Maratus; species Maratus michaelseni. The sequence continues at coordinate 131,144,482 of OZ007596.1, read as the reverse complement.
ACAAGTCTCTACATTTTTGTGTGTTTGTTCACTATGCATCAATTAGAACAAGACATGCAGTGCCCGCATAAGAAGACCACCCCCAAAATATCTTATTTTCCGGATGCTAGACCGCTGTTTAATATGGACTCCTGTAAGCTTCTCGTTGTCGCTTTTTCTCACATAGCAAGATAGCTGTTCTTGTACCAAAAAGAGTGTTTCGTCCGAGAATAACTCTTCTCTCCAACCGTCAACGGTCCGTTTCTTGGCCCAATAATCTCATCTCTTTCTTCATCATTACTGTAGTCAATGACTTTTTTTTCTGGGGTCAGATGGCCATTCTGTTACTTTAAACAAGTAATTTTCTTTCAGTGCAGTGTTGAAAAATAATGCGAGCGTGTGTCTCTCGGATTTAAATTACTGTTTCTGATTAAAACTGCTTCATCTCGAACTGTTGTCTTCCGATTTCCTCGACATCCACATTTTCCTTTTCGGTTCACCTCAGACCACCCTTATTCTTTGCTAACACTTTTCAGCATAGTTGAAAATACTGATGACTTCATTAAACATAGTTGAAAAGTGTTTATGAATTCGGTTTGTCTGTCTGTATTCTGTCTGTCTGCTGTCTGTCTGTCTGTCTTTCCGAGCTCTAACGCGCGTAAATATACGCGGATTGCCATGCAATTGAAGTTTACTAAGATATGTTTGATAGTGAAAATGAAGTGTGTATATATTCTATAGATCATACACAGGGCAGCCCAAAAGGACATTTCCATTTATTGACGGAAATAGCTGAAAGGAAAATTTCAACTGTGTTATGCGTTTCCTAACTGAACTAAATTTTAGCATACTATGTAGTATACATACAAATCTGTCGATCATATATAGGCCTGCGCAAAAGAATTGGGATATATTTCGACTATTGCTGGTAATTCCTGAAAATGAGTTTTCAAATGTGTTATGCCTTTTGTAAATTGTTTACTTGGAACTCCTTTTTTACCTTATTAAACGGTGAAGCTTTGTTAAAGAAATTGGAAATAAGTGAAAGTGTTGGAAAATGTTTCCTAATCTATGCTTTATGCATAATGTTTCGTTCTTGTCTTTTTTTATTTGTTTCAAAGTATTATCAATATTTCCTAAACTCACACCACACTCCTTTAAAGTCATTAAGGAGACTCGGTATCTTTCATTTGTGAATAATAACAAAAATATCAATTTCTAACTTTTTGCTTAAAATGAATTTAGACATCCGTATATTCTTACGAAGTGGAGAAAAATTTCCGATAATGAAAAATGTAAGAAAAAGGCTTTTTACTCAATTTATTTCACCTTAAATGATACAGGATTGGAATTTTTAAATTCATTTATCTCAATTTGAGTATTTTTTTTCATTAAAGCAGTATATTTTAAGTGACAAAACTTCAACAAATATTGTTCAATTCAATCGTTATGATTTTGCTAGATTCTTAAGGTACATTTAATAAAACTAAGGAACAGATTTTCGATAATATAAGTAGTTTATTTTTTAAATATGAAAATGTTACGTAAATAGTCATTTTTATTTTATTTTTTATGTATGTTATAACATTTTATTTATTTTTTCTTAAACTAATAAATTAATTGAAATGTTAATCCTACATTTATACTTCTCAGAAAAGTATGCAATAAAAGATATTTCAAAAGGCTTAAAATTGCAGAAGTAGCGTCTGAAATTTTCCGTAGTTTAAAAAAATAATAAAAAATTTAATTTTGCATCAAATATTACATTTTTGCTTTATTAAATACTTTTTCATAAAATTATTTAATAATGTGTCACTAAGATTTTAAAAAATAGTCAAATAAAAAAATAGTTCAAAGTGTACCCAGTCTCTTTAACCCATTCGCTGCCAACCACGAGTATACTCGTGGTTTTTCAATCTAAAATTACGAATTCGTACCGGAAATTTCGAAAAAAGAATTTTTATTTTATGTAATCACGAAATGTTTGTAATTAAATAAAGTAAATATTGCTATTAGTGTTTTCTGATATGAATTCGAACTTTCTAAATAAAATAAAATTCCGGTCATTTTAAACCGGCAGTGAACGTGTTAAAGTATATCCATCCAAGGTAAAAATCTTTGCTCGTTTCGAAAGCGGGATATACATGTTTTTAAAATTTAAATAGCAAGCCACACATTTACAGCAATACTTTGTAAAACCACATATTTAACGATAAATGTGCAAATTTGTACGTCAACAACTCCATATGCTGATACTCCATACTCACTAAATACTAAATAATTGTATAATAAATAAAAACGCCACTCCGCTAAGATATTTCTAATTCCAACCTTCTAAATGGGGCAAATTCTTGCTGTGTTAAGATTAAATCGCACTCTACTGTAAGCAACATGAAAGAAAGACAGCTATTAATCTCTGTTATTGGGAAACAAGAACGAAAAATCATGCGTCAAGCATAGATTATGTAACACTTTCCAACACTTCCAAAATAATTTTGCAAATATTTACCGTAAGGTAAAAGATGATATCTAAATAAACAAGGTCAAGGTCAAACCAGGAAGAGAGGCCAACCTTTCGGCTTAAGCTCAACTAGCCCCGAACACCAGGTTTGTTTACTATGCGTCAAGGCCCCAGCGCAGGGAGCAATGTCCGGAAGCACCACCCGGAAATTTGGAAAACGCATAACGTATTTGAAAATCCAATTACAGGAATTACCAACAATATTCAAAAAAAATATCCGAACTCTTTTCTGCAGCCCTGTATATGATTTATAGATTTATATACAAACTAAACAGAATGTTAAATTTTAGTTCAGTTAGAAAACGCGCAGCACAGTTTACGACCAATAAACGAAAATATACTCGAAAACTTGTGTCCTGCCCTGTACACAATCTATACAATTTATACACACCAAGTAATAGACAAAAAATGAATAATATTTAAAAACGCGATCAGCAACTGAAAAAGAACTTGCAGCAATTATTATTAACAAGCAGTACTTTAACCGAATTCTTTTGTGCTTCCCTGTAAGAGAACGATGAATGCTATACGCACAATATTGTATACTATGCCTTTTGTTATCCACCTTATTGATGTATATCAATATGTTTGAAATAGTGAAACATTATTAAAATAAACCGCAAACAATTTTTCTTCACCGACCGTAAAGTAACGGAATTGTTCTGAGTGTCCCTGCAAAGGAACTGTAAATGTTATGCACACCACATTCTATAGTAAGAATCTTGCAGTTCATCTCAGTGATATATATCAATTTCAATATGTTTGAAATTGTGTAACATCATTAAAACAAACCGCAAATAATTTTTCCCCATAGACCGTAATATAACGGGATGCTTTGGAGTGTCCCTGTAAAAAAACTACAAGTGCTACAAACAACATTTTCAATACCGAACATGCCTCAGTAAACCTCAATAATATATATCAATTACATGATAATAACAATATATTTACGCGAGTTAGAGCATGGAGAGACGGACAGACAGACAGACGACAGACAGAAAAACAGAATTCATAAATACTTTTCTTCTACGTTGGAAAGTGCTAAAAGGCACAAAGAACTGTTGTCAGATAAATAAAGTAGAAAACTTTGTTGAAGATCACCACAAATATAACAAAATAAACAACACAAAGCCGTTTCGGATCATTTAAAACTGGTCATTCATCAGGTATAAAGCCACGTGTGTTTGGAAGGCAAGAGAGAGGAGATCTTACATTTTATCTCGCATTCTCTCTTTCTTTTTCCCACCTTTTTTGCCTGTGGAATCTTCTTATTGCTACCAAGTTTGTTCGATTTTTGCTTTTCCTTTCGCCTTGTGCTTTCTACCTTCTAACAACCTGCTACTTTACACTTGAGGAAAGCTCAATTTTATATGATTGTAAACGGCGTTGTGGTGTTTATTTTATAATTATTTTATTCCGATTTTTAACGAATTTACCTATCACTTACCCACAATGCGTAGTATAGGGTATTACTTACCCATCATATGTAGTATAGGGTAAATCTTGCAATCGTTTTAAAAAACGAAAAAAAAAAAATTACGGATTCATACGTTTCAGAAACTAAAGATGCCGAAAAACATATTTTTAGAAAAAAAAATTGCCGTTCGTCTATCTCTCTGTGTGTGTGTGTCTGTAAACTCTGTATCTACCGAACAAATTGAGATAGAGACTTGAAATTTGGTATGTACTTAGTATATAATAATGGGGAGACGCTTATTGAATTTCAGTAACCTCGATTATCCGGAACTATTTTTTTTCGAACTCTTGAAATATTCGTTCTGATAAAAGGTATATAAAAATTTTCGAAATTGTTTATTTTAAGGAGTGAATGTATAAAAGACAATCAAAAAACATAAATTTTGCATAAAGAATGAAATCGATCGGATAATGAGTTGCCGAGATATTTGGAATCCTATTTACCACACTTTTCGATTTTTCGTGACTCTGTATTTCATTGAAATTTCAACTCAAAGATATATTTTAATTGGAAAGGAGACGCTTAATCCGACGCAGTAAATTGTTAGTTAATATGATTATCATTTTCGGAGTTATAAGGATGTTTATTTTACGCAATTCAGTAATCGAGCATTTAAAGTTTATGACGTCATCAAGCCAGGATTTTATTCGAATTGCAATGCATTTTATAAATAGTTTACACATGTATTATTTTCATATTTTATATTATGCATATCCATGATGGGTAAGTATTACGGTGGCCCCCAACGACTAGTTTTACTTTCCGACACATTTCAAAGATGCTTAGAATTCTGGTTAGCTTATCTCCCTGTATCTTTCTTTTTAAGCATATATATATATATATATATATATATATATATATATATATATATATATATATATATATATATATATATATAAATGCCGATATACAGACAAAATTTAATATGATAGTTCTGAATAAACCACACACATTTCTTATTCAAACTGCAGTTTTTATGGTACATTTGTCGAACAGATGTTGAAATTTGTGGCTTCTTCTTTAAGGTGCAATTAAAGAAAAATAAACGTAAAAATAGATTTAAACAAGTGGGTAAGTGTGGTCGAAGATCGCACAAAGAGTTTAGTTTAATATTCCTTTCAAAACACTTTATCCTTGAATTAATAAATCCAAATCATTAATTTCTAATTATTAAATCCTTATCGTTTATCAATGCACTTTATCAAAAAGAACATAGATGGCAGCAGTTTAATAAATTAAAAGTGAGATGGTAAAACTAGTCATGAACGACAATTAATGATTTAAAGAGGAAAGTTAAAATTTAAAAATAAAAGCTGTTTATAAAATTTTAAAAAAATTAAATTATTTAAATAAAATTCAAAAATTGAAACATTTAGCAGAGGCTTAAATAAAAATTAAATTTCTAAAAACAAAAAAAATTTAAACGAAATTTAAAATGTTGAATTTTTTTTCAAATTTTAGTGGCTGTTCAAGCAAATATTAAAATTTCGAATTTTCTGAAAACAAAACAAATTGTTTAAACGAAATTTAAAATTCCTAAATTTCAAAAATTTAGAGAAAGTTTAAACTAAATTTAAAATTTCGTAATTTCTCAACAAAAAAAAAAAAATAATAATAATTAAAAAAATATTTGATAATTTTTTTTCAACAACTTTTGGCATTAAAAGAGCAAAAAATATCACAAAAATTCTGTAAACTTGAATCTATTAGATAATGAAATCTACTCAGGGAAAAAAAAATCAAACTGCGACGACCATCCTCGAACAAGAAACATTTTCAAACAATAGCACGTAAATGCGCTACCACTGAGTCACCTATCCTAAGCCGAAAAGACTGGAATTAAGGTTCTGCTTTAAGATCTAAATCATAGAAATGGTCGAATGTCGTTAAATTAATCCATTTTATTAAAATAATATATGACCTTTTCAAATTTTTATGATTTTTCGAGTGATTGAAGGTATTCAGCTATAAGTATTCAAAATTTCAAGTCAGTATCAAGCTAATACAGTTCCGAGAAATAACTCTGTGACAGGAAGACAGAGGAGTGAGACGAATAGGGTTTCGTCATATGAACGAAACCCTAAAAAAAACACTCTTTTATGAGCATTCAATGTTTATCTTAAAATTTAAGCCTCATTTCATGATTACAATTCATGTAGTTGCAAAAAAAGTCTTTACAATACTTTAACTCAGTGTGGACTCCAATTACCGAAAATTCACCGCCTCAGTTACTCTTTAGAAAGCGCTAGAATTTATTTAGAAAAATTTAAATTTTTGCTGTGTTTCTGTTTTAAGTTATGGCAACAGGAAAGAGAATAAACATTATTTAAACAATCTATTCAGGAATTCTAAACGTATAATCACAACGTATAATCACAATTTAATTAATATAAAAATAATAAAAAATAAAACAGTATTTCGATGTTACCGTTTCATAGCTAGTTGGTACATTTTGGCGAGAGTGGTTTGGCGCATAATTAACACCGTTGTTTTTCTGACTCGTAAACAGTTAAACTGAAAAATGCCTTAAAATTAAGTTGTTAATTTATAGTGAAGTTCCAAAAATATTAAAAAGATGTATTGTCATCGGAAACACACCTGTGAACATAATTTTTATAATTCTATCCGATCAAAAAGTGAGTTAAAAATCCATTACAGAAATCAAGTTGAGTTAAATAAAAAAGTGTGATGAGCTAGAGCCGGAAATAAAGGTCATTGAATATAATTCTAGTTCTCAAGAAAAAAGATATCAATTAATGTTATCATATCTCTATGTTTGTAGTTAGAAACACGAATCGAAGTTTTCTGTAAATAATTTATATTTACCAAATTGGAATTACAGACGGCAAATTTTTAGGAATATTATTACTATGCTAAATATTCCTTTCCTTATGATTTTACTAGGTTTCCGCCTTGATCATTAAATATATGAGTAACTCAGCATTTTATTTTGGTTTCTAATATTTTCTGTAATGCTAGCCAATAAGAAAATGCATTAACTATCTAAACTACTTATTTATTTTTTTGAAATCTTCGAGTGTATACGTACATTCTAATGAGATTACATATTTTTAAACTGAATAAAATTATCATAACTTACTTTAATTCCCTGTCGAAGATAAACATTATGTCGAGTAAAGATTTGTTTACACAGAAAATTGGAGAAACTATAGCAACATTTAAAAACATTTATTTATAAATGTATGTTTGATAAAACTTTAGAAACATTTTCGATAACATTAAATACATCTATCCTTACATTATTGTGGGTAATTAGCCTACTTCAGCAAAGGAAAGATTCAAAAATATTTCTTTAGTATATGTTTCCACATAACTTTCAAAATAAAACTCTGATTTTCGTAATTCATCTTTAATGATTTCGGTTTTTCTCTGTCTCATTGTTCGTCTGTCTATCTTCCCGTGCTCTAACTCTCCTAAATATACTCATATTGAAAAGTAATTATTATATGTTATTGAATTTTAAAATACAATGTTTGGTATTATAAAAAGAAGCGATTAACGTGTATAGTTCGTTTACAAGAACACACAAAAGAATTTCGTTACGTATGTATATGGGAAGAAAACCATGTATGGTGCATTCTATTGATGTTACGTAATTTCAAATATAATAAGATTGGCATGCATAACTGAGGTGGGCTACAACATGCTTTCTCAGGAGTATAGAATAAATAGCATTTATATGTTGACTGCAGGAACATGCAAAAGAATCCTATTACATTACGGTCTACGGGCGAAAATCATTTGCGGTGCATTTTATGTACGAGCAGGGAAGACCGAGCTATGCTCGGTCAAAATTAGCTTTGAGTTCAAATATCCTGACGCATGACCAAAATGACCCACTAATCAAATTTTCTCAAACATGTGACCTAGCCCAACAGTCTTCTCGTGCCCAAAAACCATAGGAGGCAAAATTTAGTCTAAATAGTCTGAGCCGTTTTTAAGATAAAATAGCTTAACCCATAATGAACCATGACCAAAATGACACACCAATTGAATTTTCTCGAACATGTGACCTAGCCCAACAGTCTTCTCGTGCCTGAAAACCATAGGATGCAAAATGTAGTGTAAATAGTCTGAGCCGTTTTTAAGATAAAATAGCTTGACCCATGATGACCCATGACAAAAATTACCCACTAATCAAATTTTCTCGAACAGGTGACCTAGCCCAAAAGTCTTCTCGTGCCCGAAAACCATAGGTTGCAAAATTTAGTGTAAATAGTCTCAGCCGTTTTTTAGATAAAATAGCTTGACCCATACTTACCCATGACCAAAATGACCCACCAATTGAATTTTCTAGAACACATGACCTAGACCAACAGTCTTCTCGTGCCTGAAATCCATAGGATGCAAAATTTAGTGTAATTAGTCTGAGCCGTTTTTAAGATAAAATAGCTTGACCCATAATGACCCATGACCAAAATGACCCACTAATCGAATTTTCACGAACACGTGACCTAGCCCAACAGTCTTCTCGTGCCCGAAAACCATAGGATGCAAAATTTAGTGTAAATAGTCTGAGCCGTTTTTTAGATACAATAAGCTTGACCCACAGTGACCCCAAAACGACCCACTAATCGAATTTTCTCGGACATGTGACCTATCCCAATGATTTTGTTGCGCTCGAAACTCGTAGGACACAAAATTTAATCAAAATCGTTAGAGCCGTTTTTTAGATAAAATTAACTTAACCCGGGTTGACCCCAAAATGACCCACTAATCTAAAGTTCTCGAACATGTGACCCAGCCCAATAGTCTTCTCGTGCCCGAAAATGGTAAGATACAAAATTTAGTCAAAATCGTTTGAACCGTTTTTTATATAGAATTAGCTTGACCCTGACCCTTGATTACCCAAAATGACCCACTAATCGAATTTTCTCGAACACGTGACCTAGACCAATGGTTTTCTGGAGCCCCAAAACGGTAGGATACAAAATTTCGTCAAAATCGTTAGAGCCGTTTTTAAGATAAAATTTGCATATATATAAATACATCCTAGCTAACCCGCCCGGCGTTGCACGGGCCAAAAATATTAATAATCTGTTCTATACGAAACTTAAACCAAACCCCGTCGTAATCGGGTCCACAGTTCCACCTTTCACCGCCAGGGGGCGCAGTCTGTTCTGGAAGCGGCCTTTTCAGAACACTCGACCCAACCAAATTTCCTAGTATAATTGAAATTTAACCACGGGTAAACATTGCCAAAATAGCGGAAATCGTGAAAGTTGGTTACGTAATCGATCGGTTTCTAAAGGGTTAATGTAGATATTTTTTAAAACCCAATCATGCGTTTTGAAGAAAATGAACGCGTCTATAATCTGGAGTCTACTGTTTGTCTGTACTCATATTTCCTGAGTCGATGCTGATTTTTAAACCTGGACTGAAAAACGAAAATCGCGTGAGTGAGTTTTGGAAAGGATTTTTTTTGGAGGTTAAAATTAAAAATTTTCAAAACGGATACCAGATTTTAAAAAACAAAGGGATGTAGATTAGTTGAGGTATTTTTAGTTTTTCGTATCTTGTTTATAAACGCCAATTCGGATTTTTAAAGATAGGGGAAATAGTTAAAAAAGCGAAATTGACTTACGGTAAAAAACGTTTTCGAAAGGGTTAACGTGATTTTATTTTTAAACTAAAGGTTTCTGCCTAAATCCGACAGAACGTAGGCCCCACGAGTGGCTGAGAGGTTGTGCTCTCGAAGCTGGTAGACGGGAGGGGCTGGGTTCGATCCCAATCGCGCCCGTCGGCCTAATCGTTCGGAGTTTTCGTGGTTTTCTTCGAGCCGTGGATTTATCCATGCGTAAATACGGATTAGGTTCCCTTAGAAAGACCCCCACGAAGGGCACTCGCCCCGGGCCTATATCCCTAGTGTAGATAATTAGCCGTCAATAATCAACCCAACCCGACAGAACGTAGATGTCTTTAGGTGTGTTTGCTTTTTGTTTGGTTATTTTAGAAAGCCGATGCCAGTTTTATATATCATAGAAAATCGGAATTCGCAAAAGAGAGTCCTGCGCACGAATTTTTTTTGAAGGATAAATATATGTATTTTTCAAAAACAAATACAGATGTCGAAAAAGGAATAAATGTAGATATTGTCTGGTATTTTTAGTTTTTCGTACCTTTCTCTGAATCGCCGATGCGAATTTTTAAAAATTGCCAAAATCGCAAAAATCACAAAACGGCATACAGAAAATATACTTTTTAGAAGGGTTAATTTTTGTATTTTTTAAAACCAAAGGGAGATTTGGAAAGGGCAAAGTCAGTTCTTTAATTTGGTGACCTTCGTTTTTCCGTATTTTTTGTATTTCGGTGGATGCAAGGCTCGGAAAACGGGAGAAAATAAAAAATATGAATTCGATGCTTTTTGATTATTTTTTTTGAAAGGGTTAAATGTAAATTTTTTTCAAACCAACCAGATCGTTTGAGACGTAAAAGTATTTTCTTTTAGAATATGTAGACGGTTTTTCCGTATTTCTAACCGTTTGCCCATGGCGAATTTAGAAAAACTTAAAACAAAAACGGGATGTGTTGTGTTTTCTTTCTTCTATTCCGGAAGATACGGATATTGGTTTGTGCACATGCGCCAGCTAGCTTTTGAATAATGACGTTTTTATTTGTGATCTTTGATCAGTTTTTAATTAATACCTACTTTAATTTTCAAAATATTAAAATTCTGACGTAATGGTGCACCAGGAGAGGGTTTGGACTACCTATATCTAAATTTGCAGCCTTCTAGGTGGACTGGATTTTCCTAGTCATCGCCAACAGACACACAGACACACACACAGAGCAAAACTTTGTTTTATTAGTATAGATAACCACACACAAGATTTGCTCGTATTAGAATATATGATGTTATGGTACTTGAAACATAATAAAATTAAAAAAGATCATTCAAGTGCACTACAGCATGTTTCTATAGATTATAGAGTGTGTAGTATTTATCGTTAATTTACAGAGACAAATAAAAGTATTCGGTTACGGGTCTGACTATTATTGATGGAAGTATGTTTTCCGTTGTGGTATACATTTTTTACTTATATAATTTTTAATGTATTACGTGGAGTATATAAATTCTATAGATCATATACAGGGCTGCACAAAACATCTCGATTACATAACTGTTTATTGAAGGAAATTGCCGAAGAGGAATTTTCAACTGTTTTATGTGTTTCCTGCACAAAAGAAATTGCACACATTACCAGATATGAATAGCAATTACTGAAAATGGATTATTGATTTAAGTGAATTTTAAATAATTAGATATCTCTTAATTAGATATCTCTTTTCATTGCATAAAAAATTAAAATGTCTAATAATATTCTAATACGAGTGTTGATTGTTTCATAATCTATGCCTAATGCATTTTTTTCGTTCTTGTTTATGATGTTGTTAGAATGGGTTCAACGTACTCAACAGGCTAGATTGTCAAGCTATGCTATTGAAAGTTTACAATAGATCCCTCAGCATATGATGGCGTATTCTGTAGTTGTAAACAACGAAGAACTTGAAAAATTGATAAACAACATAATCATAATTGAAATATCTAACTGAAAGAAAATCAGAAAATCCCATCCCTTTCCATTATAAGAAAACACATGAATTATTACATAAAAATGGTCATCGGGAACGTAATTATCTATGATACTCGATCCGACAGAGTATAACGGAATAGTAAACTCCATGGCTAAATTGCTCCATCAAAAAACTCCTTTAGTTTCGCTTGTTACCAGAGGGTGTTTGTCCAATGGCACCGTATTCCTCTCCGACATAGTAATCCGGTAAAAAGACTTTCCATATCACGGTTTTTTACATCCACACGTATATAGCATGTACTCGACATTGTTTCAATCGGTGAGTAGAACACTGAAGTGCTCCTACAGAGAGATTGACCTTCTAACCATTCGGTTACTATCGCCCAGTCTACACCATCAATAGAGAGACGGAGCTAGTTGTCACATGGATTTGTTTTACATTGTTGCCTTAGTATAAACTGTGTTAGCTCCAACATTCGTCAGTGCATGCTTTTTCATGACATGGTTCAATGGATATGTTTATATTTCAGTTATTTGGTTAGTTTGACTTCTGTCTTCAACAAATACTCGTTTTTCAAAATATTTATTTTTATAGTGATGGTTTTCGTGCTCAGTAAGTATTTCTGTAATACTGTTTCAAATTTTGAGTTCATATAACTAATAGCGTACTAGTAACTAATATTTTTATGTGGCATTATAACTGAAAGGGTTTTTGAATACCGCTCTAAAGAAATTACGTTATTTCGAACGAGGTTCATTTCATGTAGTATTTTATTTCGAATGATGATGAGGAATTTAAAAATAAAGTACTGTTTGCTGAAAAATTAATCTTTATGCGATGCTGAGAACAATAAGAGGGGTAAAGTTGAGCAAAATTTAATTCACCAAGAAGCCCATTATTTTAACATCAGTTATCCACATTAGTGAATTATGTTCAGAAAATTGAGAAAAGAAAAACGCCAAAGAAAAATAGGAAGGAAAGAAAGGTACAATACAGCGATTAAGAGGAAAAGGAATGTTTTTGTATAGAGTAGTACACAAACAATCTGCCTAATAAAACTTGGCTCCAGTGTCTAGAATGCAGGCAATTGGCCCATAAACTTAGATTGTAACATATTACTTTGAATCCGGGGTGGAAACTATTTTAGTTACAAATAAAACTTGATAACTTCTTCATAGACTAATAAATTTAATATTTACAACGTATTTACATGTTACTATGTACAAAATAACTCATTTAATTTACCATTACCGGTATTGCTAATTCACTGGGAGGTCTATAGGTATCTTCGGAGAATCTATACTTCCACCTGCATCTATCAGCAAAGAACCATTCTTGATTTACTACATCCAAAACAATTTTTGCTTTGCGTAAAAAATCGATTCCCAAAATTGTACGATTGTTTTTGGCATTCGGCAAAGCATAAAGTGTTGTTTTAACATCGTGACCTTCAATTTTAACATGAACTTCTGTTTTATAAACTTCGGTAGTGTTTTGTAGCCCATCCGCTAAGACTACGATCATTTGAGTTTTTTCAAACTTCACACCTTGGTCTTTTAATAAAGAATACAAAACTTCACCCGCAACGCAATGTGTTGCACCAATGTCAGCACAAGCTGTGCCAGAGAGACCATTTATACTTATTTTTACCAATGATGTTGGTGACGTTTGCATATTACATGTACGAAATTCTAGAGATTGAAAGTGCGCTGATACATTTTTCGGAGAACAAGTTGGACACTTGGATTTAATAACTCCCGGGTTTCCACATCCATAGCAACTTAACATTGGCCGATTTAAATTTGAAGGATAATTAATTTTATTTCTCTTGGACTCATTTTGATTGCCAAATTTACCAAACTCATTTCTTTTAAAATCTAAAGGCGTTTTTTCAAAGCGATTAGAACTCCCGACCTCACTGATTTTATTTGATCTCTTTATTTCTACTTTGTGTGACCTCAAATTATCATATAAATCTATCTTTTCAACTAATTCAACAGGATCTGTTAAATTCTCCCATTGGTCTAAATAATGTTCTTTGCAATCAGGGGAAACCTTTTTCTTTAATTGATCAGCAATAATTAATTCCGAAAGTTTTTCAAAGGAATTTATATTTAATTCGGATAGCCATCCCTCAAAATAGCTTCTAATTTCAAAGTAATATTCTTTCCAGTTAATATCGGTTCGCTTTGGATGTCGATTAAATAAAACTCTAAACCTTCCAGCAGTTAACTTGAACCTCTGCAATAATATATCTTTAATATAAGAATAATCCTCAAATTTTTCTTCCGGTTCACGCGCTATTAATTTACCGATTTCATTTGGAAGGACTCCAATTAAATACGTAATCCACAGTTCTTTAGAAACCTTTAAAAGTTTCATTTGCCTCTCAAAAGTTATTAAAAATAAATTCATATCATCCTTTTCAGGATTGAAATCGGGTAAAACCTTTTTCAAGTCAACGCGGATTGAAGAAGTTTCTAGAGGGTTGCTTGTATTTGCAACAACATCTCTTGTTCCTGTTTCTAATCTGAGCTTCTGTAGCTCAAATTCTCTTTTTTCGGCTAAACGCTTCTCTTCCTCAAGAGTCTTTCTTTCTTCTATGATATTTTCTAAAATACCCTGTACAAAATCTATGTTATCTTTAAATGCCTCACTATTTACAATTTTATCACGTAATTCGAGGACTTTATCATCACTACTTATTTGTACTTTTAACTCTGAAGCCAAAGTGATTAAATCAATTTTCTTACCCTTAGAAAGAAACGCCATCATTTGAATGAATTATGTTTTAGCTAACTTCAAACTTAATTTGTGTTACGAATAACTCTTAGCAAAATAATTTAAATCAATTCTTCATATAATAAATAAAATAATGCCATGCACTCATTTATAATAATAACTTCAATAATAATATAGCTCAGTGCAACTATATAAATGTATAAAATAAAGCAAACGAGTTTATTTTTCAATAATAATTATTATATTTCTCTTATGAATATCTACATTTAATTCAGATACTAAAATACTTGAAGCTGCAGACGATTTTTCGTATTTCGATTCCAAGGAAAATACCATTCAGGTTGAATAGAATTCCAAAATATTTCGATTCTGGACGAATCAAATACAATTTTTCAAAAAATCCTCAGATTCCGGATGAATCAAAAGAAATATTTTTTGTACTTTAGTATCTAAATTTTCTTATTAAACATTTTAACACAATTTAAAAATGATACTTATCTTCATATCTTGCCTATATTCGAGCCCGTCGTTGGGGAGCCAATCTTTGTAACATATTAATTTGAATCCGGGGTGGAAACTATTTTAGTTACAAATAAAACTTGATAACTTCTTCATAGACTAATAAATTTAATATTTACAACGTATTTACATGTTACTATGTACAAAATAACTCATTTAATTTAACATTACGGCTTAGCTCAGATGTCTTGTCGACAACCACTCTGTAAACATTCTTCTCTTCTTGTAAAGTCTAAATTACTCAGCTTGTCAATTCTTTTGAAAGAAAAAAAAAGGAAAAGGAGAGAAAATATGATGGAGTGCGTATAGTTCGGGCGTTACAAGATCGCAAAAACATCTCATATTTTCTATCACTACCAAGCTGTTTTTCATCTAAGGAGTGATTTAATTTGATTTCAGACTTTACATTAACCATTTTTCATTCAATATTCTTGTACAATTACATGCCTACTTTCGGTGTCTAATGTGAAATTTAAAAAAATACATTTTTTTTGTTATATTTTTTATGTCAAGCATAATTTTTATATTTAAACTTCCCAAGCAAAACTTCATAGATATTCTATATTACAACCAGTCCTATACATTGTGAAAGTCAACTCACGACTGGAGTAAAATGTCACAAAATTCATAACATTTTCAAAATTGTAAACAAACATTTCTATCAAAAAATTGGCAATTTACAAAAAAAAAATATTTAATATAATAGTTTCGGTTGTAGAAATATATGTTTAACAAAAAAAAAAACCTTTCGAAGACCTGAAGGTATACCTCGGGGATTTTGCCTGCACTATAGCTTTTACAAACTCAACGTGAAAATCATGGTAAATAAATGGTCTTTGATCTGAGATGAGATTGGAACTCACAATCTTAGGAATAGAATCTGGGTTCTATTTCTATCGACTGCTTTACATACTTTAATTTGTGATACAGTAGTTATTTCTAAGCAATTTAGAAAACGCATAGCACATTTGAAAACCCAATTTCTAAAATTACCATTTATAGTCGGAAAAATATCTGAATTCTTTTGTGCAGCCCTATGATCTATAGATTTGTATCTATACTATATAATATACAAAAATTCGGTTCCATTAGAAAACGTATAACACTGTTGAAAACACCCCTTCAGCAATTTCCGTCAGTAAGCGGAAATGTACACGAATTCTTTTGTGCAGCCTTGTATATTATCAATAGAATAACACACACCAAGTAATATGCAAACCATTAGTTAAATTTAAAAGGGCATACTACAAATGTAAACGCCCTCCCAGCAATTATTGCTCATACACAGTACTGTGTTAACGAATTCTTTTGTTTGACCCTGTAAACGAACGATAAATGTTATGCACATCACATTTTATTGAAAACACCCTGTAGTGCACCTAACAATCTATATAAATTTAAATATGTTTGAAATAGTGTAACATCATTAAAATATACTGCAAATGAATTCCCACAATAGGCCATAATGTAATGGAATTATTTTGAGTGTCTCAATAAACGAACTATAAATGCTTCAACTCTTTTCATTTTCAATACCGAACATGTCATGGTAAACCTGAATAACATATATCAGTTACATGGCAATACGAGTATGTAAGGTAAGTTAGAGCACGGGCATATAGACAGCCAGACAAATGGAATTCATAAGCACTTTTTTCAGCTATGTTGGAAACTTTTAAAAAGATTTACAGAAATGTAATTAACTGTATTTTCAGCATCATCAGCCTAACATCAGACTGGTCATATTGCATTGAATTTTAAATTTAATTAAATTTAGTGGTGGTTAGATGATAATTACGTAACAGGGGACATACCAAATTACAGCTCCAAAACTAAACAAAGGAATGCCAAGTAAAAATAAAATTGAGGATTTTATTATCTAGCCCAGTTCTGCCATAACTGTCATAGAGGAGTTTCTTTTAAAGGGGAACTTTTAAAAAATTAACCTAAAAAATTACATGGTAATTTTGGATGCTAAATGATTTGCAGTCTCGTACAAGAAAGACCTTTATAATCGTGCAAGTCTACAACTAAGAAACCAGGGACTTTCAAAAAGACTGTTCTCATGGGTTCACGCGCTTTGCATTTAAATGAGGACAATCTTTTAAGTCATTTAAACTGTCCCAAATACTATTATATTCCCCTTTAAAGTTAGATCATTTTTCCTGAAAAAGAAAATTCCATTTATAAAGAAGCACTCTGAATATTTATTATATTTCTAGTCTCTAAACCTAAAAATCAGGGGCGTCAACGTCAGCTCTAAAGCCGCATTTTTATTTTCAACTCATTTTATTTAATATTTTGAAACTTTCAACCAACAGTTTCATTTTGTTCACATTAGTATAGTTATAAGTTCTAAATAGTTTAAAGCAATTTAACTCTTGCGAATTGTAACGTGAAATATGACTGCATGCACTGATACTCCAAGACTTTTTACTTTCTCTTAGGTTAAAACTTTTTATTATAACAGGTGGACTTTGCCCCCTTGTTTCATTAGAAAATCGTAACTTTATAGAATTTACTATCTTAAATCTTCTATATAAAATACCTAAAATATTGATTTTGTGATAATGGTATTAATAATTAGCTTGAAAAATAATTCTTTTTATAAGTACTTTATTAATTATTTTAATCATAATTGTTCAATTAATTAGAAAGTAACTACTTGATATTGTCATAGTTTTTGAATTACAAAGCCAGAGCTAAGGCCAATGAACAGACGAACAAGTATTCAAAGGTTATCATTTTGCTGTGAGCACACTAAAATCTGGACTGATTACATTAGAATCAAAATAACAATGGTAAGTCAACAGTCTAATTATAGCTAAGAATTTTCAAAGGGATTTACGACACAAGTGTGAATGAGCAAATGTCTAATTGAAAGGCATTATCTTCCCTATTTGAAGAAACGTATTAGTTATTACAAGAAAGTGATTAAAGAGAATGTACTTAACTAAGGTTTCAATTCCATCCATATAATATTGGGTTTCTGATAAAGCAGTGAGTTCTAAATTTAATTAAGCTTTGCTATAGTTAGAAGATAATTACGCAACAGAGATACATGTCAAATAATAGCTTTTAAACTGAACATCAGAAATGTTCGATTAAATTAAAATAGAGAATTTCATTTTCTCAGTTCTGTCAGAACTGCCATAGAATGGTTACCTTTAGGAAGAATTAACAATAAATCCTTTTTCCATTTTTATATAAGAAAATTCCTTGTAATGATACAGCTAAGGCCACTTTTGTGTCGAACTAGCGAACACGGATTTAAAGACTCTCATTTTACGGTGGCCGCACTAAAATCTGGACTGATTACACCACAATCAAAATAACAATGATAAGTCAACTGCCTAATTAACAAATAAGAATTTTCAAAGGGATCTATACGACAGAAGTATGAAGGAGCGAATGTCTAATTGTAGAAACATCGGGCTTGTGATGAGACATTGAGTTCTAAATTTAATTGAGGTTTGCTATAGTTAGAAGAAAATTGCGCATCAGAAGTACATGTCAAATTATAGCCCTAAACTAAACAATGACAATGCTCAATCAAATTAAAATGGAAAATTTCAGTGTCTCACACAGTAGTGTCGCAACTGCTATAGAATAGTTCCCTTAAGGAAGAACTTAAAAAAAAAAGAATAAAAACCGTATATTTTTATTGTGATACAAGAAATATCCTTGTAATGTTGCACAGATACAGATAAGTCCACGCATCGAACACGCGAACATGGGTTCAAAGGTTCTCATTTTGTGGTGGTCATGCTAAACTTTAAACTAATTGCATCACAATCAAATTAATAATAGCTCTACTATATAATTAAAAATTAAGAATTGACAAAATACTAAACAGCATAAGCTTGAATAAGCGAACATCTAAATGAAAGACAATATTTCTCCTATTCGATGAAAACGTATTAGTTATTACAAGAAAATAATTTAAGGGAATGTAATTAACTAAGCTTTAACTCCATCAATATAACATTGGGCTTATATAATAAAGCAGTGAGTTCTAAATTTAATTAAGCTTTGCTATAGTCAGAAGGTAATTACGCAACAGACAAGTATGTCAAACTTTACTGACGCATTAACTTCACGTTTATCAGGATTCTGCGAAATAGCGGAATTAGTTTTTCTAAAATAGATGTTATTGCGGTGATTTTTCAGCTATAAATAGAAATACGCCTCGCATCTCCAGTTTCTCTAATTCAATCACTTCATTTGCGGCAGCGGCAGAATAGCCTTCACTTCTAAATGTATTATGATAAATTATCTAAGTATTGCTATAATGATAATATTTTAACTTGTTTTTCATATTCACTGTAAATTGTGTTATCATTTGTAAACCCATATTAATGACAGAGATAATAGTTTTGCTTCTAAATTTGTAACAGAATTCTCTGAAAAATATACATAAAACTTTTTTACTTTTGTTATCGCAATTTATAGAATATTACTTCCTTAATTTTATGTTGTTTCGAATAAAAGTTTCAACGAAGTGGGAGAACTGCATGTGCGATGAATTGCAGTCATGAAAGTAGGCATAATTTTCAAGATAAACTTTGAATGTTTATAAAAGAGTGTAAAAAAAAAACACTTTTACACTTTTTTACATGTTTTTATTTACGTAATATCAATAACAGATAGAGAGGCAGGACCTGTACGAAAATGCAGTGCTTGTCATCAAAAAAGAAAATTTTGATACAGCTGATTTACTTGTGCAGTTTCCTGGACAGGACTGTTACTACTACCAGGGAAGTAATTCTGTAACCTTTCCATGTTGCAGAACATACTGCCTGGTGTACAGAACATAGGTGGAAACCATTTTTAAGTGAAAACACTATTGTTTTTTTCATTTTGTATAGTTTTTTTAATTACCCACTAACAATACTATGGTGTATCCGATATTGAATGGGAATAAGTTGTTGGGGGGTGAAATAACCGAATCACAAATTTTTATAGTTCCTATATGAAATTTTATTTCGGTTGAACTTACAACACGGTAAAGCTTACATCCAAGAAATTATAAAATTAATATTGATCTAGAGTTCGTGACTATTACAGAACGGAAATTCTTGAATTAAGAGTCAGTTTAGCAGCAATAGTTCTCTAACAGTATTTTCGGTCGAATAACTAGCATCCAGGGTCAATCAGTCATTAGACATACTAAAAGTACTTCTCCCGTATTTTACTATCCTTCATAAGTAGCAGAGACGCTACTCTAGGTTTCTGTCGGCGAGTTTTCACAAATAAGGATCAGGGCGCTTCTCTTTTCCTTTCTCTTCTTGGGCCCTTTCACACGAGAACCGATCTCAAAACCACGTTGCGATCTTTCTCCCGGGGTCGGAATCAGGTAGAAGGACTCTTACCTCTCCGGTTTCCAAAACCAGAATCCCTTCTTCCAGTACTCCTCAATCAAGGGCGCAGCTAGGGCGCTGTCAAACACGACACTTAGCCTCTCTCGGCTAATCTCCTCTAGAAGCAGGGAAAAGGGTTCAACCCTCTTCGAACTCTGAAACCAGAATGATCCTCCCTTCTCTCATTTCTCTCTCCCTGTTCCGGGGGGGGGGGGGGGTACACGGGACGTGAACTCCGTAACATTTTATCCTATTGGGTGGGGTTCCCGTTACATTGGATCCTTCAGATTGCATCACGACGCCAAACGCGTCTGGAACGAAAACTGCTGCAATAGGCAAATCTGAGGAGGGGGGGGGGGGTCTACGTAATCCATTAACATCATATCAGGGTGCCCCAAAGTCTAGGCCTATTCAGGTTAGTAGTTAAACTTGTCTCCAGAAAAGACTAATAGATGTCTTTGATCTCACCGTCCGCCTGGGTGGCACTTCCTGAGCGTGGGAATAGATCTCAAGCGAAAAGCTATACTAGCTGGGATATTTAAGTATTCTCAAGATATCACAATACCAAAAGAACATTTTTATATGAAAAATTATCCGTTATGTATACAGATAAAATTTTAAAATTTCTTATTAACGGTAATTTCGTATTAGCCACGTGCCAGAGTAAAAAGCCAGAGAAATTGCCAAAGATTTCAATTTTTACAGCAACTTTTTTGATTCTGATTATTTCAGTGTTTAAGCGCGTAGTTTTATTACATATATTTTAAACTTGCGTTTTATGTGTATTTATTGATGAATTTTTAATTTTGTTATGAAATATCAGCTGGAAACAAATGCTAAACAATTTATTTTATTTCAAGTGCAAACGGTTTCATCTTTCAGATTTTTTGTTAAATAATTCTTGACAATCTTTCTATATTATAAAGCAAAAACATGTCCGTGAGTAACACTGACGTCATAGGGACGGTGGCAGCACCTAATCAATAAATTTCATTTTTACTGCACTTTTTTAACTTCTAGATATCGTCCAATTTCAATTTACACCGTCGAATAGAAAATAAAATGTACTTTCAAATGCAATTTGTTTCAAAACAGTATTTTACTCTACTAATTTTCTATGCCTTTTAAAATAGTTTCCATGAATGATTTTTTTATATCTATCTATATAGCGTGCACCCCAATTATGGAAGATTAACCCGTTTGCCCTTAAAACAATATAAATAGTTCAGCATTTGTTTTCGGACTAATATTCCATTACGAAATTAAAACTTCATAAAAAATATATATAAATAAATGAAACATGAGTTTAAAAGATTTATAATCGAACTAACATTGAAATAGTCGGAATAAAAAAAGCTGACGTAATTAGTGAAATCTCTGACGATTTCTTCGGCAGGCGATTAATACAAAAGTACGGTTTGAAGTAAATTTCAAAGCTCTATTTGAATACATTAGGGATATTTTTAATATGAAATTGCTTTTTGGTGTTATTAGTGCTGACAATCTATGAAAATATGTTAAATGTTAAAAAATCTATTAGAGTTTCAGTGAAAAATGGTTTTTACCTATGTTCTTTACATAGAACATACATTCACAATGGCGGTGTGGATATCCCGATTACTTTTAAAACCATAAAAATGAGTTTTCAACTACCAAATATATCAGGATACACACACACACAGCTTAGCCGTATTAGGGACAGATGAGGTCGAAAATAAACAAGAACGAAAAATCATGCGTCAAGCATAGATTATGTAACACTTTCCAACACTTCCAAAATAATTTTGCAAATCTTTACCGTAAGGTGTAAGATGATATCTAACTAAACAAGGTCAAGATCAAACAGGGCGGGGTGGCCTACCTTTCGGCTTAAGCTCAACTAGCACCACCCAGCAAGTTTGTTTACCTAATTATACTGAGCATTACTAAATTATACTTTGTGATATTGAGCAATAATTATACTAATTCTGAGATTCAAATTCTGAAAATACAAGATTCCAAAAATACAAATTCTGAAAATACAATTTACCAATCCTACTTAGCAGTACTAAATACTACTATCATATACTGAGCAAAAATACTACCATGTAATAATACTGTAAGATGCTGAAGTAAATAATTATACTGGATAGAAGTAAGTACTAAATGAACAATAACGAAATGAATAATAATACTAGATTAAACAATTATAAATTATGCTAATAATACTTAAAACACTGTATGATGCCATTAAGAATAACTAAATTGTTAAGGTTAGAGTTTATGTAGTGCGTAAAGTTCCTTATGCATATTAGAAGTCCACTTCATCCTCAACCTCCACTAAGTCCAATGGAGGCAGCATGTTAGTGCCACTTCTTATCCTTGACTAATAGATATTTCCGCAATTGCTAGTTTTAGAGATATAGTTTTAATTACTGAAATATTTCAAATGCTGTTCTTCGTCATATGAAGATCCATTTACGTCAAAATAGTTACTTTTTTTATAAGTTACAAAATTTAAATTTTTATCCTGGTACCTGGGTTCCATAAATTATATTTTTAAAACTTTCGCCGTGCTGTAG
Organism: Maratus michaelseni; assembly: GCA_963931845.1. Lineage (NCBI taxonomy): Eukaryota > Metazoa > Arthropoda > Arachnida > Araneae > Salticidae > Maratus > Maratus michaelseni. The sequence goes on along the minus strand of OZ007596.1, from coordinate 131,121,766 downwards.
CAAGTCAAACAGTAAAAACTCCATTCATCTACACCAAAGTTTACCAAGTTAAGATATATTGCATTTTATGGAATTTTCAGAATTTTCTGGATCTAAAAGTATGTCTTAGAGCTAAATATACAAAATCCCGTTTTTCGTGCCATAATGGTTCAAACGGTACGGGTAAAAACTCTTGAAATTTATCAATTTCCATCAAAGTTTTTTCCTTAAGTATTCCTTAGTTTTATCTATGCATATTTTTTAACTTTCCGGGAGATAATCTTCCGCGTTTCGGCAAATTTTTGCTTTAAAAAAAAAAAATCCTTCGAAACTCTTATCCCCTCTTCTTGCCACACTGCAAAAAATAATTGTTTATTTTACAGTATAAAACTGGCACCCAGCTGCCAGTATTATACCGTAAAATTAACAGTATTAAACAGTAAAATAAGCAGTAATACGCTGCCGTGCAAGCAGTAATACGCTACCGCGCGGTAGCGTATTACTGCTTGCACGGCAGCGTATTACTGCTTATTTTACTGTTTAATACTGTTAATTTTACGGTATAATACTGGCAGCTGGGTGCCAGTTTTATACTGCAAAATCAACAATTATTTTTTGCAGTGCACAATTTCCACCTACCCTTTTGCCTTCTCCAGCATACGAAGTTTAAAAACTTTAAATTGTATTATATCTTTGTTCTATTTTTTTTTTTTTTACTTTCTGGTAACAATAAATAAATAATCATCTGAATTACTACTTCCTCCCCACCGAAGCTTCTGCTTCTCTTTATTGTCTCCGAACAGTTCCGTAACTGAAGTAGAGTCTCCGGAGGTCTTTAAATTTTTGTAACTGAAAAAAAGGTCTACTCAATTTGTTACTTCGCAGTAATGGTAAATAATAAATAAGCAGTCAATCATCTAATTACAGTGGGATGTTGCGTAAGGAATAAAGCATTTTTTAAAACTTTTGAGACTATTTCTGCAAGAAGATTTTGGTGTTAATGAAGTTTGTAGTAGAAAGCACGAATATTTTCTGCCACATAGTCTTCATGAATGTTAATAACTGGTTTTTTAAATAACTGTTTTAGGTGGTTAATTTTACTATTAGAATGATTACCTTAAACAAATATCAGATTTTTTACAAAACAGGAGCTTTTAAGAGTGAAAAAACGTCGACATGTTATTGTTTTGTTTTGTGTTTATGCGAATTTGTATTTATACCTCCAGCAGAACCAATTACAGAAAACTGTTATAATTTAATTTGATTTAAATTATGTTTTCTGCACATAGAAAAAAATTCCTAAATATTTAATATTCTAACTTTTTTTGCATATGATTAATACACAGAAACGCAATTCTAAATTTTAGTGAATAAAATGTTTTAGTGCAACGTAAAAGTAATACAATTTAATAATTGTAGCCATTCCATTTAAAATTTTATAAAAGTGTAACCTATCGTATTCAATACCATACTCATACCAATCAATCAACTTTTAAGTATAAACTATTTCAATTATTAACTTCTTCTTTTAATAATCACATGTTTGACAGCTTATTTGAAGTTACACTTTCGCTACTCCGGAAAAGGGCCATTTGTGTACCAATAGTGGACTCCTGGCGGGTCTACTATTGGTTCTGGAGAACAAAAAAATAAATAAATTATATACAAGGGCTTAGAATCACAAAATAAATACTTAATTCTTTAAACATAAAAATAAAACTTGGCATATGCTTCAGTACTGAACTTCCATGCCTACTATTGGTACAGTTTAAGAAATGGTGAACCAAAAACGGCCCACACCTCAAAATTAATAAAAATATTCATTTATTAAGTTTTCGGCTTATTTAATAAATATTTTTGAGTGTAGTAGAGTAGATCAAAGGCAGTTTAATGCAAAACAAGACGTAATATTAAAGAAACAATATTTGAGATAAAAGCTCGTCTCTTAAAGAAATCTGTAAGAATTTGTCAAAAATCCGTTTTTAAATACACTGTAAAAAATAAACTTATCCCCCAACAGGAAAAAACTATTTTTCCAGACATTTTACAGACAGTTAAAGAATTAAGGTTTTCGTCAATCAGATTTATTTCAGTCGATTTTTAGAAATGCGTTGCTAAACTTTCAAAATTAGTGGCTCACTGCTGGTAAGTGGCCCACTACAATTGCATTTACCTTACCGTAAGTCTTTGTGACACATTTTGAAGTTTTTCTCACACCAGCCGGTCTGTTTTATAAGGAATCCAAAACTGACTAATGCTAAACATTGATATATCCTTTTCCTACACAACGGCGTATTACACTGATCTAAATCTTTAGTATCAACTGAGAAATTTAAGTTTAAATATGTCACAAAGTTACCCCATCGGGGTACCCCTCCAACTTAGTGACAGGCGTGTTTTCGCATTCAAATATATGAGAAAAGTTACTTTCAGAAAGGTTAGCCAATAAAACGTTTATTAAAACTTATATTTAAATAATGTTTAAAAAATGTTGCAGCTAAAATTTTGCGTCTTTGATCACAAACAGGCCCCACTGGCGCTGGTGGGTCGATGATGAATAAAACCTCGTTCTTTCCATGCGAAATTTAATCCGGTCCCTGGTGTCCTGATCCTCTTTGAACTTTCCGTTTCAGAATAGGAAACATAAGTGATATAAGCTATCCCTGAAAAACTCGGTAGCTGAACCAACCTGATTTTGTATCATTGTATCTTGCTCTCTACGACCCGTTCTCAGTCGAAGTGAACCACAATTTTTTGGATTTGTAGCTAACGTAAACTGGTGTTAGTTCTCTGCAGCGCTTACGCATACCATGATGAAAGTATAAGACTTAGACTAGTTTTGAATGTGTTGAGGATATTTTGCTCCTCTTCGAGTGATCACATTTTTACTTCCAGAGTCGTCCACCAAATTCGTCTCGTCATAATTCCATTGGTTCTCGACCGAGATACTCTCCAACTTTTTCTTCACGTTCATAAAGTATATGACAACTACTTCATGATCGGTCTTGGTCTTATCCTAGCTGATATTTTTGGACGTTTGTTGAGACAGAATTGGTTTGTGACAGTGTCGATATGTCACAAAGTAGCCCCATCAATTGTCTATATTTTGGTTATGTTACCGTATCTCCCATAAGTATCACTCGACAAATGTTACATTACTATAACATTCTAATATAATAACAAAAAATAATATTTAACTGTGTTGGCTGGTTCTCGTAGGTGTTAGGCTTCAGCACACAAAGTATCCTGATTCCGACACAACAAACCAGAAATATATTTCAACGATATACCGATCAGAAAGAAAAAGCGAGGTGTTGAAGCTTCGGTCAATAATCGTTAGGTGACGCGGGAAATCGTACAAGGAGGTGGCACTGCTGTTTTCTTCCCTGTCATCGTGGGCAGGGCGGGCCATTTGAAATATAAAAACCCGACCATGTGTCACAAAGTAATCCCTACAGTCACAAAGTAACCCGTCTTACGGTATATGATTTTAAAACATAAATGATAATTAAAAATTTAGGACCTTTTCCAATGAGACTAAAAATGTCCGTTTAATATTTTGAGAAAATGCAGTACATCTTAAAAGTATAGGCACACACTAAAATATAATAAAATTAGAAAAAGAAATACATGGAATATAATTTCACAATAAATATTCAAAATGTAATTGAAATGAAACATAGTAGTGATATTATAATGGTTTCATCAGCATTATTTATTTAAAAAACACGCCTTTATTTTTTGTTGTTAAATAAAACATTAACTCAAAAGTTTAGGCGCATTATGCAAACGTTAAAAAAACTGTATTGGTTTCAACCAACCAACCGTTTTTTCTGAGTAGTATAGTTGTAAATGTTCAATTTCCGTCAGTTATTTAAGAAGACGAAAGCTACGGAATTCACAAATATTAAGTTGTATAAGTTGTATTATAGTAATATTAAGTTGTATTATATAAGATATTTAAGTTGAAGCGTAAAAATAAGCCCGTTATTGAAATTTCTGGAATATGAAATCGCCTAAAGCGAGGAATATAGAGAATACTTGCTAGACATTACAATTTCGACAGAAAACCAAGATATGGGTGGTCACATGTAACAAGGGTTCAGACGGATCGGAAAATTCAAATATTGGTGCCAAAGCAATATATGTTCACGAGGCCACTTAAAAATAACCTCGATGTTAATGTCTCAAAGGACATAGACTCATAAGATAACGCAAGAACATTATTTTAAAAGTATGTCTTGCAAACCGCGCCTAAAATCACACCATAAACGGGTTGACTGGATTGGGCTTGAAGGCACATGTAGTACAGTGTCAAATGGCTCACCGTGTTATTCAGCAGCAAAAAGAAATAGAATCGGTATGATCCTGATGAATGGCTGGAATTGTTACTGGCATGACCTCAGGTCACGTACTTTATTCAGTAGACGATAAGGCCGTGAATCTTTGATGGTTTGGAGGTGGGGGTGACTGGCTTTAAATACTAAACCTGTCTCGATTTCTCCATGGGAAACAAAATTGAATAAAATATCAAGGGACACCAGAGCAACATCGATTTGTATTACATCTTACGGGTCCTGGGAGAAGATTTCAGCATGACAATGCTTCAATCCACAACACATAGTACAGAACTGCGGCTTGCCGCCCAAAATTTTAACATTTTAGATTGACCAGCTTTAAGCCAGGACATAAATCCATTTGAGTATATTTGGAGTATCTTAACCTGTGAAGCATACAAGAATGGAAAGCAATATGACTCTACTAAAGAACTAAGAATGGCCATTGAAAAAAACATGATATTTTCTGCCACCAATAACATTAAAACACTAATTGATTCAATTTAAACACAAATACTTGAATTATCTGAAACCACTGAAATACTATTAATAAATGATGTAACTGTTAAATGAAACCACGGAAATACTATTAATAAATGATGTAACTGTTAAATGAAACCACGGAAATACTATTAATAAATGATATAACTGTTAACTGTTAAATGATGTTTTTTTCCATTGTGCCTAAACTTTTGAGACACTGTATATTTACAGACGTTTATGAATTTTTATCAAAGTTATGATAATATAGCCATTTATTCATTTTGATATGGTTTATTTGAATAATTTGACAGAATCTAATAAGTAAATAATTTGTTTTTGCTTAATTTTGTATTTTTATTTTAATAAACGACATTTTCTTGTTCTTCCTAAACTTTTGAGACAAACTGTATATGTATAATTGAATTAACTAAACTGCGATACACCAAAAAGAATTTACTGAAAAATATTATTTTAATATTAAAGTTTACCTTTAAATATATAGAAATATATATATATATATATATATATATATATATATATATATATAGCTTCTTTTATGATAATAACAATTTAGATTGCATTTTGTCTGTAGAAGTCTTATTCAATCTTTTTCACATTTAAAGAAGAGAAAATAACGTAACATGATATTTCTCTGAATAAAAAAACAAATCAAGCAATACTTTTTGAAATGTATTAAGATCTTTTAAAGAATACTTTTATTTCTTCTATTTTGTAAGAGAAATCCCATTATCAGACAATAAAATGGATTTTTGATTTCTCTCATTGGTTTTGATGAGAAAATTAGCATTCACTTTTTATAAAAGAATAAATATTATTTGAATTGAGGATAATAGATGTTTACTGGAATTAAAATTGCTTGTGTCGAAATGATTTAAGATGTAGAATATCCTTAAAAATAATTTCTTACATAAAAGGACACAGATTTGTGTGAATATTTAGAATTTCATTTAGTTAAGACTTCTTGTATAGTTAAAGATATGATTTTTTAAAGCAATTCTTTTTAAACATAGGTATATGTCTTCAAATATTGTCACAACCTAGAATATACAATTTTTAAAACAATAAAAGTATTCAAAAATGTTAACTTAAACACTTTTTATTTTTTTCTTTTAAGTGTAATTTATTGTACCATAAACGAGCACAGCGTAATCAAATATAAGTAATTACTTAATATTTACTTAAAAGTACCTTGTTGATCTATTATAAATATAATCTCGTATTATACTCTTATTTACGTGTTCAAGATTTCAAGATGCGCAACGCTTGAGATGTTTCTTGTGCCTGCTTCTTAGTAATGGGCTGAGAGTGTCATTATCTGACTTGCTCTTAAATCTTTGACACGGATAAAATTTAATAAAAGCTTTAACAATATGTTTTGTAATCATAAATTTTATTTAACATGGGGACTACTAACCACGAGATAACAAGTGATTGACAATCTGCTGGTAGACAGCCACTACCAGGTGTTATCTCGTTTTCTCAGAACAATTTTTCGGTGCCAGCAGTTAATACGTTGTAAAGGAGTGGTAATTTTGTGGGTTCGACGTCGGTTAAAGATTCATAAATAACGAGAAACACAGAAAAATGGATTTTTTTTTATATACAATATTTTCAAAATATAAAAAATGAAATTAAACATGACCGTAAAAGCAAATTTTGATTATAACATGCATTTAAACATTGTGCTACGCTTAAAGAAGGCTTCTCCTCACATGGCAGGAAAAATATGTTTCTCAAAATCTCGTTTGAGTCACAGTTTTTCTTTTGTATGGAGGTATGCTCTCTCCAAGAATTGAAATTCAGTTTGTTTCGGTATACTACAATTTTATGATATTTTATTTCCAATTGAAGATGAGATCAATAATGATCTAAATTTTATTCTGTACAATAAATTGAATAAAACCTTTTGGCGCCCAGATCAGATTTCTTCAAAATAATCATAGCATTCATCTTATTAATAAAAGAAGCCCAACTTCATGACGTACAATTGTTGTTAAATAAAATTTCTTGTTGAAACTATGTTTATATCAGACGTCCATTATAAACGCGAGATTTCTCGTGATCCGTCCGTACATCCAAAGTACATGAACAGTATACTTTGAATAATACGAATAGAAATATCAATGTATTGTATACAACGGTTGAATTTTCACATACCTATAAAAATTTGGCCTGCATATTAGTAATTGGGTAATTAATAAAATTAGATTAAATCGAAATTCATTATGTTGTGCAATTTCGTTTTCGATTTTAAGAAAAAAGTCCTCCCGGTCTGTACCCGAAGGAAACGGTAGATTCCCTATTTTTTGGTTTTAATAATTCAGATAATTTTTGGTTAATTCAATTAATTTGGAACCAACTATAGGAGATTCCCAGTTTTCGTCCATATGGAATTTGAACCGGAATTTTGATAAATTAGTCAGCTATCACAAAGTTAATTTCATTTATAGCTTATTTTGGCGCCAAAATTTGCGATAATTCACCAAGTATCGCTACGTCTGGCGCGAATTGGACACTGATGGGCTACTGTTACGTACGTACGTGTGCGCAAATATTTTATGAATACCACTATATTTTTTTCTTTAAATATGACGACATTTCCTGATATGACTATGTAGTTTTAAACGTATAAGAGTTGCAACAACAGTTAAAACAATGAAATTAAATTTACGAGAAACCACATTCGCTAAAACATAAATTAGTAATGAATAACAATTACGAAATAATCCCTTATTTTTAATCCGCTGACTTGTTTCAAAATGTCAGCCACCCTATAACTTGAAACTGCTGTATGTCAGCCATTTTTTAGGATAGAAGCGAAACAAAAAATTCTCTTGCAACATTGTACCAAAATCTAACGCTTAAAAAAAAATTTTGGGGATTTCGAAATTTTTTGAGTTTGAAATCTTTTAATAGCCGACATTTTAAAACACAATGGTATATCAAGTTGTACAACGAAATCGGTCCAAATATGCTCAGTCACATCCAAATCCATATACAGGGTGTCCATAATTAAACGACCCTTCTTTAAAGTGTTCTACAGACGAAACTATTGGTCAGAAAGTTGTGAAATTTTGTGTAAGACATAATGAAAGAATGGGAATTTGTTTAAGCGAAAAAAAATTTAGTTCAAACTTTCGCCACCAGATGGCATTTTTAATGAATTACACATACGAATTACATACGATAGCATTTATGATACCCGAGCATTTACCATAGTTTACATATTTTATTGGAACAAAACATGTTACACATGACGATCATCATTTTCAGCTACCATCTGTAATCGTAGGATGGCATGTTCCACATTTGACCGCAGTGTGTTTTGGGAAATGCTAAAAACATGTCGTGAAATGCTTTCAGGTAAAGTTCTTGGTTTATCATGACTTACCAAATGTTGAAAATGCCTCCAAAGCCAAAAGTTACATGGATTGAGGTCTGGAGATCTGGGAGGCCATAGATTAAGAAAGTGGCGGCTGATGATACGTTTTTCGGTGAAGTGATTCTTAAGGACGTCTTTAACACAGCGGCTAATGTGTGGAGAAACTCCATCTTGCATAAATATTGTACGTGAAAGGCACTAACGTCCTTGCAGATCCGGAAAAATTTATTTTCGAACAAGTATGCATATCGCTGCCCGGTAGTCGAGCACTTAAATCCTCGAAGAAATATGGGTCGAGAATAAACGATGCAGAAAACCCACACCACACCGTCACTTTTGGTGAATGCAACGGAACCTGTAAGATTGAACGCGGATTTTCTGGTTCCCAAATTCGGCAGTTGTGAGTATTCACTGAACCGTCCAAATAAAAATGCGCGTCTTCTGTCCAGGAGATATTCCAAGGCCATTCTGAATCAACCTCAAAGCGAACAAGAAACTAAAGTGAGAAAGTGAGAACCGGTGTCGAGTCTCGAAATCATGTGGAAGCAACTCCTGCATAAGTTGAAGCTTGTACGGATAATACCGGAGGATAATCCGCATGATCTCTTTTAGGCAGTAGAACGAGGTATATCAAATGCTTCAGCCACATGACGGATACTGGTACTAGCCTGTACGTTGGAAGCTTCGCCCTCTTCCACCTGAAGAGCAATCCTCTCTATAGCTTCTGAGGAAACAGGTTTTCTTCATCTTCCATAACAAAAATTCAATTATCCTGTTTCTTCAAATTTGGCTACCATTAATTGAAGATTTTTAACAGTCAATGGACCTTTCCTCATCCCCTTCGAAGTCCGTAGAGCAACTAATGCGGAATTACCGTTTTGGTAAAACAATTTTACTAACAAAGCTCAGTCTGGTAAACGTAACGACATTCTGTTTACCAATAGAAATCACATTGAAAATAAAATCACCGCGAAACTTTCTAGGTTTTATAACAGCTGCTGCGTGACGTCGAGAGAAATATATTTACATTTCACGCCCTCTGGTTGCAAAATTTTGTCAGACGATTCCAGATCACAGTTGTCAGTTTGGCCTTTTTCATTTTAGAAATTTGGAATTCTAACCGGAAATTCTAAAAGAATATTTTTTGCTTTAAATAATCACTTAATATCCTAAATTAAACAAACCAAAAAGAACTAATAAGATTTCCAGGTGTGAATTCGAATTTTCTGATTTAATAAAAAAGTTCTGTTGAAAATTATTTGTTGTAATAAAATTTGTGAACTAGTGTAAATGTATGCTAAGTCACTGCCCCTGAAAATTTTTCAGAGGGCGGTCTGCATCTTTGTCTTATTTAATCTGAGAAAAATAAAGCGTGAATTTTTTTTAAATTATTGGTGTTCGTTTTGAACGGACTGTACAAACTCTAAAAAAAATCCGCCTACGACAGCCACCATTTCTTTTCAAAGATCAGGCCTAGTATTTAATGGGGGGTGGCTAAATATGTAATTCATTAAAAACGCCATCTGGTGGCGAAATTTGGAACTATTTTTTTTTCGCTTAAACAAATTCCCATTCCTGTATTATGTCCTTCACAAAATTTCACAACTTTCTTTCCAATAGTTTCGTCTGTAAACAACTGTAAAGTAGGGTCGTTTAATTAGGGACACCCTGTATATATATATATATATATATATATATATATAAACTTATTGTAAAAATTAACCATTGAAACAGAAGCAACTGACCATATACAATGAGATTACTATACCATATAGCACTGTCAAATTACAAATTATAAAACATAGTCCTAATATATGAAGTATTATTTATTCAAAAAGTGAAACAAAAGTATAAACACAAATGGAGGCTTATAATGTAATTCACTTTTTCAAGGGCAGGGGAACCACATTATAAGCAAAGAATGATTGTTTTCTGTAATTGACACCAGCTTAATACCACAAATTGTGTCAAATCCTTGCCCAAAAAATCATTGGAACAAGATTGAAAAAAAAGGATACCGTTGAAAATGGAACACTACAAATCAAACCAACAATTTGATAAAGAGGGGAGAAAATAAATAAGTGTATAACAAATAAATAAAAAGGAAGATAAAGAAAATCCATACATAACTACATCAATTATTTATCCATATTCCGAAGCAACATTTGAAAAGCACATGGTAAAAGTGATATATATATCAACCTTTAAACGGAGCATCGTTTTGGGGTCTGGGGGTCATGATCGATAAAAATGACTTTACGTAATATACTTTTTGTAATGGAAGCTACCTAATATTAGACTACGCGCATTTTATAAATAACTTTAAATTTTTTTAACTGGGACAGATTTAATTAAATCATGTGTCTTTAATTGTGAACTTAATTGAATCTAGGTCAGAAATTAAAAAATAAATTTACTACAAATTCTACTTTTACTTAAAAAATTTATCCTGAGGAAATCCTTTTAAAATTTTTGTTCAAGAAAAGAAATTACATAGAAAATATAGAGTCGCTGTCCTAAACTTGATTTATGACACTTATAAAAAAAATCTTTGGGGTATAAATTTCTGCAGCGACGTACATAAAACATGTCATCTGACATTGCTAGCATAAATATTCTTTTCAAATATCTCTAAAACAACTTAAAGAGAAAATTGCATGTGGTGCATTTTTTAAAGAATAGAATATTTTCACACGAGCAATATAATATTTTTCATTTGAATAACTTTGATATATAAGCGCTATTTTTTAATGTGTGTTTAGAAACTAAATTAAAATTTTTTTGTTCAGAGAATTTCGTTTTAAACACAGTGCACATAATAGAAAAGTGTTTAGGACTTTAGCTCACCTGTAATTCTCTCTTTTTATAAGATTTCTTTTCCTCTTTCCGTCTTTGTTTTTAAAAAACAAAGTAATCTCTCTTTTTAAAAAAGTAACTAATGCTAATGTCGCTGTCTTAATTGAATTTATTGTGACTGGGACTCTTTCTCGGCTTATATTAAAAAAAAACCATCCCATATAAAAATATGACACTGGTAGTTTTATAGAGAAATGAATGATAGATACGCTGAAGAAGACCGTTTTTAAATTAAAGGATTATTTTAAGTGTTATTTAATGCTGAAGTCGCTAAAAATAGTTCAGTTAAAAAAAGCTTTATAGGATCAAAAATTATGCATAGCGATTTAACCATATTTCGCAGGCACATACTTGACAAGATTGTGGTGTACCTGTGCAATGTCCAATCATTTTTTTAATTTTTCTATATTTTTAAGTTTTTTTCTTAATTTTGTATTCAAAATTCCATTATCTTAACAAAGATTTATTTCATATTTCGAAAAAGTTACTTTTTTTCTTAGTGTTGCCAGATTTAAACAAGCGCAAATAATATTGCCAAATACTGTTCGATTGAAAAATATATTTGCACGTAAATATTAAAAGAAAAAGATTTGAAATAAATAAATTATTACGTACGCTATGCATTAAATGGGGAAAATTATGTCATATTTAAAACGATATATTTAAAACGTCTTATTTAAAACGATTTTCTTATAGTGTCTAAAAAAAAATTTTCTACTAGACGTTATTAAGTTTGACGCAACAGTGATCTTTTTCGCAGCAACTCTCTCTTGTTATCCAAATTGACTTTAAATTTTATTGTCCCCAATAGAGCTCATTTTGACGCGCAGTTGATGACCATATGTATATTAAATTTTTTTATGTATCTCTGTAAAAACAACTATTCACGTTTCAACAATTTTTAAAACGTAAAGTAGCATTGTGGGCCGTAAAAATATGTTCAAATTTCGTAGTAATATGTCAATTTTTACGCATGTTAGCGAATCATAAATGAAAAGAAGAAAAAAAATATGATAGAACAAAACATAGATTATCAAACACTTTCCAACACATTCCGAGTACTGTAACAAAACTTCATCCTTTAGTAAGGTGAAATAAACAATTTGAAAGCAAATAAGACATTTGAAAGCCAATTTCAGCGATTACCATCTATAGTCAAAAATGTACCAGGATGCTTCCGTGCAGCTCTGTATATGATTTACAGACTCGTGCATACATTACATGGTACGCTAAAATTTAGTTTAGTTATAAAACGAATAACACAGTTGAAATTCCCATTCAGCAAATTTCGCCAATAAACAAAAATGTGCTCGAATTATTTTGTGCAGCCCTGTATATACCCTATGGGATTTATACACATCAAATACTATGCAAAAAATTAGATAAATTTAAAAACGCATACCATGTCGGAAAACACAGTTCCAGCATTTATCGCAAATACACAGTAACGTAAACGAAGGTATGAAAAATGCTATCCACACCATATTTTACAGTAAGCTTCTCGGCAGTGATGTATACCAATTTCAGTATGTTTCAAATACTGTAGCATGAGTAAAACAGACTGCAAACGATTATTCCACATAGACCATACTGTAACGGAATTCTTGTGAGTGCCCCGGTAAACGAACTATAAACGCTACACGCCTCATTTTCGATATCGAACGCGCCATTGTAAACTTCCATAACAAATATCAATGACATGGTACCGATTACCCAGTATATTTATGCGAGTTAGAGCACGGACGGACAGACAAATATACGTCCTAAACACTTGTCAGCTATGTTGAAAAAAGTTTTTAAAAAAAACAGACAGACAAACATACCTTTTCTGGGTTACAGTGAAATTTGTTGCAATGTTAATAATAATGGGAGCATTTTTCCTTAAATTTGGCCAAAATTTAATAAAGCTCTACCAAAAATGTAACAAGAATAATGAAATAAAAACTACTTCTTAAACGTCGACTGAACGCTTAATAAAATCTAGACTAATTTATTATACATCATATAATTTATTAAAATAAATGATCATCGTGAAATAGCACAAATAAAAATATATAAAATGGCAAACAGCAGTTTCGGAGCCCCTAAAGCTCCATCATCAGTGTCAACTTTAAAAGATTAAAAACTGACTCAAAAGTTTAAGCCATGTAAATATGCTTGCGTCTCCGCACGCGCCCAACATAGAGTGGCCATTCTACCTTGGGTGCGTGCGGAGAAGCAAGCATATTTACATTTTTAACACTTTCCAACCTAGTTGAAAAGTGTTTATGACTTCGGCTTGTCTGCCATCTCCCGTCTGTCCGTCTGCTGTCTGTCTGCCTGCCGTCTGTCCGTCTGGCCGTGCTCTAACTCCCGTAAATATGCTTCGATTGTACTGAAATTTTTGTATGTTATTGTCGTTTACGATAGCATGTTCCCTATTTCAACAGAAGTGTGTAGCACTTATAGTTTTTTTACAGGGACAGTCAAAAGTATTCCGTTACATTACAGTCAATGGGGAATAATGGGTTCAAGCACATTTTGATGACGCTACGTCATTTAAAACATAATGAAACTGATGTATAACTATGAAGTGCATTAAAACATACTTTTTGTAGAATATGGGGTGCAAAGCATTTATTATTTATTTGCAGGTTCAAACAAAAGAATTCTTTTACACATCGTTATATGGGAAAAATCATCTGCAGTGTAATTTAATGATATTTCACTATTTCAAACATAATGAAAATTATATGCATTACTGAGGTGCACTATAAATTGCTCTCCTGTGTGCATTGCGTTTATTTACAGGGACACACAAAAGATATTGGTTACAGTACATGTGCGATATTTACAGTCTATGTGTGATAAGTGCGTTTTCAACTTTGGTTTGCGTTTTCAAGTTTAACTAAATTTTATAATAGTACGTGTGTGTTTATAAACTCGGTTGAACATATACAGGGCTACACAAGGAAATTTGTAAGTACTACAGACTATGGGAGTGAATTGCTTAAGGGTAGTTTTTAATTGTGTTTACGCATTTTCCTGCTGAACTATATTTAGTAGACTAATAGAAGTTTTAAAAATAAATGTACAACGTTGAAATAGCACAAATTAAAAACATGTATACTGGTAAACAGCTGTTTCAAAGCCCTTAAGCTCCATCATCAGTGCCAATTCAAAAGATTAAAACGAACTAAAAACCCCTAAGCCATGTCAGTTTGCCTGCCGTCTTTCGCACGCGCCCAGATGAAATGGCGGTGACCTCTTCAAAACAACAGTGCAGACGTTTTTAGTTCGTTTTAATCTTTTGAATTGGCGCTGATGATGGAGCTTAAGGGCTTTGAAACAGCTGTTTGCCAGTATACATGCTTTTAATTTGTGCTATTTTAGCGTTGTACATTTATTTTTAATATAACGGCACAAAGTTTAATCCACCTTTTTTAGATAATAGAAGTTTGTGGAATATAAATAAATTCATATTCAGGGCTACGAAAAAAAAGATACATTGTCTTTTACGTTTGGTGATTGCTGCAAGTGAGTTTTAAGTTGCCTTTTAGCTTAATAGGTGGTATGTACAAAAGTCTTCAGATAATATACAGGGCTGTACAAAAGATTTCGAGTGCATTTCCATTGATTTGCGAAAATTGCTAAATGTGAATATTCTAATTGAACTAAATTTTATCATACTATATATCCACATCTATTGATCATATACAGGGCTGCACAAAATAATTCACTACTTTTTTGACACTGGAAGGTAATTTCGAAAACTGTGTTTTTCAATGTGATATGTGCTTTCTAATTTGTTTACTTACATATCTTCTTTCACCTTATTTAACGGTGAAGTTTCGTTACAGTTTTCTGGCTGTGTTGGAAAGTGTTTTGTGGTAGTTATTATGTCTATCGCGATGCGATTGCACGTGTTTTGGTGAGGCCTAATGTGAAGCTCGTGATCATATAGCAAGATATCAGAAATATCGAGGTTGTTGATATTTTATAGGCACTCAAACTTCCAGGATCGTTAACGATTCGCTGTCAGGATTCTCCAGGTTGAAAAGCTTACAAGCAAAAGTTAAAATCATGGAAAAGTCTTACCATTTATTTCGATGAAGTTCAGCGCTCCCGGTGAGAGAGACAAGTGAGGGAAATGATGAGACATCATACCAGTAGAGAAATCGACACACGTATTTAATATGACAAAAACTTTTAATGCATTTCTTCAAGTAAAAGGTGGGACTCTAGTGACGACTCCCGGCCTAAAGCTCTAAGAAGATGAATAACAACAAGGCCAACTTCCAGGATCGTTAACGATTCGCTGTCAGGATTCTCCAGGTTGAAAAGCTTACAAGCAAAAGTTAAAATCATGGAAAAGTCTTACCATTTATTTCGATGAAGTTCAGCGCTCCCGGTGAGAGAGACAAGTGAGGGAAATGATGAGACATCATACCAGTAGAGAAATCGACACACGTATTTAATATGACAAAAACTTTTAATGCATTTCTTCAAGTAAAAGGTGGGACTCTAGTGACGACTCCCGGCCTAAAGCTCTAAGAAGATGAATAACAACAAGGCCAACTTCCAGGATCGTTAACGATTCGCTGTCAGGATTCTCCAGGTTGAAAAGCTTACAAGCAAAAGTTAAAATCATGGAAAAGTCTTACCATTTATTTCGATGAAGTTCAGCGCTCCCGGTGAGAGAGACAAGTGAGGGAAATGATGAGACATCATACCAGTAGAGAAATCGACACACGTATTTAATATGACAAAAACTTTTAATGCATTTCTTCAAGTAAAAGGTGGGACTCTTGTGACGACTCCCGGCCTAAAGCTCTAAGAAGATGAATAACAACAACACGAGTACCTGACCAGACGCAACTGCCGAATCTATTCAAGGAGCGCGCGCTGGTCGGAAATTGGCGCCTGTCTGGCAGGTGCGCGAACGCCAGCCTGTGTCAGTGCCAAAAGGCGATAACCTAACACTGCTGGCACCCACGGAACGCAGCAAGCGCGATGCAAAGAGGAGGCACGAACGTAGCGACGATCGCTCCAAAATGACGCGGTATCGGCGCGGCAGAGAAACGTAATTACAAAAGAGAATGGTTAAGAACTTACGGGGGGGGGTCAAAATACGAAGTAATTATCGTAGCGCGATAAATGAGATGTCAACTTAAAGGGAATGAATTTTTAATGCCGAAAAAGGGGACTAATAATTTAAGTGAATATTAAAGCGAAACTATTGAAATTATTAGGATTAATGTTCTAAAATGGGAAATGTGCACATGGTTACAAGAACTCTGTAAAATCATTATAAATGGCACGTTTGCAACGTGACATGTTTCATAATCTATGCGTGACGCATTATTTTTTGTTCTTGTTTAAACTTTTGAATCTTTAAATTTGACACTGATGATGGAGCTTTAGGGGCTCCGAAACAGCTGTTTGCCATTTTATATATTTTTATTTGTGCCATTTCACGTTGATAATTTATTTTAATATAACGGGGCAAAGTTCAATCCACCTATTTTAAATCATATAATTTATTTTTGTATCTTTTAACGAACGATAAAAAAAGAAAATTACAAAATTTTATAACCCCCAAACTTAAAATCAAATGTCTATTATTTTTTAATTGCTATATTTGCATATAATTGGCATATTTTGTTGCAATTTTAGGGAACATCACTAAAACGAGACTTTTCCAATAACAACAAATTTATCAAAAATGGAACACCCATTCTAAAGTTATGTTTGTACGTACATAAAAAATATACAAATAGGATAATGCATAACTTTCTTTCTTTAATTCGTATTACAATGCATAAATTATAAAGATAATTAAATATTGAGATGTACTGCATCACTTTTAACACTTTCCAATGTAATTTAAAAGAGTTTATGAATTCAGTTTGTCTGAGCCTCTGACCGTGCTCTAACTCTCGTAAATATACTCGGTTTGCCATTTAATATTTATACGTCATTGCGGTTTACAACAGAATGTTTGCAATTAAAAATAAAGTGCGTAGCATTTATAGTTCGTTACACGGACACACAAAATAATTACATTACATTATGGTCTAGAGAGAGAAATCTTTTGCAGTGCATTTTAATCATGTTACGATGATTCAAACATAATGGCATTGATATGCTTCACCCAGTTGGCCAATAACATTGCATCTGTAGAGTATAAAAAATGTAGAATTTACAGAGTATTATTATTTACAGAGACGCACAAGCTAATTCGATTACATTAAAATCTATGGGGAAAATGCGCTAACGTTTTAATCATGCTAAATACGGCGAACATTATGAAATTGATATGGATCATTGAAGTGTATTACAACACGTTTTCTATAGATTATAGATTGCAGAGCACTTATTGTTCCTTCCACTTATTGTTCCTTTTGCACTTATTGATCTCTAAAGAAAATCGGGACCACTACGATCGATAATTCCTGGAAGTTCCGTTCAGACTCGGCCGGATCTAAAATTTTGCTAATTTGCTGTGTTATGAAAAAATTACTCGATTATGAAAGATTGAATGACATTATTAAGATCAGCGGCGAACTTCTGTAATAGAGCTGCCATTAATTTCCCCTTGACTGGAGGGATCTTTCGATTCTCAAGGCCGCAACCGCAGCTGTCGCGACAGCTGACGGTTATTTTCGGTGTTGATTAAGTGAGATCAATTACACATTTGAAAATCAGCTTATATGAAATGGTAAAAATTTTATACAAGCCAAAATGGTTAAATTGTTGGGCATAGTTTTTTATCCTATAAAGCTCATTTAACTTATTTCACGACTAAGTAAAAAATGTCGCTGCCTTTTTCAGTTTTATAACGTTTAGATGTTTTTTTTTTCTTTTAGACGCTATAAAAAATTTGTTTTAAATGTGACATTTTAAAGGTATCGTTTTTAATACGGCATAAAGTTCACCATTAAACGCTTTAATTATTTTAAAGTTTATTTTCTTTTTCATTATTCACGTGTAAATATATATTTTCAATTGAAAAGTGTTTATATATTATTATTTACGCGTTTTTAAAATCTGGCAACAGTAGATAAAGTCGACTATTTCAAGCTATGAATTAAAGCTTTATTCAGATTATAAAAATTTAAATCAAAATTTTTTTTTAAATTAGACAAATTTAAAAAATGATTGTACATTGCACGCCACAATCTAGTCTAGTATATGCCTAAAAAATGATTAAATTGCTATGCATATTTTTTTATCCTATAAAACATATTTAACTGAACTATCTTGACCGATTTCAATATTAAATAGTGCTTGAAATCATTCTTCAATTTAAAACCAGTATTCCTCAACATATTTACCATATATTTTTCTATAAAAAGTTTTCATATTTTTATGTACAATAGTTTTGCTGAATAAGCCGAGAAATTGAAAAAGTCACAGTGAATTCAATTAGAGCAGCATCAGCATTAGTTACTTTTTTTATAGAGAGATTACGTAGTGTGTAGAAATTCTAAGGATGACATACAGAGCTGCACAAAAGAATTCGAATGCGTTACACAATATGGACACAATTTCAGAAAATGAATTTTTACTGCGTTAGGTGTTTTTTAAATTGTTTGTTGAGATATCTCATTTCATTGTATAAAAAAATTTAATTTCTTAAGAAATAATCTGTAACTGTTGTAAAATTGTTTCATAATCTACGCCGAATGCATAATTTTTCATTATTGTTGTCAATTAAGAATGGTCGCACTAAAGAAATTTTGAATAAAATATATTTTAAAAATATACAAAACAGATGTCAACCTTTTTTACTATCGCGATAAACACCTTTGGAGACGCAAATTCAACCCCCTTCCTTTTTACATTTATTTTGTGGTGTCTAGAAGTGTACATTCAAAAATATTTAAAGCAAAACTTATACAGATGTTGGATGAATATAGATATATATTTATGAAAATTTCAAGTGCAAAATTTATCGAGTGCGAAACTTCTCTGTTTCGAGGATATTACTGAAAAACTAAAATAAATCTTGTATTTTTCAATGTGAATGTTTTTCTTATTTTAAATATTCTATCTAAAATAATTAAAATATTGATATGTGATAATGACAATAATTTAAGCAATGAATTATTCTCATAAATATTTTATTAATTATATTATGGATATCCTAATTGTTAAATTGATTTCAAAATGACTATTTTGTTTCATTTGTATGCTTCCGTTAAATTCTGGTTCTAAATACAATCATAAAAACAGTTAACTATTACTTTTTGGAGGGGTGTCCATTACTGGAACAAAGGGTGCCTATCACTGGAATTTGAGGTGTTTTGATTTATTCTGATTTTTACGATTAAATTTTGATTCACATTGGAAAATGTCACTGAGAATGGTTAAATATTGTTGACAGATTAATATAATATTAAAAGAAACAGGAATATAATAATTATAACTATTAATTAAAAAATAATTTTTAAAGAAATTCTTTAAGGCTCCTCTTCAGTAAACTTCCCGATTCCCCTCGCTAATGTTATTCCTATGGGAGTAGGATGCATTCGTATTTTTAAAATATCTCCTCGGAAAATTAATATTTTTAACTTCTGTTTTCTTTGTACTATTCTTAAAGAATGTCTCTTTTTTTCTTAGTTGTCAATTTGTTTCTAAAATATATACTTAATTTTATATGAAACGTTAAAATCTTATTCAGTTTCGCTAAGATTTTAACGGATAAAAATATAAATTAAGCATATAATTTAGAAATATTTTGATAACTAAGAAAAAAAGAAACATGCTTTAAGAACGGTACAAAGAAAACAGAAGTTAAAAATATTAATTTTCCGAGGAGATATTTTAAAAATACGAATGCATCCTACGCCCATAGGAATAACATTAGCGAGGGGAATCGGGAAGTTTACTGAAGAGGAGCCTTAAGGGTGTCCATTACTGGCACATCTACCCTATATTGTTGGATTTTTAGATAACTAAAATAACTTGTTCACAAAATGCTTTTAATGATAACGCTTGTTTTTAAACAACTATAAACATATAATTAATTAAAAATAAGGTACATAAAGAAACAAACAGCAGATAGTTATGCAGCCAGACACGATTCAAAATGGCTGTCAACTCAAGAATTCGAAAGTTCTAAAATATATATTTTAATTAAATCAATAATGCAGATAATCGCTTGCCCTTTCTTTTGTGTTGAAGTAAATTTGATACGCTGGGATGGCCACGTATTACATTAATATTAAGATACAATTATTTTACACATTTATACATCACTTTAATCTACACGATCACAATCTACGAACATAGCACATAGAAAATACACAGAATCACTTCAGACGATAAATAAACAACAGTTCTTTTCTGACACGCACATGTCACTTCACTTCAGTTCATAGAAGATGCGACAATGGCTTTATGTCCAATTTACAAGAATATCTTTAAAGAGAAGTATGTGTCTATTCAAAACACCAGCCAGCCAGCTATATTAAATATTTCTCTAAAACTAACTGAATTATGTTCTAATAATGACATCATCTACTTTCATAACAGCTCATGCTTTTTTACATCAATGAAGTTGAGGTGTTGCACTTTATTTCACTTTATTTATACGTTTATTAGTTTTCTCACTTTATTTATACAAACAAACAAACAAATTATAAAATCAACTGCGGTGGAAGAAAAGTGGGTAGTGGTCGTAAATGTGGCCACAGGTACGTGTTTGTCTATCCCTGGCGTACAAATATGAGCATTCTACCAAATTGAAAAAATTCGAAACTCCCTTATGTAAAATATTTATGCAATAGGATCGCAAAACTGTTTCGATTAGCATAATATATGTTTTAATGGGGAAATATTCGGGTATCGATCGATATTGAATCAACCTTTATGAAAACGCAATTTTTTTTTAGCATTTTTAATACACATTATAAAATGAATTAGTCAATGTAAATCTTGTTTCTATTTCTTTCTTGGATAATTTGACAATACTTAGAATGACTTAGTTCTTTTACAACAGGTTCGCTTCGCTCATGTTTGTTTAACTCTTTGGCATTATAAATCCCTCTAATATTTACTTATATGCTTTTTTAGAAAAATTCAACTTATTTAGTTAAAGAAAAAATAGAACATTCATCTGACTATTATTTTCCTTACAAAGCAAAGGATTAAAATATGTTCAAGGATAAAAAGAAAGAACTAGATACATTTATCTTTGGCAAAATGGATTAAAAATTGGCTTAATAAAAGAGAACAAAAGAAAATGAGCATTTTTTATAAAATCGTCTGCTAAATAAGAAAAGTTGGCAGTGGGCATAAGTGGGACTACAGGTGTGTGTTTGATTATCCCTAGAGTACAAATATAACCATTGTACTAGAATTAAAAAAATCGAAATTCTCTTATGTAAAATATTTCTACAATAGAATCACAAAACTGTTTTGATTAGCATAATAGATGTTTTAATTGGGAAATATTCATGTATCGATTGATATTGAATCAACCTTTTTAAAAATGCAGTTTTCCTTATAACATTTTTAATACAAATTGTAAAATGAATTACTCAATGAAAATCTTGTTTCTATTTCTTCTTGTATAATTTTACAATACTTAGACTTGGTTTCTTTACAATAGGTTC
This sequence comes from Maratus michaelseni, assembly GCA_963931845.1. Classification (NCBI taxonomy): domain Eukaryota; kingdom Metazoa; phylum Arthropoda; class Arachnida; order Araneae; family Salticidae; genus Maratus; species Maratus michaelseni. The sequence goes on along the minus strand of OZ007596.1, from coordinate 131,100,107 downwards.
GCCTTGCTCATATTTGTTTAGCTCTTCGGTATTATAAATCCCTTCTAATATTTACTTATATGCTTTTTAGAAAATTTTTACTTATTTAGTTAAAGAAAAAATAGAACATTCCTTTCGCTATTGTTTTCCTCACAAAGCATGGGATTAAAATATGTTCAAGGATAAGAAGTAAGAACCAAATACATTTCCCTTTGGTAAAATGGATTAAAAATTGGCTTAAAGGATTAAACCTACCAGCAAACTTTCAAAAAATGCATTTTTATTGCATTTTCTGAAAGTACAATTAGTAAAGAATATTCAGTTACATTTTCTAGCCCATCTGGTAAAAATTAAGAAAGTTACGCCGCTTTACTTTACTTAGTTCTGCCACACGAAAATCATAACTTGAATCTTTAAACGTGATTATTTCAAGACTATGTTTTTATAGTCGGTGATCACAATAACTCGAACAAATATCAACCAATCTTCTTCAAATTTTGACCAATTTTTAACAACAATATTATCTAGAGAGTGATCGTTCCTTTTGTCAATCTGATTATTTCTTCTATTTGTTTATAAATAATCAAAGTTCAAAATTTTTTGCGAAAATCAGTACCTTAACTTTGAACGGCCGCCATTTTGTTCAAATTCAATACTTCCAAAAATCGAACGATTACTTTCTAGTTTTAAGTGTTCGAAATAAGATTTTTTTTTTTTTATAATTTCAGATAATATTTTGGTAGAGTTACGGTGATCACCGTGGACGGATACCAGAATGGAACAATCTCCGGGAAGCGGGTCTGCTGGAGACACCCAACTTTATTTCATCATTACAAAAATTAATTAATTTTCTTTAAAGTGTAATGAAGAAAATACAAAAAGAGTTTTTCAAGTATCTTGTTTCATTTTCCTGAAAACAATTTCAAAAAGTACACTTTTTTTTTTTTACCTTGCAGTTAGGTATAACGTCTTAACTGGAGAAAAAGAGAACAAAAGGAAATGAACATATTTTACATACTTTAATCCATTGTTCAACAAATTGAAAATTTCCTTAAAGAATCCCAATAAAACGGGATTAGTTTAAAAGCTGGAATGAAATGTTCTGTTAAGTTACTTTTTAATAGCATTATACGTAAGGTAAAGTGGAGTAAATGCGTTTAAGGTAAGCACATAGTGCTTTTGTAAATTTCTAGCAGTGCTCTCATGAGTGAGACAATTCCATTAAAATTAATACAGTGAACTGCCAAGGGAGGCCATTTTTCGACCGCAGTAATCGAAGTCCGCATTAACGATGTATCTCTTTCGTTAAATAAACTAAATTAACTTCTTGTCAGAAATTATTTAGTTTACCAATTTTATACTAAAAGAATAAATCTTTTATTTGGTAATTTCAGGAAAGATAGCAAGTTAATGACAATTTGTTAATACAAAAGAGAAAATGACTTAGGATGACCAAAATATGCAAAGAAATTCTCGTACTTACATCTTAACTTTAATTAATCTCTCACTTTTTCTTTGCAATAGTTGAACAAATGATCTTTTCATCACATTTTTTTTTCATTTTGCGACACACTCGAAAATTTGGTCTGTTACATCACATTTTGATTGATAACATCGGCGAACAACAGTTAGCAATTTCTGAACCCCGCACGTTTTTGGTAGTGGAATGCTTCCTTTCTTTTCACCATTGTCTCTGACAATTTTTTGATAATCTCAAAAACCAAAGTTACAGCAAAGTGTTTTTTGGCGAAATAATGAGCAAATTAGTTTTGATTCGGACCGGTCAACTTGTGAAAACTTTATATGCATTATCCGATAAGTGACATTAAGCGACGTACGTAACATAAATTGCAGATAAAAGATGTTGGGAAAACGAAATTGTCCTCATTAAACGGAGATACGTCTTAAGTGGAGACAAACTAACCATTGTTTACGGTATTTTAAATTAATGCTATTTGGGCGCGCTCGTCTGCTGTAAATGAGCAATCATTTAAACTAAGAAACTGATAATACTAATGCCACAAAGTTTAGAGGCACTACCTAAAGAATTCCACAACAAAGTATTTCGATACCGTATTTTTTAAGTACTTCTTATTCTTCGGTTTTTGAAGTTTCAAATTTCTTATGATGGTTATACAGCACATGAACGCGTTCAAGTGACAATCATCTAAAATTCCAGCTGAGCAATTTTCAGAAGAAACTACCCTCCTCCACTTGGCACCTTGTACACCACTCGTCGGACAATGCACCTACACATGAAACGCACTTACCTCACTTTTGGAGAAACAATGGGCAAAACTACCTTTTATTTTGCACAGTCAGATTGTAAAAAAATTGTCTGCATTATCCAATAAGTCGTATATTAAGCGATGCACGTAACATTAATTGTAAATAAAAGATGATGGGTAAAACAAAATTCTTCACCTAATATTAACGGGAAGAAAATTGAAGTTTTTTTTTAGGTGAGCAATATGAAAAATCTAAATTCAAAAGTTTGTTTTAAATATTTCACATCTAAAACCATGACGGTACCCGTGACAGATTTTACTTAAGGGGAACAGGGATAGTTTGAAATGATGAAAATTGGCTGAAGTTTGATCGTGGATTAATTAATTTACATTATTACTTCTTTTTGCATATAATTATGTATATTTTAAAGAAATACAAATATTTGTTAAATTGTAAAAAAAACAATAACAAATGTTTTAATATTGTACTGTTTTGAGTATAATCTTTATTGTACTCTTTTCTACGGTTCATTTCTACGGTCATTTCTACGGTTTATTGCGTTGTCATACTATACGTCATTATACTAGAAAAACAAACAAAAAAAAATGTAAAAAACAGGACAAGTGCGAGAAGGACTCGCACCCTGAGGATTCCGCAATTTTATGCCATATTAACGTAATGCTTAGTAAGTACCTAGTTTATTTACAAATATACAAAGTTTCTTTACAAATACACATATTTTTTACTGATGCACTCTGCGCAGGCTGTCGTCGTGTAATCAGCCGTATTTTTTTTTTTTTTTTTGGTAATTAAATAAATAGTACCTAATCAAAATGACCTATTACCAGAACAAAACTTAATTTTTTTCAATAATGAGAAATAAATATTTTTGTTTTCAATCTCAAATTTGGAAGTGTTAAAACTATAACGAAACATATCTTAAGAATTTTAATTGGGGAATCAGAATTTTAGATCGTTTCAGTACATTCGTTTACGGTACTAGATGTAGAAATTTCTGTAAAAATCTGCTTAGCCATTTTTGCAAAATCGTTGACGTATTTTACAAAATAATCGTTTTGAATAAAATGGCTTTAAAAATGAGCATTTTATATACAATATAGGACGATAGCTGAACTTCCCTTCGCCATAAATTTTGTCCTAACTCAAAATATTAAATAGGGTTTTGTTTAAAATATTAACTATTTACTAAGTTTTAATATAAGAGAATATTTTTAAGTATGTTTTGATGAATATAAAGGTAACTGATCCATTAATACTGATTTAATTATTTTTACGTTGAAAATAATCCTTATTAAATGACTTTACTGCTGCAAAATAATACATTCATTTTGCATATTTATAATAATATAGCTAGCTATTTTTTATGATGTATTTTTATCAGAAAGAATTTCTTTTAATGTTTTCTTAGATTTTTTCTCGAAATTTTAAATTTGTTTAATTAAAGAACGAAATCCCTTATACCTCTTGAATTTCTTTTTTCTCTTCTCTACTAAGCAGAGGATTAAACTATTTCTAACGCAACTAGGAAGAAACACTTTGCCAGATGCTTCCTTCATAGATCAATTTATATAGATACAGCAAGCAGAGATTTCAGATGACAGCTAGAGAAGAAGCTAAAATGTTCATAAACACACTTCATTTTTAAATTTTTCGAAAGCACGTTCTGAAATTCCCGGAGTTACACACGCGTTACTTATTCCGAGATATTTATAATTCAATTCCCCAAAAAATTGCTCAGTTCCTTAATAAATGTATTTTTAATATATAAGGTAAAGCTAGGAGAGTCTGCGCACAATTCAAAAGAATAACAATAAAAAAATTAAATATTAATTTTTTGCTAAACTATCCGTGAATAATTTTTACTTCATTTGTTTTTTATGCATTTCCATTGCTATTTTGTTGTTATGTTGCAATTTAATAGAACAGTTGTAATAAAACCAAGAACGTTATTTTGCGCAATCTCTCCTTACAGGGTTCGTGTGATATCGCATATGGGTAGGAGAGATTGTTACTAATACTAACTACAATTAAATTGTTAACAATAATAATTACACTTAAATGACATTGCTGTAAGGTTTTTGTGAACAAATTTTATTGTATTAGGAGTGAATATTTCAACCTAATGAATTAAGAATCAGAAAAAGGAAATAATTTTAAAAACGAATAAAAAAATTTAATTAAAGGAAAAAAATTAAAGAATCAGAAAAAGCAAGTCCAGATAAGATTACAAAATAACATTAAGTTACGAGATAACACGTTTAACTTAAAATTAGTCCATTTTCATTTTTCATTTTTTTATGCAAATTTACCAATAAGCTGCGTAATCTCTCCTAGCATAGAAACTAATGGGAACAATGCGCCATCTCTCCTAAGCAGCAGATGCGCAAACTGTCCAATTTCGGTAGGAGAGATTGCGCGGCCTTTTATTTAAACATGACCGCTACTAAAACGAACCATTGATGTTCACATTGTTAGTCTAGATTAGTAGCTTATGAGAAATCGTTTAAGTTTAAAATATTACGTCGTCTGACATTGTATAGAAATTCTAATGAATAGCTATGAAAATTCAAGCACTTACTTTGGGAAAACAAAACAAAATAGCATTGCTTTATCTTAGACGCTCAAAACAATCAACGTGCACTTTCAAGTAGACACTCCACTACTGTTGCTGCACAACTACCTGGAGTCGCTGCGCACTCACTCTATTCCTTCCCCCCGAACCTCTATGTGCACAATCTCTTCGACCGCGCCATCTCTCCTGGCTTTACCTTATAATTTTTTACTCACATAACTTTTGAATGCACACGTATTTTTTTATTAGGCTTTTTCCAATTAAATCCATTCGAAGCGTGCAAATTGACGAGTTGGTGCTTAAGGTGGGAAATACGTATGAGCAAGTAACGTCATAGGCATGGAACATGCATTGCATTGCGAAACGGTCATTCTGCTTTCGTTTCTTGAAGGTGGCAGTACGGTAAAGATGGCAAGAGTGATTACAAACTCGTCCAAACAAGACCAACGTGCAGTAGTGCATGTTTTATCGGCAGAAGGATTCGTCGGAGAATGGTTACTATGTTCTTAACAATATGTTCTTAATGTTAATGCAAAGTTCTTATCAAAGACTAGTGTTTCGGATTGGTCGCGAATGTTCCGCAACGGCCATGAGAAAACGACGGATTTTCCACGTCTTGGGCCAGGCGTACATAGTTGTTACCAAGATATTGCGGATACTGACTGACACTGTGGTCAAGATGAACCATCGACGAAGCATTCGTGACTTGGAAATTGAATTAAACGTTCAAGCAACAACACCAAAATCTTCCTTCTCCGACGGCATTCGATGCCTTCCCAAACAATGGGATGCGTGTCTTAACGCCATGGATGACTTTTTCTAAACAAATGTTTAAGTTGTAAGTTTAATATATACTATTTTTTTCTATTTCATTCAGTTTTGTTTTCCTGTATTCATGTTCCGCGTACTAGAACTGTAGAAAATGTTTCATTTGAACACGCCGCCATTATTATTATTATTACTATTATTATTATTTTGTTAATTTAGTAGTTTCTATTTACCTGTTTATCTAGTGTAATATTTTAGGATTCGAAAATGGTATATATCTCTCTCCGTGCTTTTATTTTCGTTGAAGAACTCCAGCTGCTATGAAAATTGAATTTTACTGGTGGAGGTGGTGTTGGTGGTTTGAATGTGTAAGTGTGTGTGAGTACTCATGCACGCACAGGTTTATGCATCACGATAGTCCGAAAAAAATTCTCCTTCTGAAAATAGTTAACTTATTTTGAACATATATATACATTGTTTAAGAAACTTTTAAAGAAGGAAAAAAAAATCACGTTTTTATGTATAAATGCGCGAGTAAATCTAGTCTTTTCGGAAAAAGCATATCTACTTTTTTGCAAAATTTTATGCGTACTGAAAATTGACAAAATATATCAGCCTGATGAATGCAAGCTGAACACAATTAACGGGAAGGAAATTGATCTTTGCTAATGAAACGTGTTTTATATAGCTCTCTTAAAACATTATCATGGTATCCATTAGACACTTGTCAGGTAACCCGATTTTACGTTAACCGGACACTCGGAACGGATCGGGTGGACGCCAATTTTTTTCGTTGCGGGTCGGGCTCGGGTTGGGTTGACTTAAATGTTTAGGGTTCGGGTCGATCCGATTTTGCAAAAGATCAATCGTGAATATTTTTTAAATGATAAAAACTGTATTTTGACGGTTTCGGGTTAATTTTAAGCATAATAGTCGGGTTCTGGTAGTGTATAACCCGATCCTTGCAAAACTCTAGTACTATGGCAGACTTTATTTAAAATTCATTTATTTATTTTCGCCTAAAAATAGTCCTCGATATATGACTTTACTACTGAAAAATAATAAGTCCTTGTTTGTTTCTCAATGACAAAAAAAACCTCTTCTAAACTTTCTTTACATGCTTCTTTGAAATTTTAGACCTATTTAATTAAAAAAGCTTATCCACTCGCATTTGCTTTTGTCCACTAAGCAGAGAATTAAAGTATTTCGAAGGAAAATAAGAAAGCCCACTTTACCAGATGCTTCCTGCACAGACCAATACGGTGCATTTTATATCGATACAATGGGAAGAGATTTAAGAAGACAGCTTATGGTCTGAGAGGCAGCGTCACATTTTTGCATCCAATTTTAGTGTGGATAGTTTCGGTATATATAACAGATTAATTGAGACAGATAACGAAACTGCCAGCTAGCTGACGCACTTACTATTTACCATAGTAACATCGCGCACGCAATGTTAAATGAATTGCAACCCAATTACTGATGATGCCTCCGAGTCGTGATAACATCAGAGTGTGATGAGTGTGCGATGTTTTCATGGCAATACGCCAGTTCGTCGTCTAGCTGACTGGAAGTTTCGTGAACTGCATCATTTAATTTGCTAATATATACCAAAATCATCTCCGTTAAAATTGGTTGAAAAAATTTGGCGTTGCCTACAGGATTACTAGAAAAAAAAACTAAAATCCCAATGCAAACACATGGATTTTAAAGTCCAAGAAGATAGTGTTACCAAACACGCATTACGTATTTTTAATCTGATTTCAAAAAAAGAAGTTTTCCTAATACATACATTTTTATTATAGCGTGATTCCAAAATATCTGGCATAAATAAAAAGGAAAATCAGGGTTAAGGAAACAAACAAGAATCATATACGATCATAAGGTAGAAATTCACTAATTTAGTTAAAAATACAAGGTGTTCTATTAAGAGCTGAATTGAAATTTCCGTATACATTCTGCTGGTTCAACTGTATACGAGTTGAGTCAACAATGAATTTAACTCTGCGCCAATACACGATTGGCAAAATACGCCAAATGGTTGTCAAACTGCAACAAAAAAAAAACATTTTAAAGACTAAAAATTAGAAAATAAATTATAAATAGAAAAATAAAGAGTGTGAATATTTTTAAAAAACAAAATATATGCTTTTATGAATTAATAATTATATATTAATTATTTTACGATTATACTATGAGAAATCAATTTAGAAATCTTAAAAAGATAGTTTAAATAAAGTTTCTTTTTCCTTTCTTTCTTGTCACCATATCTTAAAAAAGAATCCGAGCCAAAATTATATATTTTTTTCAATAAATTCACTTTATTGCTCTTTTTACCAAGCGTAAAAAAAGCAATGGATTTTTTATAATAGAGCGTGGTGCCCACGACAAATTAATGCATTGTAGCAGGAATTTTTGGGAGAAAACATGAATTGCAGTCAAAAAGTTAGGCGTAATTTTCGAGACAAAATTTATATGCTTATAAAATATTTTTTTATTTTTTTTTATGTTTTTACTTTTATACTTATTAATAAAAAGTTAATTCTTGTTTGTATCTTTTTAGCGAAAACAAACTCTTCTAAAGTTTCTTTACATGCTTCCCTGAAATTTTAAACTCATTTAATTAAAGAAGCAAATATTTTTTCCCCCTTTCGCAACTGCTTTGTTCAACTAAGCAGAGGATTAAAGTAGTTCGAAGAAAACTGCAAAGAAACACTTAGCCAGATGCTTCCTTCACAGATCGATACAGTGCATTTTATATCGATACAGCGGGAGGAGATTTCGGTAGACAGTTTAGAGAAGAAGCTAAAATCCCCGTGAACAACACTTGATTTTTAAAATTCCCAAAAGTTAGTATTAGACACGCGTTACTTATTTATAATCCGATTTTTATAAAGGAGGTTTCTGGTATCTGTAAAGGATTTATATATATATATATGTGTGTATCTTTATAGATATATATATTTATATCCGTGACTCAAAACAGAGATTATGGCGATTACCGTTAAACCGTTTATTCTCTGACGTTATTTTTAGGTATCAATAAAGAAAATATAACATAAAATTTATTTAAACATAACATAACGACGAACGAAAATATACCAATAACCTATATTTAATACTTGGAAATTTTTCCATAGAAAATTTCACACGCCTTGCATTCATAGTATTCAAATTTTAATTGCTTAATAGGCGTATAGCCAACACAGTGAAAAAGCACCCAAGCCGGGACTTTGAACCCGGGTCATCAGTATAGCGCACTGACGATCTTCCAACTGAACCACTTGTGAACGATACTTAGCCTGGCACTTTCTCACTATAACATGTTGGCAAGGCTACAAACACAGCACAAGATAAAATATTTATTGGATTAATCAATTAAAATTTGAATATTATGAATACAAAGCGTGAGAAATTTTCTATGGAAAAATTTCCAAGTATTAAATATAGATTTATTCAATTATCGATGCCGGATTTTCCTTGGTTTCGTGTTTGCACCAGAGTTGGTAGCTCACGGAAAATATTCCATCTTGTGCTGCGTTTGTAGCCGTGCCAACATGTTATAGTGAGAAAGTGCCAGGCTGAATGTCGTTCCCAAGTGGTTCAGTTGGTAGAACGTCAGTGCGCTGTACTGATGACCCGGGTTCGAGTCCCGGTTTGGGTAATTTTTCACTATGTTGGCTATACGCCTATTAAGCAATTAAAATTTGAATATACTAATAACCTTTTCCGAGTCACACACGATTTCGAAACACTGTAAAAAAATGAAGTACTCAAAAATGAGTAAGTTCATGTACTCATTTCGAAATGAGTATTTTTGGATCAACAATGAACATGTGTATTCTCCAAAATGAGTAAGTCCATGTACTCATATCGAAGTGAGTATTTTTGGATCAAAAATGAACATGTGCATTCTCAAAAATGAGTAAGTTCATGTACTCGTATCGAAATGAGTATTTTTGGATCAAAAATGAACATATGTATTCTCAAAAATGAGTAAGTTCATGTACTTATTTCGAAATGAGTATTTTTGGATCAAAAATGAACATATGATCAAACCCAACATACTTGTATATTTCAGAATGTGTAATGACGAAATTTCGGAGCCTAAAAAGCTATTATTTGAAGGAAAAACGAAGAATAAGAGAAATGAAAAGTGGATCTGGTTGTTCTGGATTTTCATCAAAGTGGATCCACTACAACACATTTACTCTTTTTTTTTTCCCCTCACATTTTACACATCTACTTTTTTTTCTTTTCTTGATAGTACTTCAAAATTATGATTTTTTTTTCCACTAATTTTTTTTAAAATTTATTTTAACTTTTTTAACGTGAGGCAATATTGTGTTATTTAAAAGTTTCATAACATAATATCTTTGCAAATTATAGCTATGCAAATTGGTATTAAACTAAACTGATTTGGCTTACAAATTTATGAATTACGCTAAAATTTATTATTTTATAAATTATAGTTTTACAAAGTTTATAATTTTAGTATTTCAATCTATGATCTTTTCTAATGACATTTTTTAATTAATAATTCTTTGAACTACCTGTTACTTCAGAGTTCAGACATTATTTTAATCTTTAACACATATAGACAGGTACTGTACATCCTTAAAAACATATTTAAAAACACATAAAACCAGTCCACACGCTAAAAGTTTCGTAAAAGTAGAATATTTTCGCCCGTTTGCTCAGGCATCTTCAATACTGATATCTCGTATTTCTGCTCTGTCAGTCCGATTTTTCTAAAACTATCCCTTCCTAACAAATCTATCCTCTATAAATATATATCTATATAAATATCTATATCTATATCTATATAAAAATAACATTCCTCTATTCCTTCCTAACAGATGGCGCCACATGCTGTTAGGAAGGGATAGAGGGAGGGTTTCAAAGTAAGTAACATCATTTAAGAAGGAGGCGTGACCAGTCGTGGCGCTTTGGTTTGGGTCGTCAGGTTAGTAAACAGGACATCGCGGGTTCGATTCCTCTCTTGGGCAAGGGTTGGTTAATTACTATAAACTCACGTAGGAATAAAAAAAATGAGCAGAAATGTATATATCCGTTATAAGGTTGTCCTCGCGAAGTAACTTTTTTTTTTTATCCTATAAATTTTATTTTAACGACATAATTTTTTTTAAATTTGAATACATCCATGGGATCAAAAATGAGTACATAGCAGTTCATATTTGAATACATCCATGGGATCAAAAATGAGTACATGTGTTTCTCAATTTTGAGTACATTTGGATCGGAGCTATTTTGAGTATGTGACGTATTCAAAATTGAGTACTTTTTACTCAAATTTGAGTACAAATTTTTTACAGTGAAAGCGTTCTTTACATTGAGAAATTTAAGAAATAAATGTATTTTCGAGATTTAAAGACGTATTTATAAAAGTAAAGTTTCTTTTGCAGCCACTGATTTTCGGAAAAGTTTTCATATAGTTTTATAGTGTATTATCAGTTTTCTGAACTTGGAGTATGGACTTTTCAGATGCTATACATTAACAAGTAAATATTTTCACGTTCAACAAACACGTTTTGCAGACAAGCATGATAAACTAACAGCATTAACATTAATATTAGAATTAATATTACTTTGTTACTCTTGCATGTATAAATTCAATTACGCGGCTGTAAATGCTTAATTGAGAATTGATAGTATTCTAAAAACAGATAATATGGTTTGAGAAAATTGATTAATACGCGATAAAACTACTCGGAAACGTTTCCGAAATTCAGTGACAGCAAAAGAAACTGCGCTTTTATAAATGCTTCTTTAAATCTTGAAAATATAGTGACTTCTGACGTTTCAAAGAACGCTTTTCGGAATCGTGAGTAACTCGGAAGAGGTTATTGTATATCTTCGTTCGTGGTTACATTGTATTTTCGTAGATTAAGAAACATTTGTCTTTTTTTACAGTGTATGAAAGTTCAATTTATTAAAAAGTTTTTTGAAATTTTCTAGTTTGGATTATTTTCAAGTCTGATTTCGTACTATTTAAAAGAAAGAACTTTAGCATTAACCATGTCATGCATTTTTAATCTATGAGGTCGTATTGAAAACCAAATCTCAGAGAATCATGCCTATTTTAGTTTTACTGTTTTATTACGTAAAAAGAACTCGCTTGAATTTCAATAATGTGTTTGTAAAATACAGATGGAAAAAAAGTCCTTCCGGGATGTACCGGGAGGAAAGGTTAGCTTTCATAGTCCCTGTATTTAAAAATTCAACTCATTTTACTCAAAATCCTAAAGCTAAATTGCTTGGAACCCGATTATAGAAGATTCAATGTCGGTATCAGTAAATACCGAATTTGAATGCTCATTTCAGCATGAGAGTTACAGCATAACAAGAATCAGATTGTTTCAAAATGTCAGCCACCCTAGAATTTCAAACTGCCATATTGCTGCCATTTTTTAAAATAAAGCCAAAACAAAAAATGTTCCGGAATCCTTGTATCACGATCTAACACTTAACGGAAACAACTTTTCCAATTTATAATTTTTTATACATCTTTTTGAATGTTTAAGGTTTAAAAAAAAATTTAACTTGCCGCCATTTTGAAACAAGATGGCGCATGAAGCCGGCCAACGAACTCTGTCGAGACCTTGGTATGTTCTATACACATGATCAGTCACATTCATATCGGTTCATAAATACGACAGTTACAGATTAACAAATATCAGGCTGTTTCAAAATCTCAGCCACCCTAAAATTTCAAACTGCCATATCTCAGCCATTTTTTAAGATATAGCAAACACAAAACAATGTCCAGAATCCTTGTATCACATTCTAACACTTAACACAGACAATTTTTTTTTTAATTTATATTTTTTTGTATATTTTTTTGAACTTTTAAAAATTAAATAAATTTTAACTGGCCGCCATTTTGAAACAAGATGGCGGATGAAGCTGGTCAACGAACTCGGTCGAGACCTTGGTATATCCTATACACATACTCAGTCACATCCAAATCTATTCATAAATAAGAGAGTTACAGCATGACATATGTCAGATATATATATATATTGGTTATATATATAAATCAACATTTGAACGGAGGGTGGTTTGGGGGGTCTATGGGTCATGATCGATGAAAATATAGCAAATTTTTTTGGAATTGTGTTCCTCCGAATGAAATGACGAGAAAAAAAAAATTGTTTTTATAATTTTTATAATGTTTGAACCTTTAAAAATGTCATACAGTTTATGCGATAAGAAAAATGCTCATTAAAATTGAAAAGAGAGATAATTTTCAATGAATAGATGGTGAAAAAAGTCTTGATTAAATTAAACTTTCCGAGAAATTTTGAAGAAATAAAAACATACCAGTGAACCCGTGCGAAGATTTGACATTGCAGTCTAATATTTTTTAGCAATATCTAATATTTTTTAGATGCAGATTTAAACTTCTAAAAAATTAAGGACTGAAAATGTCTGCAAACCAGAATACCATTTCATTTATTCCATCAAAGTTATAGTAAAAACTGACCGAAGATAGCAAACGCGAAAAAAAAAAATCGATCGTATTTTAACTGCATTAGAAGGTGACATCATCTGTTTCAAAAAAAAAAACATGGGATAAAGATAAATAATTTGCGCATTTGAATTTAAATTTTGCTTTTTAACCATAAATATAAAATAAACTCGTGCAGCAACTATGTCCCACTTTATCTTTATTGATTTTTTTTTTATAATCATTGTTGCGATATTTTATTTTTGTGGCAACACTAGCATGAGGAAAACCTTTCATTTCATTTATGAAAACAATTCCGATTTAGTTTTTAATTAATTGCAATGTTTATTCAAAATACATGTTCTAACAAAATGTGAATGTACTATGTCAGAAGCCGCTTCAAAATCCTTTCATATGGTATCTCATTTACCATTCTGCGGTTTTATTAACACTTTCCAAGACAGTTGAAAAGTGTTTATGAATTCGGTTTATCTATCTGGCTGTCTGTCCGTCTAGCTGTCTGGCTGTCTGTCTGTCTATCCGTCTGTCCGTGCTCTAACTCTCGTAAATATACTCGGATTGTTATGAAATTTTTACACATTATTGAATTTTATTATAGAATGTTCCGTATTGAAATGGAAATGTGTAGAATTAATAGTCCATTTACACGAACACAAAAGAATTCCGTTACATTATGGTCTATGGGGAAAAATCGTTTGGGGCACATTTTATTGCTGTTACGATATTTCAAACATAATGAAATTATTGTGCATTACTTAGGTGGATTACAGTATGCTTTTACCGGAGTATACATTTAGTAGCATTTTTAATTCATTTACAGGGACGTACAAAATAATTCCTTTGCATTAGGATTTATGTGGAAAAATCGTTTGCGGTGCATTTTGAACATGTTATGGTACTTGAAACATAATGATATTTAAAAGGATAACTAAGATTCACTACAACTTATTTTCAATAAATTATGGACGGCGTAGGATTTATCGTTCATTTACTGAGATGCACAAAATAATTCCGTTAAAGGATTGATTATGATCTGGAATTGCTGGAATTGCCTTTTCTGCTTTGGTATGCATTTTTTGTATTTTTTAGTGCATTGCGTGTTTTTTGCAAATTCTATAAGGTAAAGCCAGGAGAGATGGCGCGGTCGGAGAGATTGCGCACATAGAGGTTCGGGGGGAAGGAGTAGAGTGAGAGCTCAGCGACTCCAGGTAGTTGTACAACAACAGTAGTGGAGTGTCTACTTGAAAGTGCACGTTGATTGCTTTGATCGTCTAAGATAAAGTATTGCTATTTTGTTTTGTTTTCCCAAAGTAAGTGCTTGAATTTTCATAGCTATTCATCAGAATTTCTATACAATGTCAATAATACAAAATATTTTAAACTTAGACGATTTCTCATAAACTACTAATTTAGACTAACAATTTGAACATCAACGGTTCGTTTTAGTAGCGGCCATGTTTAAATAAAAGGCCGCGCAATCTCTCCTACCAAAATTGGAGAGTTTGCGCATCTGCTACTTAGGAGAGATGGCGCATTGATCCCATTAGTTTCCATGCTAGGAGAGATTACGCAGCTTATTGGTAAATTTGCATAACAAAATTGAAAAATGAAAATGGACTAATTTTAAGTTAAACGTGGTATTAAGTTACATAATTTTATTTTGTAATCTTACCTGGACTTGCTTTTTTCTGATTCTTTAATTTTTTTTCCTTTAATTAAATTTTTTTAATCGTTTTTAAAATTATTTCCTTTTTCTGATTCTTTAAACATTAGGTTGAAATATTCACTCCCAATGCAATGAAATTTGTTCACAAAAACCTTACAGCAATGTCATTTAAGTGTAATTATTATTGTTAACAATTTAATTGTAGTTATTATTAGTAACAATCTCTCCTACCCATGTGCGCAATCACACCAACCCTGTAAGGAGAGATTGCGCAAAATAACTTTTTTGGTTTTATTACAACTGTTCTATTAACTTACAACATAACAACAAAATAGCAATGAAAATGCATAAAAAACAAATAAAGTAAAAATTATTCATGGACAGTTTAGCAAAAAATTAATATTTAGATTTTTTTATTGTTATTCTTTTTAATTGTGCGCAGACTCTCCTAGTTTTACCTTACAGGCATGTAAACAAGATACAGGCAATGTTGCACGAAAAGAGATAAAAACACCTAATATCCTAAATAACAATGTCAGTAGGTATATAATAACTGAATGTACAAATAAATAATAAAGGTAGTTAGTTTTATTTTATTTTAATTAGAAATAAATTAAAGTTTGTAGTTAAGGAATAAAATCCAAGTTCATCCCCCCTTTAAACTGCCAGTTAACTTTAGTATCCCCTCTAATTTTTAGTACGTATTAGTTAAGCAGATTTTATTAGCAATTTTTAACTTAAGCTTTTCAGCACCTCCACAGCTAAGTTAGTGCTAGTTATAAACATTATAAAATTAATTATATTTAGTTAGTATATAGCCATTTGTCCCTCCCCTCCCATCTTTAGGTTTATCTAAGTTATATAAATAATAATAATATATAGCCGATGGTCCAACCCTCTCTTAATTTGGTAAATTGTGCATATAATGTCCACCCTGTAGGAATAAGCAACTCTGTAGAATATTTAGTTTATTTAAAATTATCATAGGGTAGAACTGTAGGTAAATTAAGACAAACAACCAAGTAAAGTAATAGTGCTTAAAGTCTAAAAGTGGCACCTACTTTCTAGTATTAAAAGTATTATAAAATGTCTAACCCCATTCCTTTTCAGACACGGCGATCATGTACGCTAATGGCGCCCGGTGCATGTAAAATCCGTCGTGGATGTAAAGTTCTCCGTTCCCTGTGAATTACACCTCTGGGGGTGCCTAAGACTCCTATAATAGGAGCTGACGCATATCCGTTTTGTTTCGGATTATTGGTACCCAGTTCAGCATCAATCTACCGCAGCCGGAGCTGGGGTTGACTCCTATAATAGAACAGCTTGGTTTTTCGACTGGTCTCCAATTCGGGTGCCAAATCTGCCAGGATGCGTCAGCCTCTATTATAGGAGTTCTAGGGGGCCTACTCAGGTGAAGGTCTCGTCACCACATCAAGGTTCTAAATTACGAGACCAAATTGAGTAGCGATGGCATGACGTATGGGTGAGCGATGCAGAGAGGAATTAGTAAATATCCCAGCATCTCACATCCGTCCGGCATGACATCGCTACACTGCGCAGTGCTGAACCGTCTCATCCAAAATCAATTAGAAACCGACCAACTAAGAAAAAGCAATTAAAGCAACAAGACGAACTGAAGCCACGTTGTGGCTTACAGATTTATCAAACACATCTTCTCCACGCGGAGGGCAGGCGAATCCTAGCCCCGTTGCCAGGTATCAACCCGTTAAGCTGGGCAAAAGCCTGGCAGGTAGGGGCCTGGTCAGCGGTTTAAAAAAATAACCTTATTACAGAAGATAGTCCCTCGTTGTGATAATATCATTCAATCTCCCGTAATCGGATAACAGAGCAAATTAGCCTGTTTTAAGGCCCGGAAGGGTTCGGACGGAGGCTGTCAAAAATAGCTCGTTGGGGGCAGAGCCCCCTAATAACCTAAAAGTTTCTACGTTTATTTCCATTTCCAATGCTGCCTTGCTCAGCATTCAATTAAGAATAACATCGCTGCTACAATCATTTGTTTTCGTCGTCTGTCGAAGCATCAATTAGCCTTTCAAAACTTGTAACTGATTTTTTCGCACAATGATATTTTTGGAACTGGTGAGCAGTGCATTCATGTTAGTAATTAAGCTATCGACTTCAAATCTGAAGTAAAGCTGCAGGATATCTGATAAACCAGTAAATTTGGCTTTATTACTTCTACTTTTTGACAAGTTTAACATCAAAGAAAATCTTTTCAATTTTTTCCCAACATTTCACATTAGAGTTAAAATAATAATACTACTGTAATTTTCTTTTGAAGAAAATGAATGCTTTACCATACTTTTACATTCAATTCAAAATTTTTAAACACTCGTTTGTATGTCTCAGAACCACCTTTAACAATCAAGAGTTTCCCCCGCTCAGAATAATCCTGTGGTGGAGACTATGAATTATTTCTTTGTCCCGAGCTTCACGTGGATCAAATTTTATAGAATTTAATGTTTAAAGTTTGTCTAATATAATTGTAATTTTTTTTAGAAAATAAATCATCAATTTTTTTATTATTATTATCTAAGAAACTTGCAAAAACAATTTCAGTTTAACGGGTATCGGTAATAGGCATTCCTTCTTAATTAAAACGTTTTCTTCACTACCTGTATCACGTTAGCCACTTTCTTCCACTTAGTGTAGAGAACTCTTTAAAGGTCACACGCCTTCTTATATTTACCAAAATATGCCGACAGACATATGCAACAGACTTCACAATTTTTTTACTAATCGAAAAGTGGCAAAAAAAAAATTATCGACGCGCCACGAACGTAATGCTCTACCCAACACCTGTAAACACTTGAAGAGAGTCCGTTTACTTAATTAGAATTAAGTTTAAGCATACACCTCTGAGAAATATAATCGCTTTTTTAATTAAAAGCGAAAGAAGAGTAGCTTGCTTACTTGCCTCTGGCAATTGTTCCGTTTTCTATCTATCTAGAGGAAATGGAGTGTTCATTGAAAAAGCGGAAAAACAGCTGACCAGCTGGTTTCCTTCGCAGATCAATAAGGTGACATTTCCCGTACGGTAATCGAAAAGAGAATCGAGATCAAGGAGAAGAATCGAACGTTACCGACGAGAAGTGTTTCAAGGCAGTTTCTCATATCTAAATTCTCTGCTCTTTGACTCAATAATAAACACGTTTTCATTAGCAAATGCGTAAAATTTACAAATATTCTTATTCTTGTTTTCAAGAATTGATTAACATTTTGCTGGTGTCTGTAAAAGGTACAGCCTTCTGTGAAATTTTATATTTTACGTTAATCCGGAACAAAATAATAATTATTATTTTAATTTATAAATATTTCTTACTCTTTTTTTTTTTATAAAATTTCTATTTCTAAATTCCTTTTAAAAATGTAAATTAATTTAAAAAAATAAAAATATATTCATTTTAGTCATATATATATATATATATATATATATATATATCTTCTGAAAGAATAATGCCGTTTGCATGCGTTTACGTTTTAGATTACAAAAAATATTTAGATTTACAGGACATAAACAGATTAATATTACAAAAAAGAAACATTTCAAATGTAAATTAATTTATAAAAATAAAAAATATAGTAATTTTAGTCATACTTAAAAAATTTATATACCATCTAAAATAATAACGCTGTTTGCATACATTTTAGTTTTAGATTAGAGAAAAGAATAAATGGTAATTTGTCTTCAGTATTTACGAAAATATTTAATAAATAATAATAATAATATTTTTTTTTTAAGAGTAGTCTTTTTTTATGAGTACTTTTTTACTCCGAGAATCATATTTTCTCTCATAACAAAAATTCTCGAAAACAATTTAATCAATATGCAATTTTTAAAAAAATTACGGAAGATCTCACAATTTTTGCTTTCAAAGAAAATTTAGATATGTCCGTTTAAATATGATGAATCTCTCATAAACACACACCTTGTTTGAGATTCGTGTTTGAGAAAAATGACACTTTCAAATCTGAGTGAATCGATGTTTTAATTTTGTTATGAAACTTTTTGTTTCAAATATGATGACTCAATGCTTTCAATTCTGAAATACCTGAAAAACTCAGAATATTGAAACATGGACATACTCAAAACTGAGCACATAGAGGTCAGTTCATGCTCATTTTTGAAACATGGACATACTCAAAAATGATTATAAACAGTTCAGACTTATTTTTGAAACATGGAAATACTCAAAAATGAGCACATAGGAGTCAGTTCATATTCATTTTTGAAACATGGACATACTAAAAAATGAGCACATAGAAGTCAGTTCATACTCATTTTTGAAACATGGACATACTAAAAAATGAGCACATAGAAGTCAGTTCATACTCATTTTTGAAAAATGGACATGGACACACTCAAATATGAGCACATGATGTTTTATTCTTGAGTGTGCGCATGTTTTCAGAAATGACATGTCTGATATACATGTTTCAAACTTGAGTAATTTTGATTCGGAGCCAGTTTGACTATGCGACATACTCAGATTTGAGTGTGTTTTGCTCAGTTTTGAAAATTTCGTTTTTAGAGTGCACATTTGTGACAAAAGGATTTAAAGTTTTAAGAACTCCTTAGTCCAACCACAGTCAGTAAAACATAAAAATGGTTATATCTTTTGATCTAATTATTGTAGTTACATGCAACTTATATCATGTTATTCTAAAAGCTCTCAGTACCATTTAAGCCAAAAAAAAGTGAAAATGTGATATTTTCGGGATGTTTGTGCGAAGGCCCAGTTTGAGGCAATTTCTCAAATCTAAACTTTCTGCTCTCTGACGTATTCATAAACACATTTTCATACGTAAATGCAAAACTGTTTCCGATATCCTGATTCAAATGAACAAGAATTAGGAATCTATAAAGTTTCATCTTTCAAAAATTCTGTCAAAAATTGTTATTTTAAAGCGATATGTATTTAACCGATATGAATTTACACAATTACATATACATTTAAACGATTACATAAACATATTTAAACTATATTATATGTATTTAAACGATATGATATATTTAGCAATATGAATATAAACACATTTTTATCAGTAAATGCGAAACATTTTCCGATATCCTGTTTCGGATGAACAAGAATTAGGAATCTATAAAGTTTCATCTTTCAAAATTTCTGTCAAAAATTGTTATTTTAAAGCGTTATGTATATTTTGTAAATATCACCTTTGACGGGGAATTTAAAATATCACCATTAACAGGTGTGAATATTATGGGAAAGATGTCATCAGATTACAATCAGTTTCAATTATAATCTGGCAAATTTACAGAGGGATAAACATTATTCGATTCTTTGAAACCTTCATGAATGCATTAGGGGAAGCTAAAATGATAAGAGACAAACGGAGCAATAACAGTTTTTTTAATAGGAAAAAATGTCTTGAAAAAATACATTACATTCTACAACATTAAGTAAAGCTTCGATATATTTTTTTTTTTTTTCAAAATTTAAAAGCCAATTTTTTTGTGTTTAAAGAAAAATAAATGACGAAAAATTTTGGTAAATTTGAAAAATATTTTCAAATTTACCAAAATTTTCCGTCATTTATTTCTTTTTGTGGAGTGCCGATAATAAGAGGCTGGTATTCTAACATTCATATAAAGACTGAATTTAAAATATCACCATTCACAGATGTGAATATTATGGAAAAGCTGTCATCAGATTGCAATCAATTTCAATTATAATAATTTATATGTTTAAAATATGTTAAACTGAATTGGGTTATAGAAGAAATAATTTAAAAAACTGTCAATTTTTTTTTTCTTTTGAGTTAGAGAAAACTAAGAAATAGAATTCTTGAATTATACGAGAAAGTTTCTTTATTTGTCTTACAATTAATATTCATTTCAGAATTGATGCAAAATATGAATGCTCACAAATTCATGCATTGACATAAGAGGTTAAATCTCAAACGTTGCACATAGAGATATTTAGAGAAACAATAAGAGATTATTTTTTCTCTTTTTATCCAAGCTATAAGAACAAACTAGGTAATAAACGACTTTCCTGAAAGACCATTGGCCCGATTTTTTTTTTTTTTTTTTTTTTTTTTTTTTTTTTTTTGGCTGAGTCTACGTACCAAAAAAAATATTTTCATAATGAACAAAGTGGAAAATGTATGAACATTTTATTAATCAAAAACTGACATATCAACTATATTTAACCCCTTAATCGTCGTGCCCGAGACATTCACGGGCAGCCTAGGCTACGCCTGTTTTATTCAGATTGCTTCATTCCCACCAGTTTTTTAAAATAGCATAATTGGCTTTATTCTCGCATTATTTTATCTACCCATTAAATAAGGTGAATATTTCTAGTTAAAAAAAACTGGTGGTAATCAAGCAATCTGAATTTTTAAAAAGTAGCCTACAGTTATCGAGCGCGACGATTAAGGGGTTAAACATTTATCTTATTTTCTAACATTTATTGTGAAAATGTATGTATGTATATATATATACTTTTTTTTTCATTGCTTTATAATATAATATCTATTTCTGTTTACTCATGGTTTATTTATTTAATTATTTAGTTGTTTGATCTCTTGTGTTTTTTTATCTTATTTTGTTTCATATATATGTTATAAGGGGCATAATATTGTCATGTTTAGGCTTAATGCTGAGATTATTTGAGAAAATAACATATATTTACTATGAATTATTCTTATGATGCTCTTCTGAAGAATCCGTAAGATATTCATAGTATTCCGATTTTGATTTTTCATTTTATTAAGTTTAATTCTTGCAGTATATTTTCCATTGACTTTTATATCTCTTCCTTTGTTTTTCACGCATGTGATTTCATTATATATATATATATCTGTGTGTGTGTGTGTGTGCAACGTATGGTCGTGGCTTCACCCTTTCACGTTAAATATTTTGAAGTTCCGGGGACGGGTGCGAAGTGGTGTTGAGACTGTTGAATAAAAACAGAATTTTTTCCAGGAGTCTGACTTTTTAATCCTTTCTCAATACATTCTTTTTTTAACAAGTCAAACCCAGGGGTCTTGAGAGCCAAAATTACGGACTCACCATGGACTAATCAGCCTAGCCCGTTCGAGATGGCAGTTTCGGACCGGGATGGACGGAGCTTCGACCGCAACGTTTCTTAGCAGGTGGATACGGCAAAAAAGGCCCTGAGAACGGCGGTTTCAGGATACGGCTGGCGAGGCTACTTCATAGCAGTCGAGACCGGGCGAAAAGCAACGAAAAATGCGTGTTCCCGCTTTTTGTTGGAACCTAACTCCAATATTTTTTGCTAGAGTGCGCTACTAAGAGTCGGAGGTGACAGACAGTTAATTGGTTACTTAGCTCTCGTATGTTGCCCGGGATTTTCACCACGCCAATTCCTGCAGAATCTGGTCGACAAAAAAAACCGCAAGCAACTGCAAAAAGCGTAGCCTTATAGCCAGCACTTTTAAACTTAAGGAGAGAACAAAATTGATGCCTGAAAGTAATAATTGTGAGGCAGGAAAACCAAGATACCAGGGTAAATTAGATTTAATACCTATTTATGAAGTTAGAAAAAATGTTTTGGGGATTTTAAATTCTAAATTTTTAATTTTTAATTTTAATTTTGCATTTTAAAAGGGTTTTACTTTTTATCCTTTCATATATATATATATATATATATATATATATATATATATATATATATAACCATTAAAACAACACAGAAACATCATACAACATGTGGGGAGGGGAATAATATATATAGAGAGAGAATTTCTAGCAAGATATTAGTTCCAATAAGTGCGTTTGCCATATTGGAAAGCTTTGTTATTTTTAAGCTATCAGAGTGTGAATACTAAATTTTACTTTTCAGGGTAGATAATTTTTAGCAAGATATTACTTCCAATAAGTGCGTTTAGCCATATTGGAAAATCTTTTAGGCTTGCATATAATTATTTATAAAATGAAAATTTAATTTGACTTCTACATTAATGTTTAAGATTTATGGGATTTTTAATGGTTTTGTTAAAATGATATTAAACACTTCACAATAATTATAAATTTAAAGAAAATTATATAAATGTTGACATATGTAAAAAATAAAAAGATAAAAGGATCTTATACTGGAAACTTATCTTCTTTAACTAAATAATTAATATTTATATTAGATATAGTTTAATATCTTAAACTAGATGGCTGCACCAAATAAATTTTCTGAATGATCTAAAATATATTACTATATTTATATTAGATATAGTTCAATATTTTTAAACTAGATGGCAGCAACAAATAAATTTTCTAAAAGACTAATTGAAACTTGGAATACAGGTGAAATTTTAAAATTTCCAATAATATAATATATATATTAAATTTATTTAAGTTAAAATTATAGCAACTGAATTAATAGATTTTATATTATTTATTTGTATTTTTTAAATTTTAACTTAGAAATAGTTGAAATATCTGTGGTTAAATTAATAACTGCAACTGTTACTAACAGTTTCTGATATGGAAGTTGCTACTTAACTGTAAATTTCACCTGTTCTATTGAATTCACTTTTACCATGTGCTTTTCAAATTTTGCTTCGGAATATGGATAAATAATGGATGTAGTAATGTATGGATTTTCTTTATCTTCCTTTTTCTTTATTTGTTTATACATTTATTTATTTTCTCCCCTCTTTATCAAATTGTTGGTTTGATTTGTAGTGTTCAATTTTAAAGGTATCCTTGTTTTTCAATCTTGTTCCAATGATTGTTTGGGCAAGGATTTGACACAATTTTTGGCATTAAGCTGGTGTCAATTACAGAAAACAATCATTCTTTGCTTATAATGTGGTTTCCCTGTCCTTGAAAAAGTGAATTACATTATAAGCCTACATTTGTGTTTATACTTTTGTTTCACTTTTTGAATAAATAATACTTCATTTATTAGGACTATGTTTTATAATTTGTAATTTGACAGTGCTATATGGTGTAGTAATCTCATTGTATATGGTAAGTTACTTCTGTTTCAATGGTTAATTTTTACAATAAGTTTATATATATTAGTAACTTTTTAGCGTACTTTTTATATTCTTAAATGTATATTTAAGGAGGGAAGATTCCTGTCTATTAATACCTTATTATGTCTATTATTACCCCACTTACCCTAACTGAAAATTTCACACACGAATTGCAAAATTGAAGAAAACTTAAATATATATATATTCTAATCTTCGAAAGATTTCAGAAGACTACTTTATTCACTACAAATATTTGTCTTAAATACATGATTTAACTCGTAAAATATATCCTTGAAGTCTTGCAAGATATTGAAATGTATTTGCAAGCCATTATTCTTAAATCAAAAAAGATTATTTTAAGATATATTAAAAATACTTTTGACTGATAGCGATGGTAACTTTGAATGTAATAACAGTTGTAATCTGTGCATAATACTAGTTAAATTGGAGCTACCGTTAGTTGCTAGGAGACGAAGATGATTAGAGGAGAAAGAAATTTGATTAATTCTTCTTCTTTTTGTCTTGAGCGAAGGTTTTACTAATTAAACCTTCTGTTCTGATAAATTAAGTTCTTGTTGGATAAAAAATTGGGGATCCAACTCGGGCTACCCGTGTTGCAGAAAATAGATGAACATTTTTTATTAGTCAAAATTCTAATATATGTTTTGCCATTCAATATTTGTTTTTTAGATTTCCTAGAAACAAGAACAAAAAGTACTTTTATATGAAAAGTATCAATTAAGTATTCAAATAAAATTTTTAAATGCGATACTTTCGTATTAGCCGCATGCCAGGAGTTGATATCCGAAGAAATCGCCAAAAATTTCGCTATTTAAAGATGCCTTTTTTATTAAGATAATTTCAATGGTTTAAGATCTTAGTTCGATTAAAAATTGGAGATCCAACCCTGGCTACCCGTGTTGCAGAAAATATATGAACATTTTTTTTTTAACTCAAAATTCTAATATATGTTTTACATTCAATATTTGTTTTTAGATTTCCCAGAAACAAGAGCAAAAAGTACTTTTACTTGAAAAGTATCAATTAAGTATTCAAATATATTTTTTTTAATTTATTCGATGCGATACTTCGTATTAGCCGCATGCCAGGAGTTAGTATCCGAAGGAATCGCCAAAAATTTCGCTATTTAAAGATGCCTTTTTTATTAAGATAATGTCAATGGTTTAAAATCTTAGTTCGATTAAAAATTGGAGATCCACCCCTGGCTACCCGTGTTGCAGAAAGTAGATGAACATTTTTTTTTTTTAACTCAAAATTCTAATATATGTTTTACATTCAATATTTGTTTTCAGATTTCCCAGAAACAAGAGCAAAAAGTACTTTTACATGAAAAGTATCAATTAAGTATTCAAATAATTTTTTTTAATTTATTCGATGCGATAGTTTCGTATTTTAACCGCATGCCCGGAGTTAATACCCAAAGAAATCGCCAAAGATTTCGCTATTTGAAGATGTCTTTTTGATTCCGATAATTTCAATGTTTTAAGATCTTAGGTTGATTGCATGTTTTATTTATATTATTTTATTTATTAAATGAGGATATGTTGATTTCGTTATGTAATATTAGCCGGTAACAAATGCTGAAGTGTTTATATTATTTTAGGTGCAAATAGGTTAATATTTCGTAATCTGTCTGTACGCGATAGAGACAGATTTTTAAAAAAAATCGCGCTGGAAAATTATTTCAGAAACCATAAAAAATAACAGTAAACTGAGGTACAGTTTTCAAACAAATTGAATTTCAAAGTACTTTTTCCCCTATTATACGGTTTTAAATTGAAAATGTGCGATGTTTGAAAGTTTAAAGAAAAATGCAGTAAAAGCGAAATATATTGATCAAGTGTTATCATCGTCAATATGACGTCAGCATTGCTCACGGACATATTTTAGTTTTAAAATATAGATAAGATTATGCAAGTTACTATAACTTCTAGACACTTTATCATGTTCCAAAAGCATTATTCGCTGTACAAAGCAAAAAAAAATTCAATGAATATTTTCTTTTCGCAATTATGTAACTGCTCAGCTTTTTTAGGTGCGTTCGTAATTATATAAATACGTAGCACCTATAGTCGTCGTTTGATCCGTCCGTCTGCCTGTCTGTCCGTCTGTTTGTCTGTCCGCCCGTCTGTCTTTCCGTCCGTCTGTCCGCATATAACAGCGCAAAAACTACCCAACCAAATGATTTGAAATCTAATATCTATAATCTTTGCAGAATTTTGTCGAGTCATTTCAAATTTTATGAAAATCGAATGAAAACTTAAAAAGATATTAATAACAATATTTATTAAGTAATTTGATTTTTTGTTATTTGTTAATTTGATTTTTTACACTACCGCGCATGCGCGGTAGTGTATTACTGCTTTTTTACTGTTTATTACTGTTAATTTTACGATACAATACTGGCAGCTGTGGTGCCAGTATTATACTGTAAAATCAACAATTCATTTTTTCAGTGTATATATCTGACATATGTCATGCTGCATTTCTCTTATTTATGAACCGATTTGGATGTGACTGATCATGTGTATAGGACTTACCAAAGTCTCGACTGAGTTCCTTGGCCATCTTCATCCGTCCTCTTGTTTCAAAATGGCGGCCATTTTCAATTTTTAAAAATTCAAAAAGATGTACAAAAAAATTATAAATTTAAAAATTTGTTTCTGTTAAGTGTTAGAACGTGATACAGGGATTCTGGAACATTTTTTATTTTGACTATATCTTAAAAAATGGCTGAGATATGGCAGTTTGAAATTCTAGGGTGACTGAGATTTTGAAACAATATGATATTTGTTATGCTGTAACTCTCGTATTTATGAACCGATATGAATGTGACTGATCATGTGTGCAGTACATACCAAGATCTCGACCGAGTTCGTTGGCCAGCTATATGCGCCATATTGTTTCAAATTGGCGGCAAGTTAATTTTTTTATTTTTATTGTTTTAATTTAAAAAGATGTATAAAAAATTATAAATTGAAAAGGTTGTTTCCGTTAAGTGTAAAATCGTGATACAAGGATTCCGGAACATTTTTTTGCCAAGTTGAGTTAAACATGTTGGAAATTGTACGTTAACCGTGACATATAAGGTGCGTTCATTTTATAACTAGTTTCATATTGTAAAAATATCATCCTTAATATTTCAATGAAATGGATTATATCGTCTGCTATGAGCGAAATGAGCATACCTTTTTTTTTATTATCACTCCACGTTTACAAATACGATATTTTTCTACACCAGACAGCACTGCAAAATTCACCATGGAGATCTTGCATTGCGAATGATTACTTCCATGGTTTAATATTTGTATGACTCATAATGAACGAATCTTCTGTGTTTATTTACTCTAATGGATTGAGATATTCGGTTGTTAACCTGATTTTTACTGAAGTTATCTCAGAATCTATACATTTTTTAATGTAACTCATCTCTCAAGCAAACAATTTCTAAAAATGTAACTTTTATGCAATTTTATTCGAGAAAAATAATTTTGAATAAAAATGGCCGCCTGGCAGATGAAAAAAGAAATTGTGTGCCCGTATTTTGTTTTCCTCAGTCACATGACTTGCGCTTTTATTATATAGATTACGTACAATAGAATTTAATAGAATTAAAAAAACTTTTATTAATATTTTTTAAAGTTTTGATTAGATTTTCGTAAAATTTGAAATGACTCGACAAAATTCTGCAACGATTATATATATTAAATTTCAAACCATTCGGTTGGGTAGTTTTTGCGTTGTTATACACTATATTTCGAATGATGACCGGTCACTTGCGATTTTAGACGTTTTGTTAAATATCTGGAAAGATACATAAGGAATTTTCCTGAAACTGCAGGAGTGTAAACAACATGATTGACGTTATATATTTCCGCGAAGATTTTTTCCCGAAACCCCATAAGGGGCCGTCAACAAATTGAAGAAAAACGAATATATTTTGGATAACCCTGTAAAAACTAATATTGCAAAAGCATTCAAACTGTAGATTATGATTAAGTGGATTATTGTAATAATTTGGGTCCATTTTTATGAAGGTAGCATGTATACTCGAAGAGAAATTCAGGTTTTTATAAAAACAGTCCCAAATTTTATCAAGTTTTTTGCTTATAATTTGCAGAGTTTTTAATATAAAAATAAGTTATTTTCCGAAAATATGACAAGCAAAATTGTACACAACACCCTGCAATCAGAATTAAAAAATAATAAAAATTATATGAAAAATGAGAAGGTTTACTAAATATTGTTTCACTGCGCATCCTCGAACTCAATCAAAATATAAAGTGCATAATATGTTAGCTAAATATATTGACCAACTTTTATGAAAGTCTCAAAAACATAGCTTGAAAATTCTGATAGTAATCGTCGATAGAATAAGCTCGAATTTCGCTGCTCCCAAAAGGAAGCAAAAAGATGAGGGGTTGTATCAAATATAGAATGAGAGACACTTCATTCTTATTATGTAAACTTTCATACGCTAGTATATTTGGATACAACCCCTCATTTTTTTGCTTCCTTTTGGGAACAGCGAAATTCGAGCTTATTCTATCGACGATTACTATCAGAATTTTCAAGCTATGTTTTTGAGACTTTCATAAAAATTGGTTTATACATTTAGCTAACATATTATGCACTTTATATTTTGATTGAGTTCGAGGATGCGCAGTGAAACAATATTTAGTAAACCTGCTCATTTTTCATACATTTTTTATTATTTTTTAATTCTGATTTCAGGGTATTGTGTACAGTTTTGTTTATCATATTTTCTGAAAATAACTTGTTTTTATATTAAAAACTCTGCAAATTATAATAAAAAAACTTGGAAAAATTTGGGACTGTTTTTATAAAAACCTAAATTTCTCTTCGAGTATACATGCGATCTTCATACAAATGAACCCAAATTATTACAAAAAGCCCCTTAATCATAATCTACAGTTTGAATGCTTTTGCAATATTAGTTTTTACAGCGTTATCCAAAAGATATTCGTTTTTTTTCAATTTATTGACGGCCCCTTATGGGGCTTCGGGAAAAAATCTTCGCTTAAATATATGACGTTTATTATGTTGTTTACACTCCTGAAGTTGCAGGATAATTGTCATGTATCTTTCCAGATATTTAACAAAACGTCTAAAATCGAAAGTGACCGGTCATCATTGGAAATATAGTGTATGCAGATGGACGGACCAGACGATGAGTATAGGACGAGTATAGACTGCGAGTATAATTATTTATATAATTACGAACGCACCTAATAAAATAGTGGAAATTCTAGCAATGGCTGGGCAATATTAAAACACATGGCTTTTTGGATTTATTGAATTCCGATCTTAAATTAAGGTAAACATATTTACACACGTTTTCTTTATTTTTTTATTCTATTACATACTCTTTATTTATTATTTATTTTTTTATAATTTTTAAAGTTTAAAATATTCCGTTGTTGCAGTTTCACAGCCAGTTGGCACATTTTGGCGAGAGCGGTTTGGCACATAATTAATCCATTGTTTCGTAACTGGTAAAGAGCTGTAACCATAAATATTTACTGACAATTTATTCACCTGCTGCTGGTTAACGGAAAAATACCTTACAATTAATGTATTAATTTATAATTAAGTTCTAAGAATATTAAAATGTTGCATCGTCATCAGAAACACATCTGCACTAAGAAAAATGACACTTTCAAATCTGAGTAAATCGATGTTTTCATTTTTCAGAATATTGAAACATGGTCCTACTCAAAACTGAGCACATAGAGGTCAGTTCATACTCATTTTTGAAACATGGGCATACTCAAAAATGACTAGAATCAGTTCAAACTCATTTTTGAAACATGTACATACTTAAAACTGAGCACATAGAGGTCAGTTCATACTCATTGTTGAAACATGGACATACACAAAAATGACTGGAATCAGTCCAAACTCATTTTTGAAAGATGTAAATACTCAAAAATGAGCGCACAGAAGTCAGTTCATACTCATTGTTGAAACATGGACATACACAAAAATAACTAGAATCAGTTCAAACATGGACATACACAAAAATGACTAGAATCAGTTCAAACTCATTTTTGAAACATTGAAATACTAAAAAATGAGCGCATAGAAGTCAGTTCCGAGGCTAACGAAAAAGAAAGGCTACCGCGGTGCTTTACGCGTTTTTTTTTTTACAGACCGCGAGAGTCACGTGATGCTTGAATCCACCTATGCAGGTGTACGAAAAGAGCATCACGTCACTCTAGCGGTCTGTAAAAAAAGATAAGTGGAATGCACCGCGGTAGCCTTTCTTTTTCGTCAGCCTCGAGTCAGTTCATACTCATTGTTGAAACATGGACATACACAAAAATAACTAGAATCAGTTCAAACATGGACATACACAAAAATGACTAGAAGTCAGTTCAAACTCATTTTTGAAACATGGACAAACTCAAATATGAGCACATAATGTTTTATTCTTAAGTGTGTGCATTTTTTCAGGAATGAGTGTATACATGTTTCAAACTTGAGTAATTTTGATTCGGAGCTATTTTGACTAAGCGACATTCTCAGATTTGAGTATTTTTTGCTCAGTTTTGAAAATGTCATTTATAGTGTGTACATAATTTTTATAATTATATCATATCAGGAAGTAAGTGAAAAATCGACTACGAAATCCCATCTTTATATGCAAAAAGAAAAAAACGTACACAAAAATGACTAGAAGTCAGTTCAAACTCATTTTTGAAACATGGACAAGCTCAAATATGAGCACATAATGTTTTATTCTTAAGTGTGTGCATATTTTCAGAAATGAGTGTATACATGTTTCAAACTTGAGTAATTTTGATTCGGAGCTATTTTGACTAAAAAAAAAAAAACATACACAAAAATGATTAGAAGTCAGTTCAAACTCATTTTTGAAACATGGACAAACTCAAATATGAGCACATAATGTTTTATTCTTAAGTGTGTGCATTTTTTCAGAAATGAGTGTATACATGTTTCAAACTTGAGTAATTTTGATTCGGAGCTATTTTGACTAAGCGACATTCTCAGATTTGAGTATTTTTTGCTCAGTTTTGAAAATGTCATTTATAGTGTGTACATAATTTTTATAATTATATCATATCAGGAAGTAAGTGAAAAATCGACTACGAAATCCCATCTTTATATGCAAAAAGAAAAAAACGTACACAAAAATGACTAGAAGTCAGTTCAAACTCATTTTTGAAACATGGACAAGCTCAAATATGAGCACATAATGTTTTATTCTTAAGTGTGTGCATATTTTCAGAAATGAGTGTATACATGTTTCAAACTTGAGTAATTTTGATTCGGAGCTATTTTGACTAAAAAAAAAAAACATACACAAAAATGATTAGAAGTCAGTTCAAACTCATTTTTGAAACATGGAGAAACTCAAATATGAGCACATAATGTTTTATTCTTAAGTGTGTGCATGTTTTCAGAAATGAGTGTATACATGTTTCAAACTTGAGTAATTTTGATTCGGAGCTATTTTGACTAAGCGACATTCTCAGATTTGAGTATTTTTTGCTCAGTTTTGAAAATGTCATTTATAGTGTGTACATAATTTTTATAATTATATCATATCAGGAAATAAGTGAAAAATCGACTACGAAATCCCATCTTTATATGCAAAAAGAAAAAAAAAAAAAAAAAAAAAAAAAAAGTTAAGTTAAATAAAAGAGTGGACAACAAAATAAAATTTAAAATATTCCTTAATTTGAATTCGATCTGTAAAAGGACTGAAATGTAAGGTGGAGGGAGAGAGGGGGGTGGGCGCTGCCAGACACATGCATCTGAAAAAACTCAGCGCGCTTTTGAAAAGGTTAAGGTCAGTGTAAAAAGCTTTTCCTGGTATTGGTCATTAAATTGAACCCTGATTTACGAAGAAAGTCTGGATGAATGCGTCTCAAAAGGTTAAGGTGGCAATAAAGAAGTGATTCTGATTTTCAGTACTAGGGTGAACACCCCCCCCCCCTCCCGTAACTCACACTTTAAGGATTCTTTATTGTCCAAATCTCTATTACAAAAATTTAAATCTTTTTTATACTTACCTTTGCTTTTGAAAGGATAGTAAAGATATATTAAAAAAGTACTGTTGGCGAAATTTTAAAAAATTATACATTTTATTATTAAAAATTATTATTATTAAAATTATTATAAAAATATTAAAAATTTTATTCATAAATAAGATCAAAAACTCCAGTAACTGACACCATCCCTGTTTTGAAACACCAATAACCGACACAAAGATAACCAGTGACGACACTTTATTTTAAAAGATTAAAATGCTTTAAAAATATTTTATTTTTTTTATTATAAAAACAAAATATATTAATATTTATTATAAAAAGTGGTATTTAATAAGCAGTACTGCATAATTAGTAATGCAGAGTGTATAGTAAGAGTGTATAGCAGTAATATTTAGTACTGCATTATTAGTAATGCAGATATCCAATAACTGACAGTTATGAACCAGTAGCTGACATCTGGTGTCAGACACTGGTAAAACAACTTAAATTTTAATGCTGTTTACTGAAAGATAAATTTAATTTATTATTATGCATTTTTAAACAGTTCAAATAATAGATTTCAACTTTCTTTAATATAACCAAAAACTTACATCAATGAAATTCTAGGAACCAATAACTGCCAACCACCCCCCTCCCCATTAAACTAAATTAAATATAACTATAAACCCTGAATGATTGCCCTAATATATCATATGCATCATTTGCATCATTAAACTAATTTCTACTAGTTTAACTTTAAGAAAATAGTTTAGGATGGTTTCATTACAAATAGATTAGAAAGACACTTCCTTAAATTTAGAAATAAGATGGTTGCTTCAAAATGGCACTTTTTGTATTCTCAAAAGTTTCTTCCTTATTGAGTTTGCTCTAGTGGTGAATAAATTGACTCCAAAATAAAAATAAGTGTCACCAATAGATGACATTACCACTAGATGCACCACGCATGCGCGCTAGCGTATTACTGCTTATTTTACTGTTTATTACTGTTAATTTTACAGTATAATACTGGCAGCTGGAATGCTAGTTTTATACTGTAAAATCAATATATATATATATATATATATATATATATATATATATATATATATATATATATATATATATATTCAGTGTAGTGGCAAATTTGCCAGCCCATCATGTGAAATAATGAATTTTTTAGTGACATTATGGTGTTCTGCCGACTGATGATTAGACATCCACTTCCACATATCGCTTTGATTTTTTAAACTTCTATCGTCTTCCTAAATCTATATTCCATTTGTCGTTCCGGTTTATACTTGATTTAAATTTATTTCAATTTAATCTAGACTCATATGTGTTTAAACGTATTGTTTCGTCCTACATTGATGATTTATAAATTTCTGTCACATTTGTGTTGATTGTTACTACATGCCACCTCTAAATTTAGAGTTTAGGTCATTATTATTGTTCGATTTTGTTGGTTATTAATTATGTGGTAGGTATTCTATATAAAGTAACTACATGCTATCATATAAAATACGTAAGATTTAGTAAAAGAACTTGTTATATGCTTTTTTTTGTTGTTGTCTTGAGTCTTTTTGCCGTGCGCAATTTTTTCAATGCGCCGGTTGCTGATTCCCCGTTTTTGCAAAAGGGCTTAACCAACGACGCTTGATTTAGCTACAAATTCGGCTACGTTCTCGTCATTAGCTTGTGATAAATAACACGCTGAGTACTGCCTGTTTAATTATGGCCTCCTTCTATACAGGGTGATTCTGCATTTGTGGTACAAACTTTAAGGGTTGGTACAGGACGCTGTGACAAACAATTTTTGTATGGGAAAGCAGGGTCGTAAATCCATTTATTTAGTCAAAATTACAGGGCGTCTCAGTCCAATCCGAAGTCGCGTTTCCGTTCATAACTTTAACAGTAGTGAAAATATTTTAACGAAATCCTTACAATATGTTTACAATTCATACAAAGATGAGTGTGTTTCGAATTTTGTTAAAATATCTTCACTACTGTTAAAGTTATGAACGAAAAAGCGACTTTGGATTGAAGTGAGACGCCCTGTAATTTTGACTAAATGGATTGTTGACGCTGGTTTCTTATACAATAAATGATTTTTACAGTGGGTTGGTACAGGACACTGTAAAAATCATTTTTGTATAGTAAACCAGGATCGGAAATTCATTTACTTAGTTAAAATTACTGGGCGTTTCATTTCAATCCTAAGTCTCGTTTCCGTTCATAACTTTAACAGTAGTGAAGATATTTTAACAAAATTCGCAACAGACTCATCTTTGTATGAATTGTAAGCATAGTGTAAGGATTTCGTTAAAATATATTCAAGCAATATTTAAGAGCATTTTAAGGAATTTAAATTGTGTATTGATGGACGGGCCAGCAGACAGATTAATTGCATAAACAAATTTTAGTTTTTCTCATTGATCTTTGCAATTACGAAAAATGTTTTTATATTCTTACTCAGTTACGAGAAAATCTGTAAGAATTACTAGAAAACAGCTAGCAACATTACTAGAAAACAACTAGCAACATTACTAGAAAACAGCTAGCAACGATTACAGTTT
Organism: Maratus michaelseni; assembly: GCA_963931845.1. Taxonomy (NCBI): domain Eukaryota; kingdom Metazoa; phylum Arthropoda; class Arachnida; order Araneae; family Salticidae; genus Maratus; species Maratus michaelseni. Next base: position 131,065,786 of record OZ007596.1, on the reverse strand, counting down.
ATAGTACGGGTTACTAAAAAATTCTGTGGAATACAAATATAATAAAAAAAATTAGTAATCTCAGGGGTTTTTTTTACAGTGTATATATATTTCCATATTCATAATTTAAAATTTGGTTTGCATTATGAAATGAGTTAAAATTCCAATTAATCACCGTAAATGTCTTCCTACAGTATAAATATACAAAATAAACTTTATTTGAATGTAGATAGTCTATTTCCTGCCAGGGGTCTTTATAAAGCAAAAGAAAATTGTGTTAAATCAGTACCTATTTTTATTGTAATGCGAGACATAAACAAAAACTTTTTTTTATTTAAATTTGGTTAATAATTTTTCTCGCTAAAGGGCGTTATCGGTGTAAGAGAAAGCTGCGTTCATTCTGTCCTATCTAATTTTAATTTGTCAGTATGGTTGGCACATGAGAAAACACAAAAAAATCCATTTTAAAATTTTAGTTATGTAATCTTCTACCAAAAGCTTTTTCTACAAATTTATTTTTTAAGAAAAAACGTTAACAAATCAATTCCCTCTCAAGAGGCACTATAAACGCTAAATATAAATTTTTGAATCTGTATTCCCTAATTTTAACTTGAAGTATGGTTGCCATACGAGAAAACAGAAAAAGATTTCATTTTAAAGTTTTTGTTATGCAATTTCCCACCTGCGCTACCAACGTAAAAAAAACCTATCATGCGAAAATTTTTACCAACACATAAATTTGACCATGGCAGGAGCTTACAGTAAAGATTTATACTTTTTTAAATATAATAAAAATAATAATCAGATTTATTTTAATTTAGTTACCCTATTTCCTCCCATTGGGTGCTATAAATGGAAAAAGTAAATTTTGTTGAATCTGCATTGTATAATTTTAACTTGGAGTATGGCTGACATAAGAGAAAAAAAAAAATTAAAATTTTAACTGTGCAATTTCTCATCAGGGGTGCTACCAATGTAAAATAATACTACTAATAATAATAAAATTAATAATTAATAATATTAATAATAATAATCAATACACAAAATTCACAATGGCGGGAGCTTTTTCTGAAGATATGAGGGAAATTAGTTCGTGGGAAGTGAGCTTAAAGTGCGTTGGAATACACATAAGTTAAATAAAGTTCATAGAAAAACTTTTCCAACAGTACTTAACGATAAAGTTTAATTCATCTGAATTCGTTTGTAATGTCCTGCAGAAGAACTATATTTTTTATGAATAATATTATACTTATTTGCAAGAACTAATAGTTTAAGAAAATACATGCTTGAGATATAAAAAATATGTATGGAGATGCATATTTTAACTTGATATTTATAACACTAATTTACATAAAATACTTGTGAATCAATGTGAATTTTTAATAAATATTTAAAGAAAAACTTCCATTATTTACAAATACACAATGATGCACTTACATATTAAAATCAACACAAGTGACAGACATATTTCTGGTTTATTATACATCTCCTGTCGGGGTAATTTTGGTACAGTGGAGTAATTTTAGTATAAATTCATATTTATTTCATTTTTATTTTATTTTATAAAATTCCACATAAAATTCCTAGAATCATTTAATTTATTACGGTTCTCTGCCCCTACGAGCTACGCTCGCCAACTCCCGTTCTGACACTGCAAATGATGTTATAAGAAATTGGATACTTATCCGTTATCTCGTCGACCACTATCCAAAAAAGAAAAAAACTGTCACCAAAATATAGGGTTTAACGCCAAAAGGGCGCTACCGCGGCGTCACATTCAATTGACATCAGATGCGTTACAAGTGTTTGTTATGTTATCGAGAGATTTTTATTCGACATTTATCTGTATTTTTAATGATATTTTACCAATGTATTAGTTATTTCGTTAATTTAAATAATAATTACGACCTTAAACGGCGCGCCATGATATTAAAAGAGAAAAAGCGTTGAGAAAAATTTGCTATGCATAGTTACGTACAACAGTTCCATTTCAACTGACGTCATAAACACTTATCCATCAGCCGAGTGGATAATTAAGAAAAATATTGTAAAAAAATAAATATTTAAGATAACTTTTTTTTTTCTCTTTTCATTAATGTATTATAAATTCTATTGTTTAAAGTTACTCAAGTGACACTTTAGTGAGTGTAGCTTTAGATTCCAATGGCAACATTCTTCCATTGGTTTTTTGTGCATTAGAGCTTGGCGAATAGTTTGACAATAGTTTTTTTTTTACTGGAAAGCTGTCAACGGTATAATGGAGAAGTACCGAAAATTGTTTTCAGTAAGACGCTTTAAATGTATCGTTTCCAATATGACGTAATTTTCAAAGTTTTCTTCCTATTATTAAACTTAAAATATTGTTTAATTAAAGGGAAATATTATTATTTACGCTGTTTTAAATTTGGCAATAAAAGGTAAAAGATTTTGTTGAAATAAATTAATATCTCCTGTAATAATTGATCCTGTTGAAATATTTTTAAATTGAAACTGTTTGGAAATATTGTTATTTGAGCATTTTAAATATGACGTAAGTTTCCCCATATAATGCTTTGAAAGTGTAATAATTTAATTATTTCTCTTTTTAATATTCATGCGCAAGTATTTTTTTTATTACGTAATTTTCTGCAATTACTGCTTTTAACACGGGATCATTTCATTATTTCTTTTAAAGTTTTATTTCTCTTTTTGATAGTCACGTGTAAATACATTTTTTAATTGAAAGGGAATATTATTATGTGCGCTATTTTACAAATTGGCAACAATTCAAGTGATGGGTTTTTTGAAATATGAAATAAATATCCATAAAAATAATGAAAATTTAAAAAAAAATTGAATATAACCTCAAAAAATAAATCAAATTAAAAAAATAATTGCGCACTGCACACCACAAGCTTGTCAACTATATCCTTTTAAACTCTGGTTAAATTCCTGTGCATAGTTTTCGTTCCTATAAATTTTTTTAAAGAGAACTACTTTGACCAACTTTAATATAACATATTCTTTATAAAACTACCAATTTTCATAATTTTATATGCAATAGTTTTCTGGATATTAGTCCAGAAAGATCTCCAAAGCACAAAATTTTCATTAACAGCGGTTGCTGCGGCAGTGGTTACTTTTTTTTTTTAATATAAAGCGAAACCGTATGGTTTACCATGTTTCTCATTGTTTCCGATCGAAAGGGTTTTAGATAACCAAGGTTACTCTCTGTAAAAAATTTAAAAAAGTTAAGTTGGTATTTGTTTTTCTTTTTGCTAGTTTGGGACAAATAGCACCAACTTCAAAAGCATCTAATTTACAGCTTTGATTCAGGTATGTACCTATACATTACATTTGTTTAGAATAATTTAACTTAAAAGTTTAGTGTTAAATGGCAGTGCTTATTATATAGTTGTAATTTTTAAAATGTTGTGTAATTTGGATATACGGTCTGATTCTAGAATAATGTAAGAGGTATGTATGCTGTGAGTTGGTAGATTCATCAAATGTCATCAACGAAATCGTTTTTAAGCAATAGTAGAGTTTTTAAAGACTACTCTGACATATAAAAGTACTCTGATAGTACACGAGATTTTGACCATGAAATGGCAAAGTTCATCGGCAGCATAGCGTCTAGAAGATGTGTGACAACCGGATATTGTAAAAAGTGCTATAAAACGCAATCCAATAAATAACGAACGATACTGAACGATAAATGTCGATCGCAGCGAGATGTGGTAGCTCAAACGTAAACATTGTATAAGGATTGAATTGAGAAAACGATTCGGCCGATGAAGAATCAGCCGATGTTGTTTCGATCGGCATTTATCGTTCAGCATTGTTTGGCATTTATCGGCTTGAATTTTTTAGCACTTTTTAAAGCATTACTGTAATCACTGAACTCCACAATAGAACGGAGATATTCTGTTACATCGAATCTAACGGTCCGCAAATGAATACTAATCCATAAATTTTCAGAGAAAGAATTATGGCCAAAAAAAGATTTACTACCACAAAGTAGTAAGGCAGCTATTTACAAATTGGATTTTTTCATTAAAATATGACAAAGATGCTATAATTTTCTCTGAATGATACTTTTTATTTAAACAACTACATATTTTATTTTATTTCATCGCATTTTCTTTTTTCATCATATATAAAATAAAATCTCTTATAAGCTGTGATGAGTTGACATGTTTCAACTCCTCCCTTATTTGTGGAAAAAGGATAATCTCTCTGGAATGAAAATAATCTGACAGATTGATCTCTATTGACGAAAATTCTATCAATAGTGTGAATTTCATTTTCACTTTGAGATAAGCCAAGCTGCAATACATGCTTTGTATTGAATGGTATGTTATCTGAATGAGTAGATAAGAATTGTAAAGTATTGTTCTTGTGGATACAAAGAACTGGACCCCTACGACATGCAATGTTTTCTGGGAAATTCCTGGAATGCAAGGAAAGCCCCTGGGAAGTGAAATTGCTGACGGCAGTAGAAAGTGGAAGGAGTTGAATGTTGAATCAGTTGGATTTGGAATACTGGAGAGTGAGGTTCCACTTTGAGTGGACTTCAGAATCGAAGTTCGTCTGAAATTGTAATTTCACAGCATGAATATGAATAATCATATTTTTTCATTTTTACTTTTGTTTTTTTTTAATGTGTTAATTTAAAATAAAGTTTTTTCGTTTCAAACGATAAATGTAATTTATTAATTATATATACAACGTCTCACGCTACCACAGCAATAGTATATATAATTAATTGGTGGCAGCAAATGGGATATGTAATCTAGAATAAATTAGATTACGGATCTATGTTAACCTGATTAAACAGATGATGAGCCAGTGGAAAACGGACAAGCAGAGTTGTGGATTCGTGAAGTCTAATTGGAGTCGTGGTTTTTTCTCGGAGTTCTAGCAAGCAGAGAACTGGTAAAAGAACTTTATCGACAAAAGCTGTGTAGTGTATGGACAGTCAACTATAGATTTGGTGATACGTGTTTGTGCTTCTTAATATATCCAGTGGAATGAAGATATGCGGCGTACCATCTGAGTTGTTTACATACGGATCTGAGGTGAAATTAGTGCCTCATCAGCAATATTAGTGTCTTCAAATATTCAAACATCTGTGTGTGTCATCTTTAAAAGTGCTTGGAAGCCTGGTATCAGTGTGGAGGAAATATCTGCATCTGGAGGTAAGCTCTTTTATGATATCTTCTATAGAGGTCTGTTTTAAATTAAATTTTGTGTATAAATTTTAATTTTGGGGAACAAAACTCTATGAAAATTTTAAGAATTCTAGGGAAGCTATTAATTTGGTACTTAAATTTTTAGTTAGAATTTTTATGTTTGTTGATTTTCTGGTATCTGTTTGGTATTATATTGGGTTAAGAAAATTATATACTTATATATATGTTAAAATTTACTTGGGGTATAGTAAATTGTTATTGATTAATTGAGATTATTAGTTAGGGTATTTTAATCATAATTTTGTATAAAACTTTTGAAAATAAGAGTTTTATTTATATACATTTTATTTCTTACAGTAATAAAGTTATAGCTTAATTTTATGGGTATACTGTGGATGATTATGATTAATGTTTCAAAATAAATTTATGTTATACTGTACTGTTGGGTATAAAATTTATTTTGGGGGATATACTCAGTTTGAAAGACGTCACTGTTGCATGAGAATTTGCTATATTGAAATTGTGTCGTTTTTGAATACATTATTATACGTACAGGGAAGAAAATTCTATTTCTGTATTTATTGTATTATTGTAAATTGAATATATCTGATATTTTGAAATTTATTATATTTTGGGGGAAAATATGGCAGACTATTTAGTAAAATATAATAAAAACGTCTTGCTATTATTAGCAGAGGAATTTGAGACCAGTGTGTCAAAAACGTGTAAAAATCAAGCTATAATTCAGGCTATCGTTAGTGCTGAGGATTATAAAGAAAGTTACGCAAAACTTCGCTTGCAATATATTCTTGAACAGGAGGCAGAGCGGAAAGAACAGGAAAAACAAATTGAAAAAGATCGTAAAGAACAAGAGAGACAAATTGAAAAAGATCGTAAAGAAAGAGAGAGGCAAATTGAATTAGATAGGATTGCGCAAGAGGAAAAAGATAAACTTAGGAAATTTGAATTAGATAAACTTGAAAAGCAACTTGAGGCAGATAAACTTGAAAAGCAGCAACAACTTGAGGCAGATAAATTTGAAAAACAACAACAACTTGAGGCAGATAAATTTGAAAAACAACAACAACTTGAATTACAAAAACTTGAGAAACAACAGCAATTTGAATTAGAAAAATTGCGTATTCAAAATTCTGCGGATATTGTTAGCGTCTCATCTAATGAATCAAATGTAGATTTTCATAGAACTCCTAAGGTAAATTTAAAGGATTTGGTTCCGCGTTTTGATTCTAAATTAATTGATATAACTCTTTTCTTTATGATTTTTGAAAGGCAAGCCGAGAAAGCTAAAATTTCTCAGGAAGATTTGGTCAGTCAATTAATTCCTTTATTACCTTCTGACATTGCCGAAATTATAGTTAAACAACCGTCAGACAAATGTGATGATTTTCAACATATAAAGAAAGTTTTGTTAGATAGGTTTAGGCTAAGTACAGGCGCCTTAAAACAAAAATTTGAAACTCATCAAAGAAAATCTGGTGAACTATGGGTAGATCTGATTTATGAGTTAAGGGGTTATCTAGATAATTGGTTAGAGTCATTAGAAGTGAGGGATTTTGAATCCTTAAAAGAACTAATGCTCACGGAACAACTAAAAAAACGAGTCCCTTTTGAGATAAAAGAAAAATTTATGGATGATTGGGAGGAAATAAAGATTGCTTCTAAACTCGCGGAAAAATCGGATAAATTTGAGAGTATAAGAAGAGAATTTAACAGGTCGGATAGAAAACCGTGGGAAAATAAATCTTTTCAGGATAAGCAAAAAGACAGCTTTAATTCTAAAAGTAGAAAGGAAATTAAACCAAAATCGGAATTTGAGAATACGAAAGAGGGTGGGAAATTTGATCAATTTAAGAAGGACAATGCTTTCGAAAAGCAAAGACAAGTCCAATGTTATAATTGTTTGGCTGTGGGCCACATCCGTCCAAATTGTCCGGAATTGTTAAAAAGTAAAACTAATTATGAGGATAAAAGCATAGCTTGGATCACTACTAGTGATGGGAAAAGTGAAAATAATAGGGAGGGTGTGGAAATCGAATTACCTATGGTTGATTTATGCGTGAATGGTAAAAAAGTGAAAGCGATTAAGGACACAGGTGCGCAAATTGCGGTTTTTGATGCTAATGACATTCCGTGGAGTGCTAAGAAAGTGGGAAATGTCTTTCTTATACCGGCCCTCGGAAATAGACAAAAAGCGGATTTGGTGTCAGTGCCGGTTGCTTTGATGGAAGGTGAAAAAGAGTATGTTGAAAAAAATGTGGTGGTTGCAGTTGTGAGAAAACTAAATTCTCCGCCCCTTATAACACCAGCTGTTTATGAATTATTAAAGTTAGGAAATATGGATAAGCAAAATTCCGTGTGTAAACAAGTGGAAAATCGGAGAGAATTAAATGGGCTGGGAACCTTCAGATTGTCTAACGATCATGAGCAAAAATTTGTTAGAAAAATAGTTGTAAATGAAATCTGTGAAAGGGATAATAAGTCTGTTAATGAGATAGAGGTAAATTCATCGGAAGACGTGACTGATAGGTATTTGGAAAAAGGGTCTAAATTGATCAATACAAAAGAAGATGCGTCTAAAACGGATGGTGATAAAAGATCAGGTATAGGTCAATTTCGGGAAAAGAATTCTGAGCATGCGGTAAATATAACCAGGTATTTTGTTGGTAGTATGGGAGTTGAGCATGTTAGAAAGAGAATTAGAAAGAAATTGAGTTCACCTATGACTGTGGCCAGAAAAATTAACTCTGGGATAAAAGATAATAATAGAGTAAATTGGGAGGCTAAACGCCAAGAAAATGAATATGGAAATTCAAAGTTAAAAAGAATGGAGCATTCTGTTTTTAAAACGAATCACAAAGAAAGATTCATTAAAGTCAAACAAGATTTTGAAAGGAAAAATTATGATCATGAAGTTGTAAAGCGAAATTTATTGTTGAAAAGATTTTATGATAAGGGTAATTTAGATATTGGGTTTTGGGAGAATTCTCTAAATTAAGTTTTATTCTAAATTTGGGAGTACTCATTATTGTAATATCTGTAATGTGTTTAATTATCATTTAATGCTTAATATTTTCGCAATGGTAAAACTTCATTAATTTAATAATTGCATAATTTAGTATGCGTTCTTTTTATTTGTAGAAGCGTCTAAATTTAGGCTGTTAGGCAGGTTTTTAAGAGAATTGTTTTAGGCATTGTGTTATATATAGGTTTATACTTTCTTTTTATTATTATTTTTTTTTTTGTTAGAATCATGTAAAGTGTAATCTGTATTTGGTATTATAGGTATGTGAAATATTTCAAAATTGTTTCTTAGGGCATCAATTGTATAAATTATTCCTGGAATTATACTTTGGTATTGTAGGTATGGGATCATAGTAAACCCTGTTGACAGTGTGGTCTATCAAATACTGAGTATGGGAATGTGTTTGTTTTCTATAGGGATTTTTCATGTGTTATTCAAAATTCCTTTGTGCTCTGTTGACCTCTTTAGAAATTGATTGAAGGAGCTTATTCTATTAATATATATGCCAAATTTCTTCTAGAAATTTTTTCTTAGGGGGAGGTGTTGTGATGAGTTGACATGTTTCAACTCCTCCCTTATTTGTGGAAAAGGGATAATCTCTCTGGAATGAAAATAATCTGACAGATTGATCTCTATTGACGAAAATTCTATCAATAGTGTGAATTTCATTTTCACTTTGAGATAAGCCAAGCTGCAATACATGCTTTGTATTGAATGGTATGTTATCTGAATGAGTAGATAAGAATTGTAAAGTATTGTTCTTGTGGATACAAAGAACTGGTCCCCTACGACATGCAATGTTTTCTGGGAAATTCCTGGAATGCAAGGAAAGCCCCTGGGAAGTGAAATTGCTGACGGCAGTAGAAAGTGGAAGGAGTTGAATGTTGAATCAGTTGGATTTGGAATACTGGAGAGTGAGGTTCCACTTTGAGTGGACTTCAGAATCGAAGTTCGTCTGAAATTGTAATTTCACAGCATAAATATGAATAATCATATTTTTTCATTTTTACTTTTGTTTTTTTTTAATGTGTTAATTTAAAATAAAGTTTTTTCGTTTCAAACGATAAATGTAATTTATTAATTATATATACAACGTCTCACGCTACCACAAAGCATAACAAGAAATGTGAAAATTTTAAGTTAAGTATTTCACATAATATTTTGAAAAATGTGTAAAAATGCCCCCAAAAAAATATTAAAAGTATGCGGAAAAGTTTGAAAAAAATGTCTCTAATATTAAGAAAAGTGCAGGCTTCATTACTTGCGCACATTCAAAGTGTGGTGCTAACGCGGCCGAAACTGGATCATCGAGTTAGTTCTTCGTTCCATTATGAAGCTCAATGTCTAGAATAGACGGTTTCTGTTTCCACATTATACCTTCTAAATGCTATATCGACAGTGAGTGTCCACTTTCTTTACGAGTGATATCGAGTTTTATCATGATGAATTCGGCTATAGATTTGCGAAGATTTTGATAAACAGTTGTGTTTGGTGGAAATAGAGGTTTTTAAGTGGTGGTAATGTGTTGGTAAATTTTACACATTTTTAGTTTACGGTTATTCTCCTTTAAACCTCCTTTTATTTTTCAAAGCCTGAATACTCACTGAACAGAAATTTTTACTGTTTGTACTTATACAAATGCTACGGATGTTCTCAGTTTGATTTCCAGTATATAAAAGGTTAATAAAAGGTGCGATTTGAGTTTCTGCTTTCTGGAGTAGCTTGTACAGAATTTTCGAAGACTAATAATACAGAGCGATAAGATGAATTGGTTTAAATCTTTAAATAAAGATTTACTCTGGGTCTATGGGATCATGTTCTTTACAATCAAATCTTTTAACGAATCTAGTTGTTCTTTTCTAGGCATGTCTTGCCGCGACCTACGTTATACACGGCCGGTGCATGACGCTTAAAATGTCACATGGAGCGGATCATTTTTACACGGAGATTGGTGCGAAACGGTGGGAACGCCTGTTCAAATCCCCCCCAATCCTCCCCGACGGGATAATTTGAATAGAGTTAAATTATTATCTATTATGTGGTAATAAATAAAAGAGGTTTTGGAAATTGGCGCTGCCGGGATTTGAATCAAGGATCTCTTGAACAGTTGGCAAGCAACATTGCGTCTAGCAAAAATCCAAGCCAGTTACTCTAAGCTGGTAAGTCTTTTTACACTGTTCAAGTGACATGAGATCACTGCACACTGCATCGTCAGTGAGAAAGACATTTTGTTGACGAGCTATGCGCATGTGTGTGTGATACTATCGTGTTGCCGTGCGCAAGGGTGAGTGTGGGCGTGGCGTGGCGTGAGCGACAGACTTTGTAAGTTGGGTATGATTTTGAGTGGTTCTGTCATCTGTTGGTATTAAGAGAAGATTGTTGTGGTTTTGGATGCGTGTTTGTCCGGGGTATTAATTTGGAAATTGGCGCTGTTGGGGTTTGAATCAAGGATCTCATGAACAGTAAGCGAGCCACATAGCATCGAGCAAAATGCCAAACGCTTTCTTCTATTCAAGTGAGATGGGATCGCTACAAGACAATAAATGTAACATTTAAAATAGGTGGATTGAACTCTGTGCCGTTATATTAAAATAAATGATCAATGTAAAAATAGCACAAATAAAAATATATAAAATGGCAAACAGCTGTTTCGGAGCCCCTAAAGCACCATCATCAGTGCCAAATTTAAAAGATTAAAAACGGATCCAAAAGTTTTTAATCTTTTAAATTTGGCACTGGTAATGGCGCTTTAGGGGCTCCGAGACAGCTGTTTGCCATTATATATATATATATATATATATATATATATATATAGTATTTTTATGTTGATCATTTATTTTAATAAATGTAACACTTTTATATTTTCATTCTAGAAGAACGGGTTACTTAAATTAAACCGAAAAAAATTAGAAATCCTGTCATATGTATTATCTGTAAAACTTAAAAAGTTACAAGCATACGATTTTTAAACCCAAATTATTCCGACAGGGTATAGATATACTTAAATTTCGATACAATCGGAACACGTTTATGAATGTTCAAGCTCACTGAGCTACACAAGAAGGTAGAGATAAAATATAATAGCTTTTGTTCTTTATAAACTTTACCTCCAGGAAAACGAACTCTTTAAATAAAGAAAGAATTGAAAATAATTATAAAAATCGATGTATCCATTTTAAAGTTATGCGTGAATAAATGTTTAATATATATATACATATATCCATGAACTGAATACCTCTTTTTTATGAATCCGATTAAAAGAAAAAATGGAATATTGTAGTTGTTTATTGTAACATGAATGTTGAAGTGTCAGAAAGAATTACTTCCTTTACAATCGAGTTGTTTTCCAACGGCGTTGAAATGACGTCATTCATTCTAGAATTCTGACGTAACCAAAAGCCCTAGAGCTTACTATGCATTAAAAGAAAGAAAAAATCATTTTTTACGCTCGTAATCTTTTTTATGTGTGTGCTGGTTACATACTTAGGTAAATAAAGCAGACAATAAGTAAGAATAACTGGTCACAAATTCACTATTAAAACTGAAACAAGAAATGTATTATTAAATTATTTAACTTTTTACTATCAACTGTGTCACCACAACTGTATGAACCGAAGTTAATTTTTTATCTCGTAGTTCTTTAGCGAAAACACATGTACGGTTCTACTTTTAGCTAGTTTGGCTTAAACCTTTCAGAAGCAAGAATTTTGTCGCTGTAATGTTCAGAATTTACGTGAATTTTGGCATAAATTCATTTGAAAATGAATACATGCACTTTTAAAATGTTTTTCCGGTAAATTATAAAACAAAATTTTATTCAAAAATTAAGGGACCAATATTAATTAAAATTAAGTGGTTTTAATCATAACCTCCGACCTTCAAATAATTAAATTTAAATACTATTTCTGTCAAAATTTAAAACTGCTTAAATTATGACTCATATAAAAATTTTCATTAGCAAAAGATTATTTTTATTTTATTTATTAATAATTTTTAGAATATTTCAATTCAAAAATTTCATTTACCTCTTTTTTAACACTTTCCAACCTAGTTAAAAAGTGTTTATGACTTCGGTTTGTCTGCCGTCTGGCCGTGCTCTAACTCCCGTAAATATGCTCGGATTGCTCTGCAATTTTTATATGTTATAGTCGTTATCTATAGCATGTTCCCTATTTCAACGGAAGTGTGTAGCACTTATAGGTTTTTTACAGGGACACTCAAAAGAATTCCGTTACATTGCGGTCTATGGGGAAAAATCATTTGCGGTTTATTTAAATAATGTTTCACTATTTTAAACGTATTGAAATTTATATATATCACTAAGGTGCATTAGACGAAGCTTAATATGGAATAGGGTGTGCATAGCACTTATAGTTACTTTACAGGGACAGTCAAAAGAATTCCGTTACATTACGTCTATGGAGAAAAATCGTCTTACGGTTTATTTAAATAATGTTTCACTATTTTAAACGCATTGAAATTTATATATATCACTAAGGTGCATTACAAGAGGCTTACTACAGAATAGTGTGTGTATAGCAGTCATCTTACATTTACAGGGACACACAAAAGAATTCTCTACTGTCTGTTAACAATAATTCCTGGAAGTGCGTTTTAAGTTACTGAACGCGATTTTAATTTTAACTCACTTTTTGTCTATTACGTGGTGTGTATAAATTCTGTAGATCCTATACAGGTAAGCACAAAAGTTCGCGAACACATTTCCGTATTATTTAACTCCAGACGGAGAATTTTAAATTGTGCTACGCGTTTCCTAACTGAACTAAAATTGAGCATCCTATGTAGTATATATACAAATCTATAGATCATATACAGGGCTGAATAAAAGTATTCGGATTACTCAGATTTTATCTTTTAGCTTATTAAACGGTATGATTTGTAAAATTATTTTGGAAGCGTTGGAAAGTGTTACATAATCTATGCTTGACGCATGATTTTTCGTTCTTGTTTAATATATTTATTCGGTTTGAAATGTAACATAAATGAACAGTTATCTAACAGAGTTAATGCATTTTTGCTCGGGCTTCTAGGTAGAGTGTGAAATGTTCTTTAAAACAAAACCTGGCATCATTTTTATTTAAAACATGTAGTCAGGATGTAGTCAAATGCACTCAAACAATCGATCAATTGGTATACTTACAGTGCGTAAATGGAGACAGAATAACATTTTGCGAAAATTTCGAATTCCGAATTTCAAAAATCTTTCCTGATTTCCGCCTTGGTATCTTATCTCCTGGATTAATCTTTCGCATTCGTTTATATCTTATACAAGAAAGCTAGATAAAAATTATTAAATTGATCTTCAGAAAATCACACTTGATTTGAAATTATCAATTTTCCGAAATTTTCTTTAAAGAGTAGGGATTGATGGGATCTAAGGAAAATACATGAGGAAGTTGTGTTAGGAACACTGTTAAAAAAAAAAAAATGTTGATTGCTAGTACAATTTCCGAACATTTTACGGATTTTTTTTTCTCCGATGAAACAATTTCGCAAATGTGTCAGAAATTAGCGAATGTAACTTTAAGAGTATCCTTGACAGATAATAGTGCTAAAAGTCTAGTTAATTTGTCGTTATAAGGCTTTCGATATTTCATATTTTTACACTGTAAAAAGAATTTCCGTATTTTTTCCAATCCAAATTCTGTATTTCTACGGATTTTATTTCTTTTGCAGTGTAATAATAAAAATAAATTCCACAGTCTTTAGAGAAAATGGACATTTAGCATAATATGTCAAAAAATATTCTCAAATCCATACATTTTGACACATTTACAAAATAACCAATTTCATTAGAAAAAAAATCCGTAAAAATATGGAAATTGTACTGGTAATCAACGGAGTTGATTTTTTACAGTGAAGTTTTTTTTTTTACATTGAAGGGCAGGATTATGTGAGTAAACGCAGTTATTTACCCCTTTAAATATAAATCTTAATATTGTTTTCTTAAATTTTTCAATAGCACATCTTTATCGTTTTATTTGAATAATGAAGAAAAATTCATGAAAGTTTTATGAAAGATGTTTCATGAAAGTTTAGAAAAAATATTTTAATAATAGAAATTTAATCCTTTTTTAACCGAATGTAAAAAGATAGCTAAAATTATTTCGCAACTAAGACCTATTTTTGGGTTATGAAACTAGAGCATATCTTATCGAAAGGCGGATAAGGAACGATAATAGTGATTTCGAAAATTTAAAAATAACTTCGACATTTTTTCAAAACTTCTTAATTTTTTTTTTTTTGTATTACTTCAATGAACTAAAAAAAGGACAAGAACATAAATGTTAGATTCATAATAATTGTGCCAATAAATGTTATAATTACTTCTGATAAGCAAACCGGGATATATATTTTTTTTCTTATTTTTGCATTTTCCATTTTTAGCTGACTAAATAGCGTAAGAGAGATCCTTCATGAAAGTTCAGAAAACGTATCTTAGTGATAAAAATTTAATCATTTTTTTAAATCGAATATAGAATCAGATAACTAAAATTATCTAGCGATAAGACCCGTTTTGTGGTTAAGAAACTGGGTCACATGTAATCGAACGACGGATAAGTTAAGACAGAGGCGATTTTGAAAATTTTAAAATAACTTCGATATATTTCAAAACTTATTAAAGTGTTTTTTCTTCTTTGCATAGTCTCAATAAACTATAAAGTAGAACAAGGCTATAAATTTTCGATTCATAATATGAATTGTACCTTTAAATAATGTAATTACTTCTAAAATATAAACCTGAATATATATTTTTTTTCTTAAGAAGTTCAGTTTTGCAATTTCCATTTTTAATACTTTCCAATCTAGTTGAAAAGTGTTTATGACTTCGGTTTGTCTGACCGTCTGGCCGTGCTCTAACTCGCGTAAATATACTCAAATCACCCTGAAAATTTTGTATGTTATTGTCGTTTACTATATCATGTTCCCTGTTTCAACTGAAGTGTGTAGCACTCATAGTTTTTTTACAGGGACAGTCAAAATATTCCGTTACATTACAGTCAATGGGAAGTAATCGTTTCGTTTCAAGTGCATTTCGATGATGTTTCGTCATTTAAAACATGATGAAATTGATATATAATTAGGAAGAGCATTAAACCATGCTGTTTGCAGAATTTGGAGTACAAAGCATTAATTATTCATTTACAGGGTCAAACAAAAGAATTCTGTTACATATTGTTCTACGGGGAAAAATCGTTTGCAGTGTAATTTAGTAATATTTCGCTATTTCAAGCATAATGAAAATTATATGCATTACTGAGGTACTCTATAAATTGTTCTCTTGAAAGTGTGGTGTGCATTGCGTTTATTTACAGGGACACACAAAATATATCAGTTACAGTACATGTGCGATATTTACAGTCTAGTCTATGTGTGATAAGTGCGAATTCAACTTTGGCTTGCGTTTTTAAGTTTAACTAATTTTTTTTTTTATAGTACGTGTGTGTTTATAAACTCGGTTGTTCATATACAGGACTACACAAGGGAATCCGTAAGTATTACAGACTATCGGAGTGAATTGCTTAAGGGTAGTTTTTAATTGTGTTACACATGTTCTTGCTGAACTATATACTCAGTATACTAATATAAGTTTGTGGAATATAAATAAATTAATATACATGGCTACGCTAAGATTGTCGTTTACGGTTGGTAATTGCTGCGAGTGAGTTTTAAGTTGCCTTTTACATTAATATGTGGTGTGTACAAAAATGTTGAGATAATATACAGAGCTGTACAAAGGATTTCGAATGCATTTCCATCGATCGCTGAAAATTGTTAAATGTGAATATTCTAAGTGAACTAAATTTTACCATGCTATATATCCACATCTATTGATCATATACAGGGCTGCATAAAATAATTCGACTACTTTTTTGATACTGGAAGGTATTTTCGAAAATTGTATTTTTCCATGTGTTATATGTTATCTAAACTGTTTACTTATTTATCTTCTTTCACCTTATTTAACGGTGAAGTTTCGTTAGTTTTCTGGCTGTGTTGGAAAGTGTTTCATAATCTATGCTTGACGCAGGATTTTTAGTTCTTGTTTCATTATTGACAGCTGACTAAATAGCATAAAAGATATATACCTCACGAAAGTTTAGAAAAAGTATCTTATTAATAGAATTTTTAAATTGAATCCTTTTCTTTAAGCACATATAGAACATTCACTTATAGTTTTAGATAGCTAAAAGTAGCTTTCAGATGATTCCGTTTTTAGGTTAAGAAACTGGGGCACATTTTATCGAACGATAGATAAGAAATGATAATGGTGATTTCGATAACTTGGAAATAACTTCGATATTTTAGAAATATTCTAAAAGAATTATTTTGTTTTTTGTATTGCTTGAACGAATTTTAAAAAGACAAGATTATACATGTTTATTTCATAATATTAAGTGTGCTAATATATATGGTAAATTACTTCTTAAATATAAACCTGATTTTTTTTCTTAAAAAGTTTGTTTTTGCAACTGGTAACCTATATCATTTGCTTCAGGTTAAGTAGCATACAGAAAGATTTCATGAAAATTTAGAAAAAGAAGCTTATTAATAGACTATTTAAATTTAATGTTTTATTAAACCATGTGCAGAATTTCTCCAATTTTAAAAAAAATAATGCTGCCGTATTTGAATTTATGGTGGCCTTTTCACAATCTCCGTTAACACTGCAAAAATTATTGAACGCAAACTGGTAGTTTTATAGAGAAATGCATGATAAACACGTTGAAGCAGATAGTTTTTAAGGGCGAATTAATTTAAGCAACTAGTGGGCTCTGCCCCCTGCTCGCTACGCTCACCAATCCCCGTTCTGATTTCACAGCCTATTAAAACCTGGTAATGTATTCTGTTTTTAAAAAAATGATGATGATGATGATGATATCACGAACGGCGACTATCTTCTGTAATCAGGTTATAATGCTTTTTCATTTAACTGGTTATAATGCTTTTTCATTCAATTCATCTTTTCTTTCTTATTTTTAATATTCATGTGTAAACACAATTTTTATGACGTAATTTTCTTTATTTCCTGCTTTCAACACGTGATCATTTAATTATTATTTTAAACTTTCATTATTGTTTTTAATAGTCTCGCGCAAATACATTTTTTATTTGAGATAAAACATAATCCTTTGCGCTTATTTAGAAATTGGCAACAATAAAAAAATGACTTTTTCAATAAAAGATGTTTTACTCGATTTTTAAGGATTTTTTGAGTTTTTATTGTCCGACCGTGATAATTTTTTGAATTTCTGAAAGCTTGTTATATTTCGCGTTTGGTGGTATGATTTTCGAATCCGTAGGATGGCTAGAAAAAAAGTAATAGCTCCTCAAAAAAGTCCCTAGTAAAAAAGCGATGAGACTAACCCGGAATATCTACGCAGAATTTGATTGGTCTAAATCGTTTTTGGCTCAGTTCCAGATTACTTTTTTTTAATATAGAAGGATATTTAATGTGAAAATCGGCCAAAATAGTTCAGTTAAAAATATTTCATAGGATGAAAAACAATGCATAGCAATTTAATCATCTTTAAAGAGAGTCTACTTTAAGTTTTTATCCAAATTTTTATTCAAATTTTTATTATCTGAATAGAGATTTAATTTATAGTTTGAAATAACAGTTTTTAACACTTTCCAACATAGTTGAAAAGTATTGAATGAATTCGGTTCGTCTGTCTGACCGTGCTTTAACTCGCGTAAATATATTCGGATTGCCATTGAATTGATATATGTTACTGAAGTTTACTATGGCATGTTCAGTATTGAATTTTAAGTTTGTGTCACTTATAGTTTTTTTACAGGGATACTCAAAAGAATTCCGTTACATGTCTATGGGGGAAGATTACTTGCGGTTTATTTTAATGATGTTATACAATTTCGAAGACATTGAATTTGATATATATCACTGAGGTGCACTATAAGAGACTTACTATGGAATATGGTGTGCATAGCACTTATAATTCCTTTACAGGGAAGCTCAAAAGAATTCCGTTACACTAAGGTCTATTGAGAAAAATCGTTTGCGGTTAATTTTAATAATGTTTCACGATTTCAAACATATTGAAATTGATATATGTTACTTAGGTGCATTACAAAAGGTTTACTATGGAATATTGTGTGAATAGCTTTAATCGTTAATTTACAGGGACACACAAAAGAATTCTCTACTGTCTGTTAACAATAATTCCTGGAAGTGCATTTTCAGTTGCTGAACGCGTTTTTAAATTTAACTCCTTTTTATCGATTACTTAGTGTTTATAAATTCTATAGATCATATAAAGAGCAGCACAGAAGTGCTCGAGCACATTTCCGTTTATTGACGGAAATTCCAGAAGGAGAATTTTAAACTGTGCTACGCGTTTTCTAACTGAACTTAAATTTAGCATTCTATGTAGAATATATACAAATCTATTGATCCTATACAGGGCTGCACAAAAGAATTAGGATATATTTCCGAATTTTGCTGGTAATTCTTGAAATTGGATTTTTAAATGTTATGCGTTTTCCAAATTGTTTACGTACACTGTAAAAAATGACCAATGTTTCTTATTTTATGAAAATATGCTATAACCACGAACGAAAATATAATATATTCTTCTGAGTTATCGGAAATTTCAAATAGCATGTTACATTGACTTTTGAATCCTCAGAAACGAATACATTTTCAAAATTTAAAGAATAATTTATAAAAACAAATTATTTTCAGCTGCCCGAATTTTTCAGAAACGTTTCCAAAGGCATTTTATAGTGTATTAATTAGTGTCCTCAGCCTGGAATACCTGTTTTTCGAATGCTATCAATTCTGAAGTAAACATTTTCATGCTAAAAAAAATGTTTAACAGACAAACATGCAAAATTAACAGCGTTAACAATAACATTAAAATTAAGATGATTTCTTTACTCTTTCATGTATAAATTAACTTATGCGACTGATAACGTGTACTTGAGAATGAATAACATTCGAAAAACAGGTATTCCAGCCTGAGGACACTAATTAATACACTATAAAAACGCTTCGTAAACGTTTCTGAAAAATTTGGGCAGCTAAAAATAATTTATTTTTATAAATTATTCTCTAAATTTTGAAAATGTATTCGTTTCTGGGGATTCAAAAGACAATGTAACATGCTATTTGAAATTTCGGATAACTCAGAAGATTATATTATATTTTCGTTCGTGGTTATAGCATATTTTCATAAAATAAGAAACATGGGTTATTTTTTACAGTGTAGATACCATCCTTCACCTTATTAAACGGTATTGCTTTGTAAAATTATTTCGGAAGTGTTGGAAAGTGTTAAATAATGTGTGTTTGACGCATTATCTTTCGTTCTTGTTATCTACAGTTGCAAGTCTGCCTGGTTATCTGTCTAGTCGCGAACTAACTCGAAAAAAAATAACCGGATATCCATATAATTAAAATATGGTATTTCAGTATACCGTAACAAGTTCGGTACTCATTTACAAGTGTGCATCATTCATAGTTCATTTACAGGGGCAATCAAAAGTATTCCGTTACATTACAGTCAATAGGAAATAATCGTTTCAAATGCATTTTGATGAGGCTACGTCATTTAAAACATGATGAAATTGATATATAATTATGAAGCGCATTAAAACATGCTTTTTGTAGAATATCGGGTGCAAAGCATTTATTATTTATTTACAGGGTCAAACAAAAGAATTCTTTTACACATCGTTCTATGGCGAAAAATCGTTTGCAGTGTAATTTAGTGAATTTCACTATCTTTAACATAATGAAAATTATATGCATTACTGAGGTGCACTATAAATTGCTCTCTTATGTACATTGCGTTTATTTACAGGGATACACAAAAGATATTGGTTACAGTACATGTGCGATATTTACAGTCTATGTGTGATAACTGCGTTTTCAACTTTGGTTTGCGTTTTTAAGTTTAACTATTTTTTTTATAGTACGTGTGTGTTTATAAACTCAGTTGATCATATACAGAGCTACACAAGCTAATTCGTAAGTATTACAAACTATGTGAGTGAATTGTTTAAAGGTTGTTTTTAATTGTGTTTACGCATTATCCTGCTGAACTATATTTAGTAGACTAATAGAAGTTTGTGGAATATAAATAAATTCATATACAGGGCTACGGAAAAAAAGATACATTGTCGTTTACGTTTGGTAATTGCTGAAAGTGAGTTTTAAGTTGCCTTTTAGCTTAATAGGTGGTGTGTACAAAAGTCTTCAGATAATATACGGGGCTCTACAAAAGATTTCGAGTGCATTTCCATCGATTGGCGATATATTGCAATTATTATTGGCAATTATTATTAATAAGCAGTACTTTAACCGAATTATTTTGTGTGTTCCAGTAAATGAACGAAAACTACAATGTAAACGACAGTGTATCTTTTTCCTTGTGTAGCCCTGTATATGAATTTATTTATATTCCACAAACTTCTATTAGTCTACTAAATATAGCTCAGCATTAAAATGGGTATCACACATAGA
This sequence comes from Maratus michaelseni, assembly GCA_963931845.1. NCBI lineage: Eukaryota > Metazoa > Arthropoda > Arachnida > Araneae > Salticidae > Maratus > Maratus michaelseni. The sequence continues at coordinate 131,045,079 of OZ007596.1, read as the reverse complement.
CTGTATATAACGTACATGTACTCTAACCAATATCTTTTGTGCGTCCCTGTAAATAAACGCAATGCACATAAGAGAGCAATTTATTGTGCACCTCAGTAATGCATATAATTTTCATTATGTTTGAGATAGTGAAATATCACTAAATAACACTTCAAACGATTTTTCGCCATAGAACGATGTGTAAAAGAATTATTTTGTTTGACCCCGTAAATAAATAATAAATGCTTTGCACCCCATATTCTACAAAAAGCATGTTTCGCCATAGAACGATGTGTAAAAGAATTATTTTGTTTGACCCCGTAAATAAATAATAAATGCTTTGCACCCCATATTCTACAAAAAGCATGTTTTAATGCGCTTCATAATTATATATCAATTTCATCATGTTTTAAATGACGTAGCTTCATCAAAATGCATTTGAAACGATTATTTCCTATTGACTGTAATGTAACGAAATACTTTTGATTGCCCCTGTAAATGAACTATGAATGATGCACACATGAAAATGAATACCGAACTTGTTACGGTATACTACAATACCATATTTTAATTATCTGGATATCCGGTTATTTTTTTCGAGTTAGTGCGCGACTAGACAGACAACCAGACAGACATACAAACAGGCAAACTGAATTCATAAATACTTTTCGACTGTTCTGTAAAGAGTTACAAATAATATTTTTTTATGTAAAAACATCGAATTTTCCATCAAACATGCTTTTATACGATGAATAGAAACGAAATTGCACTCATTCCCGAAAATGACGTTATTTTGAATAACAGCTGCCATCTTGAATTCCCCCGACTTTGCGCGATGCCTCCCCTTCTTATATGCTTTGTATTAATATAGAGTAGATACTGACCAATAGGTATAACTGTATCACGATGTGCAGTTTTCACTTTATTTTTGTCGTGTAGCACTTGGACTAATTAGAAAACATCGCCACAGGTCGTCATAATAGCATTCAATCTTTCGTAATCGGGTAATCTTTTTAAAAGAAAGCAAATTAGCAAGTTTTTAGAGTCTGGACGGGGGTTGTCGAGCGTAGCTCGTAGGAGGCAAAATCTTTCAATCAGACATATAGAAGTAGCTTTTAGGAAACGACAGTTTTTTGATTACACAAGAATGAAATATCATGTATCAGGAAATATTTACTATAGGTACTAACATTATCAAAATATCGTTATAAAATTCCAAATTTTTCATACAATCAAATGACTACAAATAAATTAACAATTTAAAAAGCACATAGCTCTGTTAAAAATATATTTTCTGAAATTGATGTTCTTAGCCGATAATTGTGCAAATTCTTTTGTTCAGTCTTGTATATGATCTATAGATTTTTATGTATACCATACAGTGAAACTAAAATTTAAATTAACCTCAGAACTCATGAAGCAACAAAAAACACTTTTCTGAGAATTAAAATTCATGGATGACAACGTTTCGTTATGTGCAGTCATGTATATGAACGTATTTATATTATATAATAGTAACACCATATAAAATAGTAAAATTCGGTTAAACTGAAAAACGAGTAACAATTTTTTAAATAATTATTAAAAAAACTCATCTATAGATATTTTTACGGTAAACCTGTATCTGTAGAAATTTTGTACATCACATAATATAGTATTAAAATTTAATTACGCTGGAATACGCGTAATGTCATTAAAACTCATTTCCAGCAATTACCATCCATAAACGATAAAGTATCCCATTTCCTTTGCGCAGCCCTGTATATGAATTTATTTATATTCTAAATGCATCCGTTAGTATATTAAAATATATTTTAGCTGGAAAATGCATAACTCGGTTATACTTTAGGCAATTCACGCCCATAGATGGTAGTGCTTACAAATTCTTCCGTGAAGTCCTGAATATGATCTACAGAATTTATGCACACCACGTAATACACTAAAATGTTAATAATTTTTACAATATCGAAAAATCATGCATCATGGCATAGATTATGAAACACTTTCCAACACTATCGGAATATTGTTAGCAATTTCATTTTTGTTTATACAATTAAATGAGATATCTAGATAGACATTACAGAAAACACAACGCGGTAAAAAATCATTTCTAGCAATTGTCATCCACAACCGGTAATGTGTGCATATATTTTCGTGAAGCCCTGTAACCTGTAACACAATAAAATATAGTTAAGTTTAAAAATAATTATAGAAGCTGAAAACGCACATCCAGCAGTTATGGCCCATTGTCAATAATGTAAGCGAATTCTTTTGGGTATCTCTGTAAATAAACGATAAATTCTATATGCTCAATATTCTATGGAAAACATTCTGCAGTGCACTTCGGTAATGTATATTAATTTGATTGTAATAGTGGAACATCTTTAAATTACATTGAAACGATTTTTCTCTATAAATCACAATGTAATGGAATTCTTTTGTATGATCCTGTAAGCGAACTATAATTGCTACTTTCTCTATACTCTATAGAAGCATGTTGCCATGCACCTGAATGATGCATATCAATTTCATTATAAGGTCCTGGAAAAAAGTTTAAGGTCGAGTGAAGAAGCAAATGTTTGGGTTATGCAAATTTTAAAAATGCAAAACAATTAATGTAACAAAAATGCCACTCGATTGTGAACTGTTATAGGCGATGGTATTAAAAAATAATGGTAAAAAAGGTAAAAAAATTAACATGTTTACATTTTATACTATTTTATGTTGGGAAAAAAGTATAAGGTTGTGACTGTATTTTGACTCCTATGCAAATTATATCATTCTGCGCATGCTACAAACCTTAAAGATCGAGTTACTAAGCTTCCTTAAGCATTGGACGGCTTGTTTCTGCTGTTGATAAGAATGCCGAAACATAAGCATTTTTCTCACCTAGAATGTGGCAAAATCCTTGGCACGAAAGCATGGGGAATGAGTGGGACTTCTATTGCAAGATCTGTAGATCGGTCAAAACTGTTGTCAAAATTTTTTTTTTAAGATCCTTCAAATTATGGAAAAGCCAAGCGCACATGTAGACCTTGCTTACTTTCAACATGTCAAAAATCAGCTGTATTTCGATTGGGATGTGAGAAAAAAAATGTCTTCGTCTCAAATAGTTAATGATTTAAACTTACTATGCACCAGTCGAACTGTCCGCAATGTTTTAATTTCAGATAGAAGGTCAAAGTATGTAAAATTGTGACCTTGCCCATCTTTAACAAAGCAACATAAACTTGATCGCGTGCAGTTTGCCGAAAAATATGTTTCATTTGGAGATTTAAAAATTCTGACTAAAAAAATTTAATTTGTATGCGCCTGATGTGTTAACGAATTACTGGCATGATATTCGAAAATTAAAGCCTTACTTCTCTAAACGACAGGTGGGTTTGTTATGTTATGGGGAGCATTTGCAGCATGTGAACCCCCAACCACTGTCGTAATCGATTACAAAATGAACGGAGAAAAGTATCAAGACATATTGGGGGAGCACCTTCCTACCTAATGCACCACTTGTTACATCTAGAGAGTGGATATTTCGTCAAGATAAAACCAGTATTCCTATTTCTTAGTCAACAAGAGCGTGGTTTGAAGCTAATAGCATCCAAGTGCTGCAGTGGCCTTCCAAAAGTCCTGATATGAGTCGAATGGAAAATCTTTGAGGTAATTTAGTGCAGTCTTGTTTATGAAGATTTTCGACAATATCGAACCAAACGTGAACTCATCGATAGCATCAAGATTGTCTGGAATAATAGAAAAACGAAACTGCATCTAAACTTACTGCAACATTGACAAGATATTGATTGACAAAGGTAATTAAAATAAAAAAGTGCATTTATAAAGGATATTGTCTTAAAAAAGTCATTAAAAAATCGTCAACGTTATAATTATTTCCATGATAAAGTGTAAATTAAAACATGTCAATATTTTATTAATTGTAATTTGTATAGTTTTGAAAACTGTCTATTTCTATTAATTTTGACTTAAATAAACTGGGTTCCTTACTATTTGTCCTTATATTTTCTAGAAATTGTTTACAATAATTTTTTTTTCCACAAAAAAGTAAGATGTTTAATCCATAATATTAATTGTGCTAATAAATCTAGTAATTACTCTTTAAATATAAACCTCAACATTTTTTTAAGTTCATTTTTGCACTTTTGCCAAACTTTATCATTTGCTTCAAATTAAATTGCGTGAAAGAGATATTTCAAAACAGTTTAGAAAAAATAGCTTTATTAATCGAATTCAAATTTTTTTTATAACTGAAATTGAATCAGATATCTAAAAGCCACTTTTAGATAAGAATTTTGTATTTAGAAACTGAGTCACATGTTATCAAACGATGGATAAAGTACGATAATAGTAATTTCCATAACTGGGTAAAAACTTCGATATTTTTTTAAAGCTCTTTAAAAAAAAAATTTCAGGGTCTTAACAAACTAAAAATAATAATTAAAAAGATAGAGAGAGATCAATAATCGATATGTAATATTTTTGGTCTTCTCCCTTTTTTTTTCTCTTCTAGATATAATATTAAGCTTAATTATGATTATTGGTTGCGTAAAAGTGAACACTAGAAGCTATTTTAGTATTAGAAATAGTTACATGCTGAAAAGTTGTAGTGGGGTAGAAAGTAGCAAAAACTTTTAGAAATCGAGCCTAAATGAAAATTATTTTGTTATTTTTAGGTTGCTTTCGTGCGTTTAATTTTGCGCAAAATTTGTTTTTCGCTGATGATATAATTTGAAAAGAATATACACAATGATTTACATTGCATTGTAATAAACGTATTATACACAAAATGTCGTAATTCACAATTACTATGGGCTCTCTGTCGCCTTAACATTTACAGTTTGACCACATGCTCTATGGTAAAAACTGCTTCATTCGCTGACTGCTGACGACTAGTTGTCAAACACCATAAATGTATGCAACTTATATATATTATAATTGTGCAATATACAAGGTGTCTCTAAAGTCTGTATACAGTTTTGAGAAATAGGCTGTAAATAAATTTTTTGTAGGTGATCTGATACAATGCTTTCAATAGAAGAAATAATAACCTTTGTTCATGCTTGTCTACATGGTTTAACACATGAATAGGTGCAGGAAAACTCACTCTCACAAAGTTCTCATTCTCCGAAGCTTCCAGCAAATCAAAACATATTGTTTGCCGATATGCATAATCCACAGATTCAGCATATGAACACTTTGAATGTGATAGGCATCTATATATTTAAAACTAAAAGCGCATTGTGTCAAATCCACATGAAAATCGTCTCTTTGCGCATGCGTCAACGTTTTTTTTTTAAGGCTTCTACCCTCAGAAACGGGAAACCTGATTGATTAACAAAACCATGCCATATTTAGCCTAGGGGGATTGAAAAGGGTTGATTGAAAATGGATGAAACTGTATCATTGCTTTGAAATCATAAACCTTCTAATTTATTTTTGCTCCGAGTTGAAAGCTAAAGCTTTTTTTTAAGAACTCATGTTTTCACTACTAAATATGCATATTTTTTCTCAAAATTTTAAAGGAAGCTTGAATAGAGTTATATTTATAACACATTGAAATGTCAGAGAGTTCTGAAGATGAGAACTATATTTTTTTTTATTGCTATGTTAAAGGAGCCGACGCGAAAATAAACAAACAAACAAACAAAAAAGGGAGAAGAAAACATTTCGTTTACAACTAGATAACAATATTTTTTCACGAAATTTGTACACGGGCTGTAAAACCGTTTTATTTATCACCAATAAAGATTTCAAAGAGTTCGGACAAAAAGAACTTTTTATTTTAAAACTATGAAATGACCCTGATTAAAAAAAAAACAAGAAAATGAGCGCTTTTATCACTAAATATCAATATTTTTTTTCGCGAATTTTTCCTTTAAAAATATAATTTTATACAAAATCGAGTTAAATATATAAAATAATAAAAACTTGATGTTTTATTTTATTTATTTATTATCACGGACCCGGCCAATGCCGGCCGGGGGCAGCCAGTTTTTGTTTAAATGATAATGTAGAGTTTTCCAAACAGTGGAATGCAGATTTTCCGGCTGAGTCTTAGCATGCATGACTTGCAGCTACGTTTAGCTGCTTTTTCTACTCATGGCCACAACATCTAGTGTTATCGGACGTCTGCCTAAATAATCTTCATCTTTAATGTTAGTACTTCGCTTGAATGTTTTACCAAATTTTAAATAGCAGCTCTGTCAAAGGCTCATTTTTTGAGTTTGCAGGTAAGTCTACCTGTTGCTGTTCTCAAGTTAATCTGCGTAGACGAGCACAAACAATGACTATTCTTTCTTTTCTTGATAGCATCCTATACGATCGTAAACATAATTTCAATTAAAACCTGTTTCTTAAAAAAGTATAGAGAATATCTCAAAAATACATAGACATCCTGTATAGATTAGATATTATATAGATTTTATAAAATGTCATTCGTCTGTATGCAAGTAGGGTCTTGCACACTGTGGTTTATTTCGTCTGAGAGTTTTATATTATTAGGAGTGGCTATAGAAAACGAATGGCACACTGTTAAAAATAAATCCGTTAATTCACGGTAAAACTACTGGCAGCAAAGTTGCCAGACTTTTTCCGTTCCGTTAGTACATTTTCCGTTTTTAAAGATAAAGGAAGGGAAAACTCCGTTTGAAAAATCGGTAAGTTTCCGTTATAAATAAACTCGGTTTTAAAAAATGTCATCTCTATTTGTGCTGCCATCTATTGATTATTACGGGAGTATTTATTATTTGGTATAATGCAAGAACATTTTCTGCCAGACCTGAGGATTGAACTGGGGACGTTAGTGGCTTGAGCCGAGTGCTTTACCGTAAGACCAGCGGGTCCTTGCTAAGAGTAGGAAACGATGATACGGGATGTCTTCAAATCGCAGCTTGGGACTTAAACAATTTGGGGTTTAGAAAACTGGTAATTTTGAAGTTAATTGCGGGGATATTTCGTAATGAGATGATGGTTGAAAACTATAGTATTAATAGAGGATAAAAACATGAATTATATATATTCTTAATTTGATTGTTAGATGTAAAATATAAATATTATATTTTGAATTAAATTCGATAAATTTTTTTGCTTTTTTGCGAAAAATGGATTTTTAATCAACTATTATGTGTTTTTTAAATGTGTTCGTTTAGAATATATTTTCAGTGTGAGTGTTTTTTATAACTCTAAAAAATAAATTGCGAATAATTTTAAAGGAATGAGTTTAATTCGAAAGCATTATTTTTGTTTGTTGCTTTTTTTAAATAGAATCGATTTTTTTCACTTAATTTAGCTATTTTATATATATATTAATCTGTTTGTTTAGAATATATTTTAAGTGCGAATACTTTTTTATAACTTTAAAAAATGAATTGCAAATAATATTAAAAGAATGGAAAAAGTTAATTTTTGCTCTTTTAAATTCGGAAGCACAATTTTCTTGTTGTTGTTTTAAATAAACTTGAAATTTTAATTTATTGAATTTTCAGTTTTTCTGTGCAGTAACATGTCAGTTTTTGAAACATTGAAAATAAACTTGCAGCAGATAGCGGAATATCTTCGTTGGCTGCTTTTTTCTCCGTCCGTTCCTTTGTTTTCAGGAAATATGAGGAAATTTTCTGCTTTTAACTGAAAATGCTCTTTTGTCATGAAAAGAGACTTTTTCTGTGAAATTCAGGAAAAAATACCCGTGAATTTCAGATTATTTTTAACAGTATACTGTAAAAAAAATTCCGTCAATTTAAGGAAAAAGGACTGGCAGCAGAGTTGCCCGAATGGTTCCGTTTTTTTGAGGAATGTTCCGTCTTTGTAGTCCATAAATGGCTCGATACAGACGCGAAGGAGTTGAAGCGCATGTGTGGCGATCAAAAATCTGCAATCCCATTGGATGATAGATTTTTACATTAATAATTCCGTATTTGAAACTCTGTAATTTTAAAAGTCTAAAAAGTGTACAATACAGGGATACAGTTTATGCACTTTTTGTGCACAATTGAGTTTGCAGTTTTTATGCATAAGTTGAGGTGCCAAATACGCTCGAATTTTGTGCACTTTTTTTGCAAACTTTTTCTAGCTGGGTAGCAACAGATATACGGGATAGATATCATTTTTCTAACAAAACGGAAACTTTCTGATCAAAATTCACGGAAGACAACCTGTCAATAAACGAAAATTTTTAACAGTGCACGCCAGAATTTATTAAGAACTTATAATCGATATTACATAATCGATAAAATGAATAACCAAGCTTTCTTGGGAACTAAACACTGAAGATCCCGCGTTAAGATGATCACCTGACAGAAACACATGCTGTATAGCACATCAGGGTCCATGGTCAAGAAAACAGAGCTGGAAATGTGGCCCAGGATTCTTAATGGGTTGTAGCGCCGCAAGTTTACATTAATATAATCAACTAGCAGACTACGCCCGCTGCGCTGGTCGGTTTCTCCAAAAGAACCTTGAATCAAACGAACTATATCGGTGAATTTAACCTTGTATTTTAAAGTAATCTGTATCTTTACCTGGAATATCCTAAAATAACATAAAAACGGATACTTATTTCACTAAGTTATGTTTTTTAATACGGTTTACTGTTACGTTTACAATTTATTACTTACCGTTTTCCATTTATTTATATGTTTTATAGCTACATTTTTTAATAACGTGAATTAACCTATATTATTCACAACTAAAAAGAAATGGCGCATCTAGTATTTGTCGAGAATTAAATAAAAATCATGCACTCGTAACATCATAATTCACTTTTATATTTTAACAGAATAATACGGTTACTGTAATTTGTGACTTGCGCTGACAGATTGCTGTTATTATTATTTTTTTACGCATGAAATTTTCGCTATGGTACTCCACTGTGAAATTTGGTAATTTTTGAAATTCAATATTTGAAAAAGGGCATAATAAGTGGATTTGAAATTTATATCAAGAAAAATACAATTTTTTACCTTTCTAACGCAGTTTGTCTAACAATTTTCTGACAAATACTTTTCGAGCAATTATTTTTTTCAGTAACTTCAAATATTTCATTTTCCGAGATTAATCTGTGGCAACGATTAGCGAATTTCCCAGTCGTCAGCAACGCATAACCTTTTTATTAAAGAGGATATTACAAAGCAAGAACATGTCCGTCGGTAACGTTAACTTCATATCCACATTTTCCCTAAATGCCTGTGTCAGACACTAACACATAGCAAAACTAACGATCTTGAAATATAGTACAGGCATCGTAATAAGCAAAAAAATTCTGTACAATTTCTAACTGAAAGATATAAGTGTCATTTTCTATCATTATATATATATATATACAGGGTGTTCCGTTAAAGGGGTCCAATATTAATAGGGGTAATAGAGGAGATCACACGGAGCATAAATCAGTATATAATGCCTGGCCGGATCTCAATAATTTTCAAGTTACAGCAAATAGAATGAAAAATCGGAAATTTGTAAAAAAACCCTCATTGCTAAACTATCGATAATGCTACATAAAAACGAAGCACATATTTAGAAAGAGCAGAAAAAATCCTACGAAATGACATAAGTTGTTTTAGAATATTGAGAATTAATGGCGAGTTACAAGCTCTGAAACAGTGAAAAAATACAAAAACAAATATTTAGCAAAATAGTTAATCGTTAATTCCAAAAATGCAACTCTACCTACATCAAGGAAAATGTTATAAAATTTGGTCCATTCCGAAAGCTTTCGAAGAAGCTGACAATAAACCATATCAGTTTAATTGTATGGGAGAAATCAAGCAGTTCCCTAGTTACAACTCTGTACTGTTGCACGCTCGGAAAGAGCGAAACTCCACCCATGACGATTGTAAACACCCCGTTTTAATATCTTTCAATTATACATTTCTGATCAACCTCTATCAATACCCTTTCATTATTCAGTCTGGTCAAGTGAATGACATATTGTGCAGCTCTCGCCTTGTCTTAAAGCAAACTCCGTGACTGCTGCGTTTCCTCCATGAACTTTCAGGATGATGAAGAAGAAATACTTTTTATGCAAATTTTCTATGTGTATAGGAAGAAAAGTGTAATAAAACAGCAGTCATCAGTGGGCGTTATGTTAAAGGGAGGCTGTTGTAAGTGGGATTGTAGTAAGTTGATGTATAATAATTATGCCGGAATAATCTAACGAAGAATATGCGGACATGCATCTGATGTACGGGCAAGCTCATGGAAATGCATGTCTAGCACAGCGCATGTACCGTGAGCAATTTCCAAGGAGACGTTGCCCAAGTTCGAAACTCTTCATAAAAATCGATAGACGATTACGGGAGACTGGATCGTTTAATACAGCAAGCATTGATGCAGGGAAACCTCGACATGTACGAACACCTGCAATGGAAGAAGATGTACTGAATATTTTTAGAGATAACCCCTCCACGAGTACACGAGCTGCTGCGTCTGAAGTCGGTGTTTCTCACCAAAGTATGTGGCGTGTTCTGCGTGCAGAAAACATGCACCCCTTTCATGTGCAGCGGGTACAACTGTTATCAGTAACAGATTGTGCTCAGCGGACAGAATTCGTACGCTGGTTGCTTAATGTAACAGAAAATAATCCACAATTTCTGGAAAATATTTTATTTACTGATGAAGCAACATTTACGAGAGAGGGCGTGGTAAACACGCACAATATGCACACATGGTCATATACAAATCCACACACTGTTTTCCCGTCGAACGCACAACAAAAGTTCAGTGTGAACATATGGGCAGGTGTCCTCGGCGATTATCTCATAGGACCATATTTACTCCCAGATGTACTCAATGGCAGTACGTACTTGGTTTTCCTACGGGATATCTTACCGCAGTTACTGCAAAATGTGCCAGCAACATTGCGCCACAATATGTGGTTTATGCACGATGGCGCACCGGCACATTTTTTCATAGGTGTTCGCAATCACCTCAATTCAACATATCATGGGAAATGGATTGGACGCAGTGGACCTGTTGCTTGGCCTGCACGCTCTCCAGACCTCAATCCGTTAGACTTTTTTGTTTGGGGACACCTTAAATCGCTGGTGTATGAAACGCCTGTGGATACACCGGAGGATTTAATAGCGCGAATCGTTGTCGCTGCAGGAGACATTCCCAACTCCGTCGGAGTTTTTCGGCGTGTTCGCCAATCTTTACGACGTCGCTGTCGGCTGTGCGATTCTGTTAATGGGCGCAACTTCGAACACCTATTATAATAATGTCCGTTCGTCTGCCTTCCGACATTGAACTGTGCAGCGCAGGCCAGAAGACTATGCTTCACATATGTCATAAAGTACGTGGAATGTAATTCTTTATTTGTCATTTTTCTTTTATTTTCAACACTTTTTGGCACAGTATTTTGTAAGTCACAGACTGTGGTGTACTCAAATTGTAAATTACAAAGTTTGTATGAATTAATTTAAAATTTAGTGTCTTTTTTAAATTTATAATTAATAAAATTATTATGCTATTTGTTATTATTATTTCCTATCATAAATTATGATGCACATATACATACAATAATTGTCCATGTAAAACATGTACTGAAACTTCTTGCATAGTTACAAATCGCAATATTTTTAATTATTTCCGAATTTTCACCACCAATTTAATTTTAAGGAATTTAACTTAAGCTTTATATCAATAAAAGACCACTTTAAAATGTAGACTATTATTGTAAAGTTATTTTGGTTCATTCAACTCTTGAATAATTAAAAATGTTGCATCTCAGAAGAAGCATGATCGAAAATGTATAGTTGAGAGTAATTAAAAAGGCGGTGTTTCCAATCGTGATGGGCGGAGTTTAACCTTTGCTAGTGTCAAAGAAAGCGGAGTTGTAACTAAGAAACTGATTAATTTCTCTCACACAATTAAACCGATATGGTTCATTGTAAGCTTTTTCGAAAGTTTTCGGAATGGACCAAATTTTACTACATTTTCCTTGTTGTAGCTAGAGTTGTCTTTTTGGAATTAACGATTAACTATTTTGATGTATATTGGATTTCGTACTTTTTTCACTGTTTCTGGGCTTGTAACTCGTCAATAAATATAGCTATTTTAATACAATTGATGTCATTTTGTAGGTTTTTTTCTGCTCTTTCTAAATATGTGCTTCGTTTTTATGTAGCATTATCGATAGTTTAGCAATGAGGGTTCTTTTACAATTTTCCGAATTTTCATTCTATTTGCTATAACTTGAAAACTATTGAGATCCGACCAGGCTTTATATACTGATTTATGCTCCATGTGATCTCCTCTATTACCCCTATTAATATTGGACCCCTTTAACGGAACACCCTGTATATATATATATACATATGTCTGTGTGTAATTAAAATGTGTAATTATAACATGTTAATTAAATAATGTAATAATTGTAATTATGTATTATAATTATGTATGTGTTGTAATTAAAATGTGTAATTATAACACGTTAATTAAATAATGTAATAATGTAATAAATGTAATAATAATAATAATAATGTAATGTAATAATTGAAACATGTAATTAAAATGAAATCACATGTGCAAAAATCAAAGGGAAAAAATAAAACACAGTAAAGGGAAGATGCAAATATGAGAAACTATGAATATCTTATGTATTCTTCAGAGGAGCTTCATAACAATAATTCATAGTAAATATATGTTATTTCGTTGAATATTGTCAGAATTAAGCCTAAACATGGCAATATTAAGCTCTTTATAACATATCGAAAAAAAACAATGACTGAAAGAAATTAAGATAACCAGGAAATAATTGAAAATTCAACAAAAGGAAATAATAAACTTAAAGATCTGTTGAACAACTAAACAAGTAAAAAAGAATAGTCAAAGATGCAACCAGATTCATAATCGAAGCTATGAACCATGGACAAGCAATTTATCATATATGTTATGTTGGAGAAAAGAGCAAAAAAATATCATGGACAAGAGAACATGTGCTGTCATCTAGAAATCGCTTGAATAAATTACACTATCTGAATGCAAGCTAAAATGAAAGTCACTTGGTCAAAAATCAACAAATGAAATCATATCATACAAAATACATCAACAAGTAAAACTAGCACAAAATAATTGTACGGTAAAAAGTAGAAATATCAACATTACAAGAAAAAATCATTATTATTATCAAATAGATGTCAATTAGCAATAAATAGTTATTAAAGATTTATTTTGCTAAAAAATTATTAAAATAGATGTCAATAAGTAATAAATAATTAATAATAAATATATTAAAAGAGATAAGATTCAATATGTAAGATAATGTATGATAAATAAATGTGTAAATGATTAACCCGCTTTTTTTAATGTTTTAAATTTTTTAGCAGTCCCGACCTCAACCCTCATTAATTTTTTTATACATATATATATATATATATATATATATATATATATATATATATATATATGCAATTACTTTATAATACATATTTACTTCATAAGTATAGCTCGAAAAAATTATATGATATTTTCTGGGTAAAAATAATGTTAAAACCCATGAGGCAAGTGGTCCAAAAACATATGCTACTATAATGTCACATATGCACCTTCATTGTTGTAATATTAATCTCAGAAAACTACACAAATAATTTGAACGACAACTTCTGCGAGTAAAAATCTAAATCTTATTACACTTTTTTATTTAACTTAAGTTGGTTTTCATATTTAAAGATGGAATTTTGTAATCGTTAACTTACTCACTTCCTAATATGCTAGAATTATATGAATTATATACACAGGTGTGTTTCCGCTAGCAATACAACATGTTAATATTTTTAGAACATAATTTTAAATTAAGTGAACATAAATTGCAGTCAATAAATTGATTGACTGACGTAATTTTTAAGATAAACATTTAATTTTTATACAATAGTTTTCAAAACGAACTTTCTTTACTTCTATTTAATATATATGTATATATATATATATATATACGTGTGTGTGTGTGTGTGTGTAAACTTATTGTAAAAATTAACCATTGAAACATAAGAAACTGACCATACACAATGAAATCACTATACCATATAGCAGTGTCAAATTACAAAATATAATATATAGTCCTAATAAATGAAATATTATTAATTCAAATGAAAAAAAAAAAAGAGTATAAACAGATATGGAAGCTTATAATGTAATTCACTTTTTCAAGGGCAGGGAAACTACATTATAAGCAAAGAATGGTTGTTTTCTGTATATGACACCAGCTTAATGCCAAAAATTGTGCCAAATCTCTGCCCGAACGATCATTGAAACAAGATTGAAAAACAAGGATACCTTTGAAAATGGAACATTATAAATCATACTAACAATTTGAATAAGAGGGGAGAAAAAAAATAAATAAATAAATAAAAAGGAAGAAAAAGAAAATTTATATATTACTACATTAATTTTTTTACCCGTATTCCTAAGCATAATTTGAAAAGCACATGGTTATAAAATTTTATCTAACAAAGTAGGTGAAATTAACAGTTAAGGAATATCTTTCAGATCATAAATTGGTACCAACAGTTGCAGTTATTATTCTTAACTACAGAGATTACAACATTTTCTAAGTTAAAAATGTAAAAAATATAAATAAATAATATAAAATCTATTAATTTAATTACTATAATTTTAAATTTAATAAATTTAAAATATATATTATATTACTGGATAGTTTAAAATTATATCATAAAGAATTTCACCTGTATTCTAAATTCCATCTATTAAAATATTTTAGATTATTTAGATTATTTATTTGGTGCTGCCATCTAGTGTAAAACATATTAAACTATATCTAGTATAATATTTAATGCAATTAGAAAACTCTTATTTGCTTCAGCCATCTAGTGTAAATATATTAATTTTACAATTCAATATTAATTATTTAGATAATGAATAAGAGTTTCCAGTATAAGATTATTTATTTTTTACATATGACAATATTTATTTATATATATATATATTTTTTAAATTTATAATTATTGTAAAGTGTTTAATACCATTTTAACAATCCCATTTATTATCTTATTATCTAAAACAATAATGTAGAATTCGAATGATATTTTTATTTTATAAATATTTATATATGCAAACTTAGAAATAACATAGATTTTCCAATATGACAACGCACTTATTGAAACTAATATTGGACTAAAAATTATCTACCCTGAAAAGTAAAAGAAAAAAAAATTAAAGATATATGTATTAGTGTATTATATTTAAATAGATATGTATTATGTACTATATTTATATATCTTTTTAACATATTAATATTATATTGTAATGTATAACCTTTGTAACATCCTTAATAATTTTAAACTCCAAAATAATCATAAACAATAATTTAGAATTCACATTCATTTATATTTTTAATTTATGAATGATATTTAACTAAGATAATCCAATGCAGCACGCACACAAAGGAGTTCAATCTTTAACCAAATGTATCAGCAATCAAAATGTAAAAATATCATTATTATTAACTATAAAAAAGATTTAACATAAAAAATGTACAAACATATAACCCCAATGAAAGCAAAATTTATATGCGTAAAATTGACTTAACTAAATAAAATGGATAACCATATTCTATTTTCATGTTGAAGGATAAGTTTTAAATTTTGAGTTTTAAAATTATTTGAACAAAGATTGTTAATTCTATGTGCAAAATTTAGTAAAATATTTACAAATACTGATTTATGTATACATGACATATAATTCGTAAATAAGTTTACTTGAAATGTAAAATCATTTCGCTTGTCATAAATGTCAAAAATAATTTTATTATTATCTTTAAGAATTATCTTAAGATCAAGAAAAGTAATTTCATTATTTACCATAACATTGAAACTATAATTTAAATTTTTATGATATTTTATTGGTAGTAAATAATTTGAATTACTATTAAAATAGAAGACGATAATATCATCTATATAACGGTACGTTTTACAATTAGCAATATTTGAATTACGCTCATAATAATATAAATACAATTCTGCAAGAATTGAAGAAACAATGCCACCCTGAGGCAGTCCACAGCTTTGAATATATATAGTCTCATTAAAAACAATATAATTATGATATAGAATAAATCTAGTTAATGTTTTAAAGTAATTTAAAGAAATATTATTTTTTTTAATGGAATCCTTGTATTCTTTGTATAATAAATTGACAATCCTGAACATATTCTTGATTATCAATATTACTAAATAAGTCATTAAAGTCAAACGTCTTCATGTATTTATGTTATTTAAATTTTTAATATTATTGACAAGTTGAAAACTATTTTTTATGCTATACAAATTATCTTTTTGTTTTGTAAGTTCAAACAATTTAGTGAGAATAGTTAATAGAAATTTACTCGCATTATTATTATAAGTATTACAACCAATAGTTACAGTTCTTTAAAGGAGTTTTATGGATTTTAGGTATAACAACAATATATGGATAATTAAAGTTGTAATTTTTAATTTTTACTAATTTATAATATTGAAATATATGTCGATTATTAATGATTGTATCAAGATTAGTTTTTTTTTTATTTAAACTTGTATTTATAGCATTAGAAATTAGCTGCGAATAATATTTTATGCAGATGATAGCATAATTGTTTGGTGATTTATCAATATAAGTAATAATAAATTTGTTTTGTAAAATCTTTATTTCACTATATAGTTGTTTAAAATTAAAATAATAATTGTGCATATTTCTGAAAAATTCAACATTTAAATTACTTAAAACATTTAATTTCTATTCATTAAAAAATTCAAGGGGTTTATTATAATCTATTGAAATTTTATATATAAAAATGTCAAGATCCAGATTAAACTGTTTTAATATAGAAAAATAGTATAACATGAAGGTATTCGAAATTTAGTCCCTTTAGTCATAAAATTGCGCAAATAATCATTCTCTACAATATTAATATCCCCTGTAATAATGTGACCATGTACCTTATCTACATAATTGCTAGGATTATTACATATAACTAGGATTATTACATAAGCAAGGAGATTTATCATTTGATGTTAGAAATTTTGCAACATTATTGTAATTGAAAATCCTACGTCCTAGTGTAACGTTGTATTTGTATGATTTATGTATTGTTAAATTTTTTATGGGGAATTTGTTATCATTGTTATTAATTACATTGTGTAAATTAATTTTATTAAGTACTATATTGGAAAAAGTAATTATAAGTTGAGTATTGTTAGTTTTTTTTTTTTTTTTTAAGTATTTTTTGAAAATTTTACATTAAGTTGATTAATTCTATATAATGGAAGATCAAAATAAACATCACTAAAATGTGGTGATAAATTTAATGATAAAAAAACTTTATAATACTTATTAAGATTTTTCTTTTTGATCGAAAAAATATTTTTCCTTATGTCAAACCATTTGTAAGAATTATTGAATTCATTTTCCATATTAGATAATTGCTGTTTAATATCATTACTAGAAATATACTGTGCATTAGTACAATTTTTACCCCTTTTGTACGCTAGTTTTTGTATTTACTTTATGATTTAAGTTAGCATAAGTGCTAGTATAATGTTCATGTTTATTAGTATTCGTATAAACAAGGTTTGTACGATTAAATAACTTAGAATTTAGACCATAAGGATATAAAGAGTTGCGATAATTTGATATAAATGGATTCATAAAGTAGTCTATCACTGAAATTTTTGTGCATACTCAGAATTTTAATTGTAATATCTTTAAAGTCATGTTATCTAAAGTGTATGTGCAAAAAAAAAATTAATATTCTCCATAACATTTATGGAGTTATTTTTTATAATATCCTGTCTATGTTGATTGATTCTGTAGTACAGTGGATTACATGATTGACCAATATATTCCATTTTACAAATATTGCAGTTAATCGAATAAATAATATTGTATGCTTTACAGAAAAATACATTAATTTTCAAGTTAGAACTATTAACAATTTGTAGTGGATCTGCATGTAGGCAAGTTAAGCTGCGTAGTGATGAACATTTTTTGAATTTGAGATTCACTGTGGGACAATAAAACAGGTAACTGTTTGACGATCCAAAGAAATCCCTGTCAATTTCCATGTACCGAGCATTAGGCCTAATATTATTATTAAAGCCTAAATTGCCAGTCGCTAAATCTTTTTTAATACTGACCATAATGAAAATTGTATAACATAAATAAAATTAGACAATGTTTAAATATAAATTAATATAAAATTGTAAATAATATAAGATAATATAAAATTAATACTACAAATTTATCATTTGATTTCCAGGTTAATTAGTACCAATAATCATTACAAATTTATCATATATATATATATATATATATATATATATAATATTTTTTTTTAAATCCCCCAGCTTGTCCAATAAACAAATAACTTATTAATAAATAACGATAATCTAAACATCGTTCAGACGTCAAAAACAAATTTTTTAAGAACAAACAATCATTTGGATTACTCTTAAAATGCACTCTTTCAAAAGAAATAAAAGCACTAAATTTGATGCATACATGACCACGCCACATTAGAATGCACTCACAAAATACATACATACGGGTCGAATTTAGAACATGTCATAAAAATGGTTAAAATCATAGATAATGTCACCGACGCACCTTAATTGTTGAAATGCTAATTTTAGAAAATTGAATTCATAATTTGAACATCAACTTCTGCGAATCAAAACCTAAATCTTATTTTTTTTTAATACATATAATGGTTTAAAAAAAATCACGCCCTTTTATACAATATTATACAATTATTTTATACAATAATTTTCAAAACGAACTTTCTTTACTTCTATTTAATATATATATATATATATATATATATATATATATATATATATATATGTGTGTGTGTGTGTGTATAATATTTTTTTTAAATCCCCCAGCTTGTCCAATAAACAAATAACTTATTAATTTATAACGATAATCCATACCACCTTCTGACGTTAAAAGCAAATTTTTTAACAACCAACGATTATTTGTATTATTCTTAAAATGCACTCTTTCAAAAGAAAAACAGCACTAAATTTGGTGCATACATAACCAGGGCATATCAGAATACACACATAAAATACGTACATACAGGTCAAATTTTGAACATGTCTTAAAAAATAGTTAAAATCATAGATCATGTCACGCATGCACCTTAAACTGTCGAAATGTTATTCTTAGAAAATTGAACCCATAATTTGAACAAGACCTTATGCGAGGCAAAAAAAAAAAAAACATTATACGTATAATGTTCTAAAAATCACCTTAACTTGTCCAATGAACAAATGACTGGCCAATAAATAACGATAATATACACCGTCTTCTGACGTTAAAAATTAATTTTTTAAGAACAGAGGATCATTATGTTTTCAACTTTACGAGTTTTTAGGTGAATTAAGTCATTAAATTTGTACGCACTAGCTATACTAGAACAGCGCAGTAGAATTTTAAAGCAGGTCATAAAAATGTTTCCCGGAGTGGTTTGAAGTTATTTTTCTGGCTAATTATCCAGTATATGTATTGGATATAGCTTTTATTAGATGGCAAAGGATATTTCTTTAAGAATGCGTCAATTACTTTTTCAAAAGTTTGTTCGTAAACTTTCTAAAAATATATTTTAAAAACTTCTTTTTACTTTGTAGATTTTATTTACATGCCAAAGTGATTAAGATAAAAAATTATTTTTGTTTTTTTAAATTTACCTTCATGCTGAAGACTCCATACTTAACACACTTTCTCTATAGTTACACCCGTCTCTTATTTATATACTTCTAAACATTTGACACATTTACATCTGTCTTACATAACTATCTTATAAAATGCATGCATACTTACATATATAACTTTCAATACATACAAATAATATTATAGCCGCTTTTCCAAACAAATTAAAGACATAGTGAATAATGAGAAATTTCCATAATCCTAATAATCTACAACGCAATAATTGCTATAACAATGTTCTTTCCATGGTCGAGGTGTTTTTATTAAATATTATTCGACATTTTCCTGACGATTGAAAACGAAAAGCCACTTTGTCGATTAATAAAATACGATAAAATGGTATTTATTTTCAACAACAGTACACATGAATATTTCAAAACATGACAGGATTATGAAAATACTATTTCGAAAAATTAAAAATGCAAAATATTCATAAGTGTGTAATTAAATACAATTATTTATTTGTTGTTTTAATGCAGTACAAGGAATATACACTATATGACCATTCGTCACCGGACACTTTCAATTTTAGACATTTTGCCGAATATTTAAAGACATACTTGTCGGATTCTTCTGGAACTTCGGGATTATAAAGAATATGTTTGACCTCATGTTTATCAATGACGATTTGATCAACAGAATAATTAGGGGACCAATAAAAAATAGAAGAAAAATAATAATATTTGGAATCACTCTGTAAAATAAAATGCACGAAATGATCTATCGCTAGAGAACACGAATATGTGGATATTGTACAATATGTGTTTTCATTTGTGTTAGAATAGGACGTATATGCATGGAGATATAGAGATTTTTTTTTTAGTTCAAAAAATTCTTGCATGTTTTTTGGTATTTTTCATGCTGGGTTTTCGACCAAATTTAACGCCACTTTCAGAAATTTTGGCAAAATGTAATAGAAACAATACAGTGCAATTGAAATATAAATATCTTAAACATTTGAGGATATATGACTAGTTGTATGGAATATGTTTTATCTGCGCATGCGCGAACGGTAAAAAGATCTTTTTTCATGATTTAATAGTCAGCTATATAGAGCAACTCATACAAAAAAGCCAGACAAATATCGTGAAAATTCAGAAAGCTATCGGCGATGGAGTGAGCTGATTTTTAGTTGCTCTCTAAAAGTAGCTGAATAATAAGAGATTTTCCACAAATTGTCATTTTTAATTATTATACTATTTTTTATTATTTATTGATATTTTAGTTATCTATGGAAAACTACGATAACGTGTCAATTCGAACTCCGGTCGCAAAAAATTCAACCATGGTAGCAGCTAGTTGCTTTAGTTACTTTTTTTTTTAGAATAGAGAGATTCTTATAAAATAGAAAACATAAGTTTAAGAAATTCATTTCATTTCATTGAAGTTAAGATGAATGTTGAAATCTACCTAAACATTATTTTTGATAATGCAATGCATGATATTTCACTTATAAAAATATTTCATTCTTTATCATTATGCGGCAAATTTATCAATTACAACAGCATTAATTTTCATTTTCTAGCATTGTTTAAGAATTAAATATTGTTCTTTCTATTTAATAAAATAGTTTTTCATCAGAATAACACCGAAAAGAGAATAAGCATTGTAAAAATAAATGTGCGATTTTCCCCCAAGGTGTTATGCCATCTCTGTTTAATGTTTGAATTTAAAATAAATTCTTAAATTAGTTTTCCTCACATGTGCCATGCCTTGGGATTTTACCTTCCCCAAGTTTGCAGTAAAGTACAGCAAAGCATCATTGATTCTGTTTTTTTATTCGAATTGGCTTGTTATGGTTATTTTCCAAAGAGAACTAAAGTATCAATAAAAAAAAAAAAATAGTATAAAAATAAAAAATGATAATTTGTGTAAAATCCCTTATCATTAAGCTACTTTTACAGAGAAACTAAAAATCAGCTCACTCTATAGGCGATATCGTTCTGAATTATCGCGATACTTGAATGGCTTTTTTATATAAGTTGCTCCATAGAGTTGACTATTAAATCATGAGAAAAAAATTATTTATTGTTCGCGCATGCGCAGATAAAAAATATTTCATACAACTACTCATATCTCATCAAATGTTTAATATATTTATATTCCAATTGCACTATATCGTTTATACTACATTTTGTCAATTTTTCTGAAACTGGCGTTAAATATTCGTGTTCTGCAACGATATATCATTCAGTACATTTTATTTTACAGGGTGATCCCAAATATTATTATTTTTCTTCATATTTTGTTGTGCCCCTAATTGTCCTCTTGATCAAATCGTCATTGATAAATATGAGGTCAAGTATATTCTTTGTAATCATGAAGCTCCAGAAGAATCCGACAAGTATATCTCTATATATTCGGCAAATGTCTAAAATTGAAAGTTTCCGGTGACGAATGGCCAAATAGTGTGTATATATTGAAAAATATTATTCAGATAAAATCGTGAAGTTTATTACTTAGATATAAATATAAAAAGTAACTAAATTATAGATGAATTTCTTCCCAAATTATTTATTTTATTGTATCATATTTTTAAAATTGATATATATATATGAAACAGAGATCAATACTCATCATTAAAATATGAAAAGCGAAATTATGTGCGACACCTGCTACATTTGATAAATTACTTATTTCACTAAATGCGTAAAAGCTTTTGTAGTTCTTCATTTGGAAGGTCTTTTTTATTTACATTCTGAAAAAAAAATACATACATCACCGAGTTTGGAAGCAAACCTCGCATATTTAATAATACCCTAAGAAATAGATTATCAGTTAATCCTCATTATCACTTAATACATTTATAATGCGATTAAATTTTTCTTCGCAAATTATTTTCATCTCCGATGAAATTAAAGATGTTTTTTCTTCAACTACTAAATCATTTAACAAGAAAAAAAAAGAAAGAAAAAGCTTGCAACCAGCAAATTGTTCAACCTTTGTTGAATATTGTTTGAATTTCATGTTGGTGAAAAGAAAAATCGGCAGTCATTTGTTTTACACTGTAAATCAAAATGTCCTTACCAACAATCAAAAAACGCAACCTTGAGTTTTAACAAAAGTTCTTTGATTGGATAAGTTCTCTTACTCCTTAAAAGTTTTTTTTTTTTTTTTTTTTTTTTTTTTTTTGTAGTTGTTGTTGTTGTTGTTTTAACAAATTGTCTTCTTTTGTTTCTCTAAACTTGTACGAAAATATACTAATGTTTCTTCATAATGGAAAATACGATATTTTAATAAACATCTCTGTGTTTAAAAGTATAAAGATTGAACAAATAGGACGATTAATTGAAAAGTATTAACACAAAATATAGTTAAAGTAAAAATATAAAAAACGATTTACGAACACCATGAAAGTATTAAAAAAACACGACGTTATCATTTCGGATAAAAATACAAAATCCATCTGAAATTTTTCATGGCCTTTTTAATATTTTTATGTTGTTTGTAATAAAGTTTATTCATTTTTTTTTTTTTTTCATTTTAACTATCTGACACAAGTTTTTTGGTGATTATTTATTTAAAAAGTATTTGTTATAAATTTAGAAATTTAAATAGCTTTTTTTTAAATTTGCAATATAATATTCACATCACTCCAAAAACGTCAACAAAAATTTCATTAGAAAATATATAAAAGAAAGAAAAGAAAGCGATAGAAAGTAAGAAGAATACAGTTTATAACACAGACCCCCCCCCCCCTCTTTTCAACAAAAGAAGATAAGAATATGAAAATAAGAATCAGAAATTTGTAACACAAACTACAATCGTGTCAAAAGAGAACATTTTTATTGATATGGTATAAGTTTCAAAACTAAAAATCACAGGGAGAAAATTAGCAGCAGAAAAGAATGAGGATTATCAGGATTGTTTTAACTTGCTACGGCTTCTCTTAAATCAAAACATGTTGCTTTGAACAACTGTCATAAAATAATTTTAATCTACCCGTATATAAAGGACCAAATATTCTAACCGAAAGGTCTCAACTGCCTTTTCTATTTATTAAAGAAATTATCTTTTTTTATAAATCAATGATAAAATAAAAATTTTAAAAAGCTTTGGAGATGCTTAATCCTTAAAAATGTAATATTTATCTATCACTGAACTGAGCAAAAAACATTATTATTATTATTATTATTATTTTGTTATTTACAACAAATTAAAATAATAACATTGACCACAAATTATAAATATAAAACTTATTAAGTTTATAGAAAAATACAAATAAACAAATACAGTTATTTGGAATGTAAATTTTCTTATTTGAAACTTCTATTTCTACATGGATTAAATTTAATTTACTATTGTGTGGCAAATTTTGCCCAACAAACTGCTTTTGTGTTAACGAAAAAAAAAAGAACTATATTAGAAAAAAAAATGTAAATTGAAGGTGGAGCTTTATGCGTTTATTCACAAGGTTCGTAAATATCACTATATTTTCGAAAATATGAAAAACTTCCGATATTTTGATATAAATCATTATATTTTCGAAAATATCTAAAACTTACGATATTTTGATATATATCATTATATTTTCGAAAATATGAAAAATATCTGATATTTTGATATATTTCCGATATATTTTACATATATTCGATATTTTCAAACTAGTCAGCATACTGCTGATTATAAATATTTTCAGAACGTATAAATTTGAAATTAAAACATATCGCACGTAACATGAAAACTTGCTAAAACAGGATTCTAAATGACATTTTCTTTCTTTTTTCTCTTACATAACATGAAGATCAACTAATTGAAAACAGAAATAATTTGCTTTTTACATTCATCAAAAAACTAACTATAGGATTCAATATCCGGTATCAAGAAAAATTATGTTTCATACAACAAAATTTTAAACACAAAATATTTTTAATTAAAATTTTTGAACAAAAACGTAAATTTGTCTGCCTTCTCCATTCCCTAACCTGTTGTGCAGTTTAAACTGAACATCAACCAGACTAAAAAATATTATTTTTAATGAAGGTTTACATAACTAATTATCTAAATTATACAGTTAATTTTTTAATGGCCGTTCTTTGTTAATATTTCCTCACTTGATTTTATTGGTTCTGTAGTTCAAAATTTAGACTCAACTCTGGGATATATATATATACAGCGTGTCCACGTATAACCTGACCGACCATTATTTTCACAACCGTTGGTCCTAGATGCATACTTCCAGTTACAAAAATGGTTTAAATAAGGTAAAGAATTACTTTTAAAGCGATTTGGGTCAAGAAAAACATTTATTAAAAAAATACGAAAGTTAAATTTTTATACGGCCCCCCGGTCCTATAAGTGATATTTAGTAAAAATTTACTGTGACACTAACAAGTACGAGAAAGAAAGTCCCATTCATCTAACATTAAAATTGACCGAGTTATGAAACTTTGAAATGCATGACTTATACCACTTTTTTGCATCTAAAAAGAGATGATTTCGGCCATACTTTCAGGTGTCGTATATAAAGTACTTAAACTTATTTCAAGGTATCTGCGCTTTGAAAGAAATAGTACAAGTATTACGATTGACTTAAATTTTATTAGTTAAGTTTCAGATTAGTTAAAATAATTGTATTTTATCATATGTTTTATTTTGTAAGTATTTGAGGCTATGATTTATTTTAACAAAAATTATATTATTTTCATAAGGTTTTATTTAACTTGCAACGATCGT
Organism: Maratus michaelseni; assembly: GCA_963931845.1. Taxonomy (NCBI): domain Eukaryota; kingdom Metazoa; phylum Arthropoda; class Arachnida; order Araneae; family Salticidae; genus Maratus; species Maratus michaelseni. Next base: position 131,019,708 of record OZ007596.1, on the reverse strand, counting down.
CTTTCCAGTTTAAAATTTGTACTCGAATTTTAATTCACTTTCAAATGTCCGGTCCGATCGAAGTTAAATTTTACATACTCAGTTAAATCCGATGACAATGTAATATTATTATGATTTTCGACGTTTACCATATTAGAGGATAACACAAAAAAATTCGGATAGATTACCGCCAACAAGTTTAAGAAAAATTTTTAGATTAGATAACATAAACCTGCGATGGCTGTGTTTTTTTTTTAACTTTTATAATTACGTTTTATGTATTTTTTAACGCTGAATAAAAAAATTACCTTCACTTTTAACCATCATGTCAAGATTTTTCGCAAATCGTAAGTTTCCAGGTTAAAAAATAGCGAAAAATCTGATACTATAAAATAGATGTAAGACTTTTTTATTCAGTTTAATTTTATTTAACTCAATAATTTATTCAATTTCTTGGCTTATACTGGGTTTGTTACAACTAAATAGCTCAGGGGTCCGATGAGGTTGGGAAGGGAGGGGGGGGGGGGTCAATTTTAACTTTGACATTTTCGATTTGAGAAAAATCCTGACGTGATGGTTTAAAATGAAGGTCATTTTTGGATTCAGCGCTAAAAAATACATTAGAATCAATTTTCAAAAGCTAAAAAACAGGGCACAACTCAAAATATGAAAGACAGTGTAATCTAACAGCATTTTAAAATCTTAATTGAGGTTGTTGTTTTTCATCCTTTTATTTAACAAAAATACTGTTATTTTTATCCTCTTATATGCGCAGTACAAATTGTATATTTTGCATTAATATGTTAGAATGATTATAAATTTCACATTTATATTAGATTGCAATGTTAATTTTGCTCTCAACTATTTTTTTGATATATCTGATGATTTTTTATATTTCTACTACATTTGTGAATGACCCCTATTTCGCAACAAAAAATATACTCCAACTTTAAACAGCTATAACTCGGTCAGTTTTAATCGTAGATGAATGGGACTTTTTTTATCTTACTTGTTAGTGTCACAGTAAATTTTTACTAAATATCACTTATGGGACAGGGGGACCGTATAAAAATTTAAATTTCGTAATTTTTTAATAAATGTTTTTCTTGACCCAAATCGCTTTAGAAATAATTCTTTACCTTATTTAAACTATTTTTGTAATTGGAAGTATGCATCTAGGACCAACGGTTGCGAAAATAAAGGTCGGTCAGGTTATACGTGGACACGCTGTATATATATAACCATAAATGAAACATTATCATAACACCAACTTAAACAATTATATATATATATATATATATATATATATATATTGGCTTAAAAAGTCATTGGCATATGCAAAAGTACTTTATCTACAGAAGAACTCGATCAATAACAGTTAAAAAATTCATTTACACCTGTTTTGATTGAAAATATCATAAATAATGATGTTTTGAAAATAAATATCAAATATTGAAAATATTGAAAATATCGTTAAATATGATATTTTGAAAATAAATATCGTATGTATATCATGATATATATCATTTAATCCTGTTTATTCATCATTTTAAAAAGCCAATAGCTTTTAAAATATTAAATTTAACTAATACTGAAACTAGTTTCATTTAATACCCTTCTGAATCAATCGCGATGGTGACTCGTATAAATTAAACCAAGACTCGCAGCTTTCTTAAAATTTTCTCACATTGCTATCATAATTTTAAAAGAATAATCTTTATTGTAGACTTCTATTGCAGATGTTAAATGAATCTATCTCGAAAAATAAAATTAAGAAACATTTATTTGTACAGCTCTATAAATATTTATATCTGGCTGGAAATTCATAGGATTACAAGAATGAGTTTAGTATATAATTCTTTAGTTTATAATTTACCTAAATTTAGATGAAAAAAATACCTACATTGCCTACCTATGCTTTACAACATGTAATACATCAGTTAAAAATAAATTCCATTGTTACTGTCTCTAAGCATACAAAATTTGAAATAAATTGCCTCGTTGAAGTGAAAAAAATTCTCACGGATTTTGTAAGTAATAAAAAAGTTAAAACAAAAGTGTTTTAATAAATAATATTTTTTTAATCATAATAATTTAAGACTTCAGTACAATGTACGGTCCTAGAAAATATTGTTAAATTTGTTTCTCAATGAGCAAATTGATGAAATGTTCCTCTGACAAACATTAAACATAAAAATGAAACTCTCAATACGAAATTTATAATATATTTCTTAATTTCCCTTCTATACGTGAAATATGTTTTAACATATACAAAGCAATTCAAGATTCCTCAGACAAACTTAAAGGGGTGGTAGAACACACACACACACACACACAAGAAAAAAATGTATAGAAAGCCGCGATTATAATAATTTTATTCAGTCAAATATACAAGGTTTCTCACTCCAATCTGAAAATAACTGTTGTTCGTAACTTTAACTAACTGCTCTGGATATCAGGTTTTTCAGTAGGAGTTAAGTATAGTTGCATTGGTGTTTTTATGTTCCTTCACAAAAATTATAATGTATGTAGACGTAGATAGATACATATATAAATATATAGACATATACTAGAGATGAGTTCGGGTTCTCTTTTATCGAAGCCCGAGACCGAGGATTTAAATTCCGAGCTCGAAAAATCTGTGTCATCAGAGCCTGACCCCGATATCGAAAGTATGCGGTAGAAATTTATTAATAACATTTTAAAATTCTTTCAAGATTACTTTTCTTATTTAATAATCTCATCTCACATATAAATACGTATTAATCCTAAATACTCCCCAATGACAACGTTTCGTGATTTTTATGTCCCTAAAACTTTTGTTTAACAGCAGATTTGCAATTTATCCTCTTCCGCTGACAGAAATCTGCAAAAGTCACAATTCTTATTCTTTTATTTAAATATCATTGCACAACTACGTCAGAAAAAACATGATTTCTGTTTTCCATAGTTCTGGAAAAGGGTTTCAAACAGAGAGCAAGGATCCCACGACTTCTTTATGTTACTAACAGTGACCATGCAAAGGCTTCACAATCAGCTGAAATATTTCTCCTGATATCCCATCGTTAACAATTTAATTACCTTTCAAACTATTTTTTAAAGGATTGTAAAACACTTTAAGAAACTTAGACTAGATTCTTGTTAATAGAATAACAACTGTTTTTTTCTTTTTAGGTGCGTTCGTAATTATATAAATACGTAGCATCTTTAGTCGTCATCTGGTCCATCCGTCTGTCCATCTGTTCACATATAACAGTGCAAACTACCCAACCGAATGGTTTGAAATTTACTTAATATAATCGTTGCAGAATTTTGTCGAGTCATTTCAGATTTTATGAAAATTGAACCAAAACTTAAAAAGATATTAATAAAAGTTTTCTTCATTCTATTAAATCCTATCATACGCAATCTATACAATAAAAGCGCAAAGCAGTCTGCAAGCAAACTGTTGATGACAGTCAAATGACTGTCATCAACAGTTCCGGGAAGGCCGTTTCGCTTTTTCATATGCCAGGTGGCCATTTTTATTCAAACTTATCTTTAAGAATAAAACTGCATAAAAGTAACATTTTTAGAAAGATTGTTCAAAATAAATTAATGTTTGAGAGATGACATACGTTCAATTATAAATATATTCTGCAATAACTTCTATTGAAATTATGTTGGCAGTTCGAATTCTCGATCGTTGAAAGTAAACAAAAAAGAGATTCATTCTTCGTGAACGTTTAAAATATTAAACCATGGAGGTAATCGTTCACAAAGCTTGGCGATGTAACCTGGTGTTTGTCGTAGCGATCATTGCAGGAATCGACATAGCGACGTAGACCAATCATGTGATAGACTTGTTACACGTACGCCAATCAAATCGACCGTACTCATGCGTATAGTAGGAGCCATAAAGAACAGATAGGTGTTTCTTGTTATACAAGTAATTTGACAAACAATGACGTCAGCTGCCCTTTCATTATAAACCAATCAAAGTTTAGCGAAATTATGTCATGTTAGGTGCAGACGATATAAATAATTTCACTGAAATAATAACGATGATTTTTTTACATTGTCTTGTATTGGATATTTAAGCACAATATAAAAATAATGCAACGTAATTGTAACTATTTGTTTGTAGCTACTGTAACAAGAACTGAATGCATAAAACTAGTTATAATACGAATACAACTCATTTGTCACGTTTGACGTACAATTTCCAACTTGTTTCAATTTGTGAATAAATAAAACTTACACTTTGAGCCCATATTCCACCCGAACCCGAAGACTGGTATAAAAATCCAACCCGAGAACGTTACAGGCCTGGACTCGGTCTAGGGACACTAATAAATAATCGTTTTCGTTGATTCACTAAATAAAAATTAAGTTTCACTTATTAACAAATATAACTTCGGTTTATAAAATGTTTTTTGCTTCTATAAAATTCCAAGAAAAGTTAATTTAGATTATACTGTACAATAAGTAATTTAATATATAATATATATATATATATATAAACATGTGCTGTTTTTTTTTTTTTTTTTTTCAAAATATTACAAAAATCAGTTAAAATATTTTATTGTAGTTTGATAAAAATTGATATATTTTTTTAAACGTTGTATTATGTAAAATATTTTATTATACATAATTTATCAAATGTGATAAAATAGTAAATATTATCCTGCTTTAAATTTAAACAACTCGAATTTTGTATTTTGTTGCAGTAAAAAAAATAATAATAAAGTAGTACAAAAGTAAAATATCTAAAAGTTTTCTACATCTAGTAAATTCTTAAAGAAATTTACATAATAGATTGATAAATTTTCATATTGATAAAATATTCCTTTTCAGTATATAAGTAATTAAAAATGATTGAAAACTAGCAAAAAGAAAGCGTTTCAACTTATTTGCAATTTTGTAAGAAAAATCAGGTGAAACTTTATCAGAATTATTACTTGATTATTTATTAAAACTAGAGTAAGCAAAATACTTTCATGTTTCCTTTACACAAAAATGTTCATAAAAACGAGAGAACTTAAAACTATACGATTTACGAATTTACCTTATTTATTTAACCATTTTATTATGCATAATTTCTCAAATACAGTAAATTAATTCAAATTCTTTTGTTTTAAATAATTTGAATTTTTACTCTTTGTTATAAGTACAATTAGTTGAATAAGTTTTAAATTCTGTTAAAATCAGTCAATATGTAAAATTTTATCATGTATAATTCATTTAAAATTATAGTAAACTGCTGCAATATTATTTTATTACAGTAATAACTACCTGAGTAATATATTTTTAATGTTATATTATACAATTTTAAATCCTTTTTCAATGTTTAGCAATTCGAAATGCTATAACAATAAAAATTAATTACATATAAAATACAAGAAAACAGAGTTTTTATATTATAATTTAGAAAATGGAATATATTTTTAAACTAAATTTTGCCTTATTTTATTCTGTTTATTTATTTATTTATTTATTCATTTATTTATTTATTTGAATATGTCAAGAAAATTTTTTTTATATATTATCAACTATTAGAGGAGCATTTATTAAAAATTATAACAAACAATTTCTTTTCATATTTCTTTTTTTTTTTTAATGTAACTTGTTTTAAGTAAAAATATTCTACAGTAACTAAATCTTTAAATATATTAAATTAATTAACTTTATCAATTTTTTTTGTTTTATTATATTTTAAAGTACATTATTTCTACAATTATTTCGCACAATAAATAATTCTCTAAAATTGTAGCGCAAAATCGAAATATATAAAAATAACTTTTTCTTGATTATTTTAAAAACTTTAATCATTTGCCAATTAAAAAAAAAACTCAGCTTAGATATTATTATGCTACAACTGATTAATTAACAAGTCTAACGAAATATCTTTACTTTTCCTGCATAGCTCTCAGAAAAAGCAAATTAAATAGCACTAGATTCAAGGTGGTTTACCCAATATTTCTCAAAGTGGTGTTAGCGTACCCCTTCGGGATACGCTAGCAGGCTTTAAGAAGTACACGTCTGTATTAACAACCAACGGGGCATACGTAAATGAATCCGTGGAAAAGATTTTTCATCATATTGATTGTGGCAACAAACTGTAAAAACACACCAGAAGTTTAACCTAACTTTCGAATTTTTACCATCATTAAAACGAGAAATTCAGCAAATATGTAAGTGTGTACAAGTCTATATTTCCATATTTGCAAACTTGTTACCTGTAAAGCTAAATATTACATAAAACGTAAAATAAAAGTTATGTTTTCTCGTATATATATTGGTTGTTTTCGTCTTTTCGTTCTCTTCGTAAATAGATAACGTACATGTAATTTTTCAAGAGGCACGTGAGGCATAAAAGTTTGAGAACCACTACTAGACAATAACTTGTGAATTATTGAAAACGAATAATCAAACTGTAGTTTCTCTTGAAAACAAAATAGATAATATATTTAGATTTACTAAAAATAAAAATAATATATCGGAATAAAAATTTCGTCAAGTATCTCAAATTTAAATTTGATTCAGATTTTAAAAATTATAAAGAAGAATATATAATGTTTAATTTATTTATTTTTTTATCGTTTGTTTCCTTTTTTTATTTAATTTTTCATCGTTTGTTTGTACCGTTTAATTTTTTATCGTTTTTTTTTTCCTCTTTCAAGAACATACAGGTAAATTCCTTTGTGTTTCACACTTGAATTATATTAGGTTGGTGAAAAAATTCTGTCGTATTTTAATACCTAATTCTAATACCTTTAATGTCGGTAAAATTTTAATACCTGATAATTTTATTATGCCTGCTGGCTTTGAAGTGATAGGTAAAATCATCATTTACCGGTATTAAAATATTAAAACATGTCAGAAATTTTGCACTAACCTAAAATATTCTATGTAAAACAAAATCTCAGCAATTTTTCAAAATATTTTCAGAGCAAAAAATTTTTATTTTGTAACTTTATTTTCAGTTTATAAAATACAGAAAATGAAATTCTATATTTGTACATTGCACATCGTTCATAGTTATCAAATTAATGAAATTGAAGATATTAATATCTTTAAATACCTCAAATTAAAAGTTATTTTCATTTTGAAGTTTTACCACCTGTAGCTATTAAAGTTACTTTTACTAAGATTTAATTATTTAAGTTACCTATTTTAAGCTTATGCTTTATAAATTTACATTTTTAACAACTTGAAAACAAACGTCAAATATATATTTTTTAAATCTGTAATAATAATAATAATAATAATAATAATAATTCTGTAAATATATATATATATATATATATATTATCAACATTTCGATTTATACATTTTAATTTTTTATTTAGAGGCAGATTATTCTTATACGTTCTGAAAATTCTAACTTTATATTTAACAAATTTATATTTTCTAACAATTCATAAAACAAGTATCAAATAAATATTTGATTATCTACGAATTATTCTGCATTTTCTATAAACGTAAAATATTCATTCATAGAATTTCTATTAAGTAATTCTCGAATTCTAATTTGAACGATTAAATATAGATAGATAGATATATACATTTTCAAAATACTCAAAAAAGTACACACTTTAATTCTCATTTTATCTGCAAGGTGTTCTATGACTTCTAAAATTTTGAGACATTCATTCAAATGTTCCGGAGATATGCGTTAAATATTTCATGAGTTTCGATACGAACGATTCCTAAACAAATGTGAAATAAAATACATTAAATCCCTTTGGCGTACATATTCTGCTTTTGAGCAATGTCCAAAATTGGATATTTTAAATTTATCTTCACCTGCAGAATGATTTACACTTAGCAAATTTAAAATTCCCATTTATAGTGATTTGACGATTTCCTTAAAATATTTCACGAGAATTAAATATTTATATTCATATTTAAAGATTATATTTAAACTATTCCAAAACAAATATCAAAAGAATGTTTTAAAAATATTTTTTTATACTTTTTAATGCAATTTCAAACTATAGACAGAATTATATATTAATATTAACTATATAATTATATATTAACTATAAGCAAAAATATATTCATTACATATTTAAATATTTTTATCTAAACTATTCCAAAGCAAATATCAAACGAAAGTGTTTAAAATCTTTTTTACACTTTTTAATGCAATTTCAAACTATGCACAGAATTATATATTAATATTAACTATATAATTATACATTAACTATAAACAGAAATATATTTATTTTATATTTAAATATTTTTATCTGAACAATTGCAAAACAAATATCAAACGAGAGTTTTTAAAATCTGTTTAACATTTTTAATGCAATTTCAAACTGTACACAGAATTATATATTTTAATTTTTATTTAGTTGTGAATTCTTCGACACTTTCTCAGAACTTCACATATTCATTCATAGTGTTTTGAAAATCCCTGTTAAGTATTCATAAATTTCATTCTACACACTCACACGTTCTACTTTTAAAGAATCCACAACATTATACAATCTAATAGTATCAGCTTTAAACTACATACAAAATTATACACTTTAATTATCGCCTTATTTGTAAATTAACTCTTTTAATAACTCCACACATTTATTCACAATATTTTGAAATTTTCTGTTTTGAACTTCAAAAATATCAATCTACAGTACCATACATCTCAATTCAAAAGAGCCTATAAAACAATACAATTTAATGATAGAAGTTTCAAACGACATACAAAATTATACCCTTTAATTATCGCATTATCTGTGAGCTCATCCAATACTCTCAGAACTTCACACGTTCATTCATAGTGTTTTGTAAATTTCTGTTAAGTATTTCATAAATTTAAATCTACAAAGATCAGTGAAATAAATATTTTAACATTTTAACTTTTAATCCCATCAAATTAATTTTGCGTCTTTCCTAACTTTTCAAGATTGTAAAATACTTTAAATAGTTATAAGAAGATTTTCCGACGAACGAGAAATTCATTTATGAAAATTTAGAATTATACATTTTGATTTTCAATTTTGCAGCAGTTTATTTTAACACTTACTAAATATTCCCACTTCATATGTTTCAACAATTTATAAACTAAGTAACAAATAACGTTTCCCTGCAAACAGAGATTTTTAAATATTTTTTAGAATATTTAATCGAGTTTCAAACTACATACAGAATTACACACTTTAATTTAATACATTAGTTACGAGTTCTTCCACACATTTTTCAGAACGTCACACATTCATTCACAGTGTTTTGAAAACTTTCGTTAAGTATTTTATAAATTTAAATCTACACTAGATCAGTGAAATAAATATTTTTGACATTTTTACTTTTAGCTACCTCATATTAGTTTCATGTGTTTTCAAAATTGTAAAATACTTTAAACCGTAAAACAAAACTCTTCCGACGCACCTCCATAATGTCTCTCCCACTTTGATCATTCCGATCTTCAAGTAAACTAATTCTGATGTCGCAACTAAGGTGTTTTATTGTCATCCTCAACATAAAACTCATTCAGTTACTAAATAAAACTTCCCTCCGAGACTCTTTTCTCTCTCTTAGTTACGTGTAATCTAACTTTCCAGACATTTTACCTTCTTTCCCAACATAAGAAAACTTCTCATCCAACTGTTCCAATTACCTAGAAAATTTCAAAACAAATCCCACAAACACATTCCCTCTCTTCTACTCTTTACAAACTTCCCTCAGTTTCGCGTCGTTAGATCCCACAGAAAAGTTTTGCCTACCTTTCTGTAAAGTCCACTTCTTGGCAAGTACTTGTAACTCATATTTTTTTATTCGAAATTTTTATAACTTTAACGGGACAGTTTTGTTTTTCATCCGTTTTAACAACCTCCCGGAAGTGGAGTATATGTGTTTATGTGCGATACTGCGAACATAAGGATCAAAACATTCTCCCAGAATGGGGAGAATGTAATCAGCTGTTCCGAAACAACTTTGGAAAATGAGAAAAGGGCTTCCCTACCTTCCTGAGACTGAGGTACGTCCGCAGCGAGGGGGGTCGCATCTGAAGGGGACGCTTAGTATCCTTAGTATCCGGAAACCAGAAGCAAGCGGATAGTATCCCGCCGGTTACAACGAACGTTAGATTTCATCTTCTCTTATGCGGAAGAAGTTGTAGCTGTAGAAAAGGAGTCACACAGCGCCGTCTGACGGAGATACTGTAGCGGCTCATTTCAGGAAAGATCGATCGTTTGGACACTCCATCCTCACCCCCACAAGCTGCTCGGTTCGATCGAGAATTTAGAAACGTTCGCTTTTTTAGGAAGGAAACATACACAATAGAACGTTTTCTTGGAGTATTTTGGATGAGGTATTTCATTTGGGGTGGTCGGTGGGAGGTAATTTTCTCCCGTGCGGTGGTAATTCAAAGGTAAAATGTTAATGTTCATTTCGCACCTAATTTTCAATAATTTTGAAAATAATACATTTTTTTATATGAATCCCGTTCGGGCACCATAATTTGATTAAAAAAAGCGGCTGATTCCAGAACACGGTAAAACTAATACTGTAATTTTATTAATAAATTCAACTGATGTTAATAACCATAGATTTGTATAAATGTTATCTACGTTTTTGTTTTCTGACGCAGTCGCGAGATAATTTTTCCTGCTATCCATACACAAAAATGTTATGCAATTTCGATTCCAGTTATCTGAAATGGGATTTTTTTTTATCTACAATGATAATATAAAATAATTGATTATCTATGAATCAATAATTTATAAAGTTTCACTTTTTTAGGAAGTAAGAATATATAATGAAATGTTTCCTTCGAGTATTTAGACGTGATATATTATTAAAAGAAGTTGGTAGAAGGTAATTGCTCCGTGCGGTGGTAATTGGAAATGTAAAATGTGAATATCCATCTGGAACATAGCTTCCGATTTCTTTTGAAACAGTAGACAGCTTTTATAGGAATCACGTCTGGATACCAGAATTGGATTCAAATATATGGCTGAATCTATTACATGAAAAAATCATAATACTATGATTTGTATTATTTGCTTTCAATAATTGTTTTTTTTTAATCAGATAATTCAAATAATTGGTAAAATGTGAATGTTCATTCGACACGCAACATCCACTTATTTTTACAACAGTAAATACCATTTATATTATTCCTGTTTGGTTACCAGAATTCCATCCAACTAAGCATCTTATTCCATAGCACGCAAAAAAAAATATTGTTATTTGCGGTTTACTCTTAATCATTTGATTTATAAATTCTGTTGATTCTAATAATCATAGAATTTGTATAAATGTCATATGTTGCACTAAGAGACTACTCTTAAGTTGATATATAGATCTATAGTCTATATAGTCGATATATAGTCTTTGACACAGTCGTTAGAAAAAAAAGTTCGCCATCCATTCACAAAAATATTACGTAACAAAATTCAAATTGTTTTAATCTAAAATAAATTTTTTATTTAGCTATCACATTAATCTATATAGCTATGGATCAAGAATTTAAAAGTTTTCGCTTTTACAGGAACGAAAAATACACAATAAAACATTTTTCTGGAATATTTCAGATAAGATTAATTATTTGGTTGGTGAGAAGAAATTTTTCATCTAAGCATTGGTAATTGAAAAGTTAGATATAAATGGCATTCGTCAAGCTGTTTGCAACTGAGCCGGTTTTACCATAGACGACCACTTAGGCTTGACAAAATAATGGAGCACTTGTCCATCAAGCTAAACTGCCGTTCATTCCCCGGATCTCCACCCCTCAGCTGCTCAGGTGTGATAGAGATCCAAAATGACTAATTCGCTTATTTAATGTTAGATTTTCACATTTTCTTTCCTTGTGAATAGAATTGTGCAATACGCTGTGGCGTTACCATTGTTGTCCGGTTATGAAGTTCAAGTTTCACTAAATTAGAAGCAAGCTGTATTATATCTACTCTCTTTTCCACGACATTTTTGTTCTACTTCATAGATGTTTAGTTTTAGAAACATACTTTACGCGCAATAATTCTCGCGATATCGATGGAACAAATTTAACTAACGAATTACAACTAATTGTAAATCGAGTTTACAAAAACTCTTCGGCCATTTATATTCTCTCAGATATCAATATATGCCAACATATGTCTTGTTAAGTGTGTTAAGGACTTATTAATATTTAAAATACGTGTTAATGAAAATTATTGAAAAAGTGTCCTCTTTTATGCAATTTTAATAACGTTTTGTTAATTAAAATATATATTAATGTTTTTTTTTGCATTAAATATGTTTTTATAATTGACTATGTGATGCTTGGTTATGCATATGAATATGTATATGGTGAAGTTTTTGCTCGTGGTAATAAAGCAGGATATGCATCCAGATAAGTTTGGGAGAATCGTATGAAGCAGGATTCTGGGACATGCTGCACGGCCGGATAATTTGGTACATTGTCCCTCTAGCATTGTGTCCACAAAACCGACAAGTTCGTAATCCCTTGTTAAAAAAAATAGTACTTAAAATTTACTATGAATAAAACCACATTAAAAAGATAACACCGCAATTATTTTGGGAAAGCTGTGACTGTATTAATGAGAACAGAAATAAAACTTGTTGATTTTGCATTATGATGCAGCAGTAAAATTCAACTGAAAACGCGTTTGCTTTAACACAAGATACGCAAAAAAAGGAAATGGCTTTTTGTTAAAACAGGAACAAAAACCCATAACTACTTAATTATGACACATATCGAATCCGTTTAAAGTTACTATTTCTAAGAAAAGGGCCGAAAGTTTATGTATGGCAGATTTTTGATATCTTTAAAAATGACCTCAAGGGGAGGGGGGGGGGATCGGGGTTTAAGAAAAAAATCATAGCTTTGTCAATTCACAAGATATCAAATCCGCTTAGATTTATTAAAAAAAACAATGGCACTCCGGGAGTGCCGACAGAAGTGAAAACTTGAACAATTACGTGTGTATTTTTTGAATCGTCAGGAAACGTTTTATTGCGCAGAAAATACTTTTAAATGAAGTGTTTTTTTATTCATTATTATAAACTACTGCTACAAAAATTATATTACAATTTTCATTTAATGCGCTATTGTACATGAAAAATAATGCATATTATTTTACATACAAAAATTGCAATCTATTGCTTAAAACGTAAATTTACAGATAAATGAAATATAAAATTTAATTAATTGGTATTCTTTGAAATGAATACCAATGAAACTTATGAATTTTCATCCACAATTTAAACAACTCTCAATACATTCATCATTTCTTCCATGAGATTTAGTTTCATATCTTTTGTAATAACATTTATCTGCAAAATAGGGTTCCCGCTTCCTATCACTCCAAAAATGACTTCTTTGCTGCCTGTCTTGTTTATGGTATTCGTGAACATTATGCTTTTTTCTATCTTCATCTTCGCGTATTGTTTGCGGTATCTATAATTTCTATCAACATCAACAAACTTTTCTTTTCTATAAAATGATTTCACTTCATTTCCGTATCGGTAACCACGTTTCTTAAAACTTTCGTGAAATATTTCATTATTTTCATTTTTTCTTTTTATATTACTTCCGTCAATTTTTCTCGTGCTCGTTAAATTATAATATTTTCCGTGTTTTGTTATTTCATTTTCATCTTTTGATTTGGTCTCGCGAGTTGAGTCACTTTTATCTGTTTTCACCGCGCGTGCTAAATTTATCTTGAAATTATTTTCTGAATTATTTTTATTCATAATACCAATCATTTCGCTTTCTGCACGTGAACTATTTCCTTTAGATACTTTCGCTTCATTGTATGAATTGGCAGATTATACAGTGGTGTCGGTAACAGTGTCGCGAATTCAGTGTTTTTTTTCCCATCTCAAAAATGCCCAACGCGCCTAAAGAAGTTTTCACTTTAAAAAAAAAATAGAAGCAACAAGAATGAATAAAAAGCTGGCATATACTTGCAAGTTTCCTTTTATTGGCCATAATAAGACATCAAGATGTTATATAGGATACGTGGCCTTTCTTAATCCATTAACAATTAACCTTCTTGTTCAATGGTCAGATAAGATCTGATCTAAATTTTACACTGAGAGTGCGCCAACATTTTTGACATGCAAAGCTGCAAACTACTAAGAATGTGCCAGAAACCAGATATCCCTTTTTTGTCCGTTATGAATAAATGTGTATTACATTTTTGAACGACAATTCGCCAAACGTCTACCATAATGGCGATTTATCAATAAAACCACATTAGAAAGATAACACCGTAATTATTTTGGGAAAGCTGTGACTATATTAATGAGAACAGAAATAAAACTTGTTGATTTTGAATTATGATGCAGCAGTAAAATTCAACTGAAAACGCGTTTGCTTTAACACAAGATACGCAAAAAAAGGAAAGGGCATATATTAAGTCCATCTGGATAGTACATTAATATTCGGAATTGAAACTACAGAAAACTAACGTACAACTACATTTAATGTTACACAAAAATAGCTGGGAGCATTTTGAGATAGGGAAAAGGATTACTTTTCTGGTTAAAGAATACAAATGATTTTGAATAAGGATAGTAATTGACATAGAGAAAATTTAAGATAGGAAAACTAAATTTTAGAATAAAACATAAAATATATATGATTCTATGTCATAATGTACGTACGCATAGATAGAGAGTGCATGAATGTTTCTTCTCCTAGAAGAACCAGGTACCTTTTCACCGTCCATGGATTGCAAGTTTTTAAAAAATTCCACAAGTTGGTCTTCAGTTGAAACACATAATATTGATACGCTCTTCTCTTTTTGGAATGCATAATATATTTGAACTATAGATTTTGAGGAGAAATTATGTACAGAGTGTCTCTTCTTACTGTTTACCAATAGCTATTTTCTAAATAATTAGCTTTAGAGACATACTTCCAATCGCAAAAAATACTTCAAATGTTGTTCTCCATCATAGTAAAAGCCATTTACTTCAAAATAGTTATTTTTATAAACGTTATGAATTTTTAATTTTTATATGGTCTTTGGTCCTATAAATTAGATTTGTAGAAATATTCTTCATACTCTAGCATGTTGGGTAGGCTTGTAAAGTGCGCATTTTTCAAAGAACTGACTATAAAGGAAAGAATAATGAATACATCAAAGTTAAGTGTATTTATTTTTAAATCTTAATAATCGTGTAACAAACTAAGATTAAAAAACTTGCTTATAATTTCCTATTCCTTGAGTTTATATTTTATGGAATTTCTTGCCTGAAAAGAAACAATGTCTATAATTGATCTCGAGCATCTTAGATATACATTTTGTGATGGGGCTTTCGCCAAAGAATTTACAACTTTCAAAAACAAACAGATAGACGATAAAAAATTGGAAATAATAATAAAACTATTTGGAGTAATCAACAAAAAATCACAAAAGGATAAATGCGCATTTTACACACCCTGGTGTCCATGAATATGCATAGAGATGTATGTGTAAGAGTGCGCAGGCTAATCTTTGGCATCACTTAATTCATAAATCGCATTTGATACTGAATCGCACATAAGCTATGCATTTTTGTTACACTATTATTGAGATATTGAGCACTCGATATAGACTTTTTGAATTGGATCTTTACAGATTTCTTAATAGTCTCTACATATTATGTTTTTCTTAATTTATTTTTTTCGGTAAATCTTCTTTTATATTAATATTCTTTACATATTTGGAACGTTTTATAAAAGCACTTGTTTATAATTTCCTATTTCTTGAGTTTATATTTTATGGAATTTGTTGCCCGAAAAGAAAGAATGTCTATAATTGATCTCGAGCATCTTGGATATACATTTTGTGATGGGGTTTTCGCCAAAGAATTTACAGCTTTTGAAAACAAACAGATAGAAGATAAAAAATTGGAAATAATAATAACTATTTGGAGTAATCAACGAAAAATCACAAAAGGATAAATGCGCATTTTACACACCCTGGTGTGCATGAATATGCATAGAGATGTATGTGTAAGAGTGCGCAGGCTAATCTTTGGCATCACTTAATTCATAAATCGCATTTGATACTGAATCGCACATAATCTGTGCATTTTTGTGCCACTATTATTAAGATATTGAGGACTAGATATAGACTTCTTGAATTGGATCTTTACAGATTTATTAATAGTCTCTACATATTGATTATTATTGTTCAGCGGAAGTCTGTCTATCAACCAATCATTCGCTGGTGTTTGTATTCATCCGCAGAGCATGCAGCGCACCGTCGTTTTCAAACAGAGAATATAAAGTATTGAAAGATTTAGATTTCTTTTCGTTTGATTCATGAAAACAACAAAAAGAACCACATCAGTTAAACACTTAATTATTGCATAAAATCGTCAATAAGTAGTATAAATTTTAAAGAAATCGTATAATATATGTGTAATCTGCGTATAAAATTTATAAACAAAAGGAGAGCAATCATTGCTTTTTTATCACGGGTACGTTTTATCAACGCTTTACAGTGTTTCGTAAAAATCTGAATTTTTATATATATCTATGTAGTTTTAACCATTGTAATATAAAAAAGAAGCAAAAATAATTAATAATGCCTGATTTTAATTACAGTGGCTTTAAAAACTTCACTTTAAAACTTTTTTGTCTCTCCAAATTTCAGCTTTATCAGTCACAGAAGAATGTCTGCTTATTTATTTATTTTAAAAATAATTTTATTTGTATTATACATTAAGTAAATTTAGTAGTCAGATGTGTCTTTAAATAAAAATAATAAGATGACTATTTTCGCTTTCGAAGTTTTGCATTTGATTACTAATAACGACAAAAGTAAAAATGGATGTATGTGTGTGTGTGTAATATCACACAATGTCTTAAATGTATTTTAAAATTAATTTAATGCGAAAGCATGAAGTTAAAATAAATAGCCATGAATATTATTTTAAATAAAAAATAATAATTATTCATATTTAACTTCACTTAGATTAATATTTATACTATTTAAATGAAGAAAATCTGACTCACTGGATCAATCTGCTGTCACATATATTAAATTATAATCTATAAATCTAACATCATATGGATTTTTAATACCTTAAAAAACATAGTGACTATTATGTTTACCTTAAAGTAAAACGAAAATTATTAAATAAATTAATTTATTTAATTTAAATAAATAAATATTTTAATAAATTAAAAATATTTTAATTAATTAATTAATTTAATTTATATAAATAAATATTTTAACAAATTAAAAATATTTAAATTAATTAGTTAATTTAATTTAAATAAATAAATATTTTAATAAATTAAAAATATTTAAATAATGATTTTTAAACATATTTCTATGACGGATAGAACTTTCATGGCATTTATTTTCCCCAAAATTTTTTTGAATAAAATGAAAAGTGAGCGACTAAATTTAGTTAAAATATGTTTTAATGTAAAATCTTTTTATCGCAAAAAAATAAATAAATAAATAAATAAATAAATAAATAAATAAATAATAAATTCTACAACAATTAAAAATATTTGACAATAATTAAAAACTAAAGATATCTAAAAAATTAACATTACGAAGCACTAAAAAACATTTATAAAATTTGCCCTTCAGTAACAATAGCTTTCCTATTTTGTTTACAAATTTTATCGGCAGTTTTAAAACTGACTCGGGTCTTTTATTCCTTTAAAATTTATCCTACTTACTAATTGTCTTGTGTGATAAATTTCATATAATTTAGAGGGGATGGTGTAAACGATAAAAAAAAAAGAAAATACAATTTCTAAGTGTTTATCCGGTGCATCAAAAATACAGTTTTTAACAACTTGCATTTTATACAAAATACCAAAAAACAATTTTCTTATTTAACTTTAAAACTTCAAAAGCGATGTTTATTCTAAAGAGAGGTGTGTGTGGAGGTAATTAACTTTTAATTAAAAAAGTCCTTCCGGCCTGTACCGGGAGGAAAAGGTAGCTTCCTATATCTTCGTTTTAAAATTTTAGCTAATGTTACACGAAAACAGCAAGTTAAAATGCAAAGAAACGTTTACAAAAACTTCGTTAATACTGAATTTGAATAAGAAATTCGCCAAATTATTGAGCAATAGCCAAATTGGCTTCATTTATGAAGACTTATTTTGGTCGCCAAATTTGGCGATATTTCGCCAAATGTCGCCAATGGCGCCAATTTTGCCGCTAACGGATATGAATATATAGTTTTATGCGTATGATTGGGAAAATTATTACAACATTGAAAGAAAATAATTTGCAAGTAATCGCGTTAATGTGCTGTTTTGTTTCAAAATGTCAGCCACCCTAGAATTTCAAACTGCTCAACTGCTAAATTCAACTGCTAATTTCAACTGCTAAATTTGAATTTTTAACTTTTTTGTATATTTATTTTAGTTTTAAATTTTTAAATGGCCGCCATTTTGAAACAAAATGGCGGACCAAGCTGGCCAACGAACTCGGTCGAGACATTGGTTAGCTTAATACACACAATTAGTTTCATCAAAATTGATTTATAAATACGAGCGTTATCGTATGACATAGGTCAGATATATATATATATATATATATATATATATATATATATATATATGGATATATCTATATATATAAATCAACATTTGAACGGAGGGTGGTTTTGGGGTCTGGGGGTCATGATCGGTGAAAATATATCGAAATTTTCCGGAACTGCTTTCCTCCGAACGGCTGCAATAGGTAGCTTTATACTTTTTTGTATTGAAAGCTACCTAAAACACTTAATATAAAGGTTTTTTTGTAGTTGACTCTAGAACAAAGGCGTAACCAGGCACTCTTGTGTCCTGTTAAAAAAAAACATTTTGAACTGGTTTATTTAGAGTCCCCTTATATTAATAGAACTTAGTGTTATTTTCCCCGAACGATTAGTGAGTTTCGCGATTTGTTCTTGCAACCAATCAACGAATTTCATATTTCCCTGGGAACAATCGATGAATTTCGCGATTTTGTTTTACCCAACCAATTTATTATTCAGTACCTTAAATTTGATATTACAACTCTATATTGTAACATAAAGATCAAATATATAACAGCATTTTAATGTTTGTAGATTATACTTATATATTTCATAATGTGCATATATATATATATATATATATATATCATTATATATTCAGTAATTAAAATAAATACCATATAACACTTGTATCGCTTTATGTGAATATTCTATATAAGATTTTATATTAATAATGATTAACAATATTTACAATAATGGTTAATACAGTAAGGTATACAGTAACGGTATATTAATAATTATGCGTTGAATAGTGTATATTTTTAAAAAGTTGCATGTAATACTATGTATATATGATATAGTTAATTTATACTTACCAACCTCTCGTTTTTTAAATCAAAATTACATACGTTGAACCAGAAAATGTACTTTATTAAATATTACTGTGTGGTAATCACATATGCAATCTATTTGATTTTATTCATTAAATAAAATTTCTGATTTAAAGTATGTTGACTTTTTTCGTTTGGATTTAACAAAAGTGGGAAGTTGGCACATATGAATTGAATTGTGTTTTTAAATAGTGTTGTATATTTTATGTATAAATATGGGGAGGGGAATGAAGATGAAAATAAAAGTTTATTTTCTTATGTCTGATTCAATATTATACAGGGTGATTTTTTTTAAAGTTGTGAAAGTAAAACCCTATAACGAAAGAACCACTGATCCAAATGACCGGAAATTTCACCAGTATGTTCCCAAAGCAATGGGAATTTTTTAGGCATGGTTAAAAAAAACTTAAAATCTCACCGACAGATGGCGCTGTATATGCAGTAAAGTCGGGAGAGGAGCTTGTGCAAGACACACACACAGTGGATACTCATACAGAATGCAGTAATTGGGAAAAGGAACTGCAAACAACTGCAGAAACAGAACAAAAAAAAAAATATGGAGTAAAACATTCGTACAGAACTGCGCAACTAACCCATACGATTTTCAGTGTGCTGTCCAATGTTTTCAGCTACGAGTTGGAAACGTGAAACCGCATGTTCCACAACAGAGTGAAGAGTATCCACTGTGCGTGTGTCTTGCACAAGCTCCTCTCCCGACTTTACTGCATATACAGCGCCATCTGTCGGTGAGATTTTAAGTTTTTTTAACCATGCCAAAAAAATTCCCATTGCTTTGGGAGCATACTGGTGAAATTTCCGGTCATTTGGATCAGTGGTTCTTTCGTTATAGGGTTTTACTTTCACAACTTAAAAAAAATCACCCTGTACAATGTTCAACTTTAGAGCTAATGTAAAACAAATCTTTTTTAATGACAACAATTTTGCAATTTTTTTTACTGCTGTCCATATGCCCTTTTTCACAAAGATCGAATGAAGGTATCATTTTGATTTCGATATACGTATGTTTATGTTGGAGGCAGGAGGATTTATAAAACTTTAAAATAAAATTGATACCTCAATTCACTCATACTTTAAAAAATAAGTTTTCGCTTACAAGATAAAGAAATTTTTTTTTCTCAAACCATATTTGTTCACTTAATAGTTAATGTATATATTTGTGTATATATAAATGTATATATAAAGTAATATATTTGGAATGTGTAAAATATTTTTTACAGATACAGTCGCACAATATTTATAATAAATCTTTCGCAAATACACAAGCTTAAACATGAAAGTTACCAAGGTGATAATCATGTGCTTGTTCAAGGATAAGTGATGAAAGTAGCTGTAATTTAAAAATAATCTGTAAATAATTGAGAGATTTACTGACTAGATGTTTGATTGTATACATAGAAATAAAAAAAAATGTGTTTCTGTATTATTAATAAATAAATTATATTTCTGTAGTGTCAGTAAATAAATTATGATATTATAGTATCAATTTATACTAAGCTATTTTTAAAACCAGTTATATGTATTACTTATTTAGCCGCTTTTAAAGCATTTTTTATTGCATCTTGTTAGTTAATAATTGTTTTATGATTACTTTTAAAGGACTACGTTCGATATAAGACTGAGAAAATAGTCCTTTCAATGGTGAAGATAAAAATGTTTCTTCTATTTTTTCATTCTATTTTTTAAATTGTTTACTATATCTAACAGAGGATTCGACCCGGGCTTACGGATAACATAATGCCCGGTGTACAGAACATAGTCGAACAGCGTTTTATTTTATTGAAAACTGATAAATTGTTTAATTTTTTTTTTTTTTTTTTTTTTTTTTTTTTTTTTTTTTTAAGATTTCCCACTAACAATTCCAAAAAACATTTTTATATGAAAAATATCAATTGTGTATTAAAAAAAAGTTTTTTAGTTTATTAAAAGCTATACTTTCGTACACTGAAAAAAAATAGATTTACGGTATAATACTGGCAGCTGGGATGCCAGTATACTGTAAAATTGTTTAATTGTTTGTATTGTAATGCCAGTGTACTGTAAAATCAACCTTTTTTTTTTGGCAGTGTATTAGCCGCATCCTAGCGGTCAATAGCCGATTAAATCGATAAAGATTTCACTACTTACAGCAACCTCTTTGATTCTGACTATAACATTGTTTAAGCATGTAGTGAGATTACATAGCTGTTAAATTTGTGTTTTATTTATATTATTTTATTTATTTACTGATTTATTGATGAAGTGTTAATTTCGTTATGGAATATTAGCCGGAAACAATCGCTGAGCTATTTATTATGTGTAAAAAAGTTAATCTTCCGTAATCAGGCATCATGCGATAGAGATAGATTTTTATAAAAATCATGCTTGAAAATTATCTTTAAAACCATACAATTCAATAAATTAATTCAATAAAAATACAGTTATCTAGCAAATTGCATTTGATAGTACATTTTGTTTTATTTATTGAGCTTTGCAAAAAATGAAATTGTGCGATGTTTAGAAGTAAAAAAAAAAAAAAAAAGATGGTAGTAAAAGCGAAATTTATTGGTCAGCTCGTTGCCACCGTCAATATGATGGCAGCGTTACTCACGAGTGTTTTTTATACACTGTAAGAAAAAATGACAAATTTGCAGCATAATTTGCTGCAAATTTATGTACCCAAATTGCCAGCATTTCTGTAAAATTTAATATGATTATAGTCGTATTTGCACTAAAATTAGCCTGCTTGAAGCACATTTTGCTGTAAAATTCCAAACATAATGTAATTTAAGGCATAATTTGCCGTCAGTTTACAGTAAAATATGCTCGAAATATGGGTACATAAATTTAGAACAAATTTTACTGTAATTTCTGCCGTTTATTCTTACAGTGTAGGACATATATAATATATAAAGAATCAATATTATATAATATAATATTTAAGGTTACTGCAATTGTTAAAGATATATTTTTCGCGGGTAAACTTATATTTTTTACAGTTTTGTTATTTCTTTCACATTTTTGCTATTTTTTTTTCTGTTTGTTTCACACACAGTGAATTAAGGTTTGATTGTGATTTATGTTTAAATTAGAATATAAAGATTTATGAAATAAAAAATTAAACTTGGTATCTCAATTCGCTCATAATTGAAACATTTTTTTTCTTTTACGAATTAAATAAAATTTATTATGTTATATTTTTATACAATTATTTTGTATATTTTCATATATTTATAAGCAAAGCTAGCGTCTTTGCCCACATGGATGTTAAAATGCACCAAGTAGTATTTGTATTCCCATCAATATGAAGTGAAAGATATATTGTAACTGATAATAAATGTATTACTAATAAAAAACTAATAAAACGATGGAAATTTCTTTAAATATGTAATATTAACATGTATCATTTGTTTCTTTTTACATAAACAACTGCTGATGATTTCTAATAAATGACCAGTGGATCCGTGCTAGGATTTCGCATTGCATAATATTTTTTTAGATATATCTAATATTTTTTTAGATGTAAGTTTAAACTTCTAAAGAAAAGTGTGAAAATATCTGCAAGCCAGAATAGCATCTCATTTATTCCATCAAAGTTACAGTAAAAAGTGATCGAAGGTAGCAAAAAGCACGCGCGAGTGAAAAAAATAACAATCGCATTTTAACTGCATTAGCGAGGCTAGCGAAAAAGAAAGGCTACCGCGGTGCTTTACGCGTATCTTTTTTTACAGACCGCGGGAATCACGTGAGGCTCGAATCCACCAATGCAGGTGTACGAAAAGAGCATCACGTCACTCTAGCGGTCTGTAAAAAAAGATAAGTGGAACGCACCGCGGTAGCCTGTCTTTTTCGTTAGCCTCGTGCATTAGAATATGATGTCATCCGCTTCTTGAAAAACATGAAACAAAGGAAAATAAATTGAATGCATTTAAAATACAATTTAATCTAATATAAAAAAAACATACTTTTCATTCTACACGTGAAATACCACTGCTTCGATCGATCGATGGTATCTTTTTTCCTCTAAAAATTGCAATTTCAATTTTGTTTTTTAACGATAAATATTAAATAAACCTGTGCGTAGAAATCCTACTTTTATCTTTTTTGTACTAATTTTTTGTATAATCATTGTTGAGTATCATATAATGCGGTATTTTATTTTTGTGGCAACTCTAATTTGAGAAAAACCTTTCATTTCATTTATGAAATCAATGCTGATTTAATTTTTAATTAACTGCAATTTTTAATCAAAAAACATACTACAACGAAATGTCAGAAGCCGACTCAAACGCCTTTCGAATGATACTTCATTCATTGTTGTGCGTTTTATAAATGCATAGAAAAAGGGATGTTGACAACAGAAATAATATATATGATGATTATCCATTTTTACTTTAACGTACAGTATTCACACGCGTGGCTTTGAAGAGTCCCATTCAAAAGGAAGTTTTGAAATAATTTACTATGACTTCAAAAGATGACGTGATTTTCATTGATCACCCACTAATACTGAGATTAAAGCCTCGAAAAAATAATGTGAACATGGCATTATGTTTAACAAAAAAACACTTTTTTCTTTCATCCGTGGACTCGACCCTCAGATGAAAATTAAAAATTTTTACATTATTAATAATTAAAATTATTAATAATATTTAAAATTATTATTTATTTAAAATTATTAATAACATTTAAAATTTTAAAATTGAAAATTAAAATTTCAAACGAAAGAGTGCATTTTAATTTTTGAATTTGAAATAATTTAGTATGTTTTTGATAAAATGACGTCACTTTCACTAATGTTCCATTCTACTTATACTGAGATTAATCATTGCTCTTTCGACTTCAATGCCGTTTCACGGGAGTTCCTGACATCACGACACAAAGGTGATTTTCCTTTCAACGTGATGTCACAAAACCCAACAAAAGGGTTCTGTAGTATACAGGGCATTGGATTAAATCTCGAAAAAAAAAATTAAATACACAAATGACATTATGCCTAATAAAAAACATATTTTTACATTCATGCGCCCTGGTCTCAAATGAAAATAACCTCTTATACAGAATAAAAGGAACACTTTTATAATTTATGAATCTGAAAAGAAATTACTTCTATTTCGATAAAAGGATTTCATTTTCATTAATATTTCAATCCATTGATACTGAGATCAAGGCTCCGAAGAAAAATTTAAAATGCAGAAATGACGTTATATTTAACAAAAACCATATATTTTTATGTACCCTGGTCTCATGCTATAAAAATGGCGTCTCATTCGAAAGAAGAAGTATATTTTATTTTGTGAATTTGAAACATTTTACTGTGTTTTATATAAAATGATATCACTTTCACTGCTGTTTCGTTCCAACGCATGCAGATAACAAATCCTCGAAAATATAAATGCTACAGTTGAATCAAAAGGATATAATTGTTCAATTTTTTTTATTGATAAATTGCTTTATAGTCCAGTAAAACGGTGTTCAAAAGAGATTGAAGCGGAAAATGCTGGTGTAGTTGATTTTAGTGACTTATTTTATGGGGTTTTTTTGGGTGGGAGGGGGTGCTGAACACGAATTTAAAGTTGTCCAACAAAATTTTTTTAAGTAAATATAAGAAATCATGAAAACAACTAATAAAAATCACAGTTTTTGCTGGTTTTTTGGCTTATAACTTGCAAAATAATTTTTTTACGCAAAGGGTGATCCTATATTAAAATAAATACGAGAAAATTACCTACAATTCATCTTCTTATCATTTTTTATGTACGACATATGGTTTCCGTAGAGGCGTTGAAAAATCCGAGAAAATATGTAATTTTGGAAAATAGCAAATAACACATTTTTTTACAGCCTTTCCGTTCATAAAACTAACGTTAAAAGTAAGCATTTCATTCTAAACAAATCCTATATTTAGAAAAAGCAGATAAAATTATCTACAATTTATGTGTAAGCAATTTTTTCGGAGTTTGAATAATTATGAAAAAAGCAATGACGAATGCACGAAGTAGTCAGCCGCCTTCTTATTGAAGGCGTATAACTTAAATGCATCATTATACATAAGTCTGCGCAGATATGTACAACGTTAACGTCAGATATAAAAGTACATCAAAATGTTAAACAGCGATCATGGTTGATTAGTATGAAAACTATTTAATGTTAAACAATATAATAAAATAGGTAGGTAAGTATTTTATACATCACTTATTATTCAATGATTATTGACGTTGAAGTGAAACACATCAGTCAAACTGAGTTCTCTTGGCCAAAGGTTCCATGATTTCTACAGGGATGCCTTCCAATTCTTCTACACCCACAAAAAAAAAGAAATTACATATAATACACTCATGTTTGTGAAAATTGCAACAACATGAAGGAATTGTCAGAAATTAAGGAAATTTATTCCACATATTACAGATAGTGGTACAAATAAATGATCAAATTTACAAGACAAAAAAACAAAAAGAACGTCAGAAATTAGTACTTTGTATGTCCGCCACGCTGAGCGATGAGAACCTTTACACGTCGTGGCATTAATCATACAGGTTCTGAATGTAATTCTAGGGAATGGCTTTCCAGAGGGCTTTGACTTGAAGCAAATTTTAGTCTTACTGTGTGCCCCACCAGCTGTACGAGCGAGTCGCCAACCAATGAAATTCCAGACATGCTCGATGGGAGACATATCCGGGGAATAAGCAGGCCATGGAAGAAGTGAAACCTGTTGTGTACTGAAGAAGGCTTGTGCAGTCTGAGAAACATGTGAACGGGCGTTATCCTGCTGAAATACAGCACCCGGAATGTGTCAAAGAAAGGGGAGGACCTCTGGCTCTACAATTTCCCTTATGTAGCGATCACTGTTGAAGTTGACCGCAATATGCAGTAGATGGGATCGAAAATTATACCGAATAGCTCCCCACACCATGATACCAGTCGTTTGTGCTGTATGTCTACGCTGGATAACACACTGTGGGAGTAGACGTTCCCCTCTGTAACGTCTGACGCGTACTCTTCCATCATTGTACTCCAGATTGCAGCGAGATTCATCGAAAAAAGCAACTTGTTGCCACTGGACACGCCACGCGCTATGTTGCTGAGCCCATTGAAGTCGGAGGCGTCTGTGATTCAGTGAGAGGGGAATGCTGCGTAGAGAAACCCCTGCACGCAGTTCATCCTGCAGCAGACGACGACGAACTGTGGAGCTAGATAACAAAACACCTGTAGCTGTGCTCCAATGTTGTGTGGACACACAAGAGGATGCTGTACGGTCTGTCACAGCCATGCGGATGATATGTCTGTCGTCCCGTGCCGTTGTGCTATTACATGCTTCCCTGCCAGGTTTTCGCCTTGTTTCATTCTCCTCTGTCCATTTCTTCTAAGCACGCATCACTGTTGTGGCATTACACTGCGTGCGGGCTGCGATTTCACGATACGAAAATCCACATTCTCGCATACCGACGATGCGGCCTCGTACGAACTTCGTTAGTTGTTGGTATAGCTTCCAGTGCTTTTGACGAGGCATATTGACCACCAATGAAACGTTTACCACGGACAGAGGAAGATCAACGGATTTCAACGCATCTTTACAGTCCTCACTCAGAAAAAGGAATTGATTAAAACTACAAAACATGTTTTGCTGAGTACATTTTGGTTGTTTTAGCAAAATTCAAGTAAAATTGAACCATTTTACTTGAAACAAAATTTCCATTGACCTATATTTTTTTAAATATAGGTCAATGAAAATTTTGTTTGAATCAACAAAAAAAAATTTTTTTTGCAATTCCAAAAAAAAAAATTTGTATCGTCAGCAAAAAATGTTTTGTTAATTCAAGTAAAATGGTTTAATTTTACTTGAATTTTGCTAAAACAACCAAAATGTACTCAACAAAACATGTTTTGTAGTTTTAATCAATTCCTTTTTCTGGGTGCTTTATATACCTGGAACAAGCGACTGATAAGGATCCGGTTCTCGTTCCACGCATGCACAATCGCTTTGTAATTCTAATCATTTGCATGTCTTACCTCTCTATATTTCCTGTAAGTTTGATTCAATTTTCATAATTCCTTCATGGTGTTGCAATTTTCACAAACATGAGTATAGTTATTTACGCACCCGGGCTTGAAGGAGCCATTTTCGGCCCGAGTGGGCAGATTCATGCCCGAGCCGTAGGCAAGGGCTGCAAGTAGTAGGGTGTCAAAACTTAGGTGTCTGAGTAGCCCTTGTGCATACAATATTTTTTTAAACGGTGGAATTAATCAGAATTAAGTAAGTAAGTAATGATTAATACAACATAACATGAATTTTACCCATTTTATCATATTAGCCCTCTTTTACAACGCAGGTCAGCAATCGGTTACATTTGTACCTCAAATAAGGGAACGATGTTGCCTATTACATTACGTACCACCGCCTTAAAAATAATTAATGACTTAGTTATAATTGTTTGAAAAATGAATATTTATGAACACTGCATTAGAATACATATTTTGAAAACACAAATAAAAAGTGAGTGAAAAAATACAGGTGAAATGGAATTATTTATGCATAGTTACCTCCAAGTACTTCAGGGAATTTTGGTCATCGTCGTCTTCTTCGATTTCCGTAAGAGGCATGTTATTGCAACCACTTTCGCAGTTCATGTTGGAGCATTTGAGACCTGATTTTTGGCATACACAGTTTTTCTGGAAGGTCTTCTTGCATTTGGAAGAAATAAGTTTCAAAACGGCTTGAGGTGCTGCTGGCTGTAGCATGGTCACTGGCTTCAGCCCATCTTTGGTTTTCTTCTAACCGCATTGTTTTAGATAGATCTTTTTTCATTTTCAAGCCATTTTTTAACTTTAAAATACACCTTCAATGAATGTTGATGAGCTGCAACCTCAGTGGGAGTTAAAGGCATCATCAATAAAACAGCATCAGTGACTGCATCAGCATTTGACATAGGATTTTTAAAAACCTCAATGGTCTTAGTAATTGCAGATTTTTTTTTTTTTTTTTTGAGAGTTTGAAGAAACCTAATTTTTTCCTACTTTGAACGAGGCTGTAGTAGTATCACAGCCTCCCATGATACGCAAAAACAATATGTTGTTAGCAATCGAGAGATCACATTCCCTGATTTCAGGTCCAAAAGTAACCGATTCTTGATCTGAGTTGTAAAAGAGGACTGATATAAAACAGAGGTAAAAATCATGTGATGATAAAATGCTGTATGAATCATTACTTACTTAATTGTAATTCATTCCACCGTTTTAAAAAATAATGTATACATCAGGGCTGCTCCGGAGCCTAAGTTTCGACCCTCGGGTTGAAAACGGCTCCTTCGAGCCCGGGTGCGTAACTATTATATTTAATTTATTTTTTTAAGTGTCGAAAAACTGGAAAGCATCCCTGCAGAAATCATGGAACCTTTGGCGAAGAAAGCTCGGTTAGATATGAGTTTCACTTCAACGTCAATAATCATTTAATAATAAGTGTTGTATAAAATACCTACCTACCTATTTTATTATATTGTTTAACTTTAAACAGTTTTCAGTACCAAGAATCGCTGTTTATCATTTTGTTGTACCTACTATGTAGCCTAATTTTAACGTGTTCCATATATGCTCACGCATATAATGATGCATTTAAGTTATATACCTTCAATAAGGAGGTAGCTGACTACTTCATGCGTTCGTCATTGTTTTTCTCATAACTATTCAAGGTCCGAAAAAATTACTTACACATAAATTGTAGATAATTTCATTTGCTTTTTCAAAGTATAGGATAATGTTTACAGTGAAATGTTTACTTTTAGTGCTATGAACTGAAAAGTTTTATTACTATTTTTAGAATTACTGATTTTTGCCGATATTTCAACACCTCTACGGAAATCACATGTCGTACAAAAAAATGATAAGAACATGAATTGTACGTAATTTTCTTATCTTTATTTTAATTTCGGATCACCTTTTGCGTAAAAAACTTACTTTGCAAGTTTTAACCCAAAAAACCAGAAAAAACTGCGATTTTTAGTGGGTTTTTTTTTTCTTGATTTCTCATATTTGCCGAAAGACATTTTGCTGGACAACTTCAGATCCGTGTTCAGCACCCCAAAAAACATAAAATAAGCCACTAAAAAAATTACACCAGAATTTTCCACCTCGAACTACCATTTGACTGGACTATTAATATTAATGATATAAATCAACACCTTAATATAGCTATCTGTCGGAGGGTGTTGTGTAAATGGTATCCAGTTGAAGTGAAGACGAGCATTTTGATTCATAAAAGAAAAACATATTATAAGAATTGTCAAAAGTGACGTAATTTTCATTTAAATCCTCCTGTTTTGAGATTAATTTCTATGAAATGAAGGAATTTTTTTTAATCAAAATTTCAATTCTATGTTCTCAAATTCTGCCCTCAAATTGCACAAAAATAGCTTGTTTGATAAATTACGCTCAAGCTTCATTTTGATAAAAATCCCATTAAACTCTATGCAGTAATTTGCTTGATGCTGTAACAACGCACAGCAGACTTACAGTTTTACATAATAGTATGATATAAAATAATATTTCTGTAATATCAATAAATGAAATATTTCTGTGGTGTCCATAAAAAATTATTTTAGATTAGTATTAATTTATATTACATATATTTAATACTCATTATTTATTATTTACTAAGTGTTTTTGGAATAACTTTTGAGTACGCTTATCGACACTAATCCTTTCCTCCGGTCTTATGTTCGCCCGCCCATAAATCCTACGGGTTT
The DNA here is from genome assembly GCA_963931845.1 of Maratus michaelseni. NCBI lineage: Eukaryota > Metazoa > Arthropoda > Arachnida > Araneae > Salticidae > Maratus > Maratus michaelseni. The sequence continues at coordinate 130,989,686 of OZ007596.1, read as the reverse complement.
GGCATCCGGGTTCTATGTTCTCGATTAGATAATCCAAAATTTCAATGTGAGTTTCGGAAGAAATAGAGTATGAAACTCAATTACCGGTCTCCCAAATTTCAGTCGACGCAACGGCTTAGTTAGTATTTGGTCTGAAGTTTAATTTCAACGGTAAATTTACTTAGCCCGATAAGCGTGTCTTTCATTAAACACTGCCGAAGGGAAGTTTACAACCAATTTTCGTGACACTATAAAAACCACAAACAGAAAATAACTAGATAAATGAATGAGAACTAGATTGGAAAATTTAAATTATCTGGAATCTGAAGGATAATAATTTTTAAACATCGACTGAAAAAAATTATTTCTGACATGTGTCTCATTGTGTATAAGAGCATATTCTATAGGATTATCTTTAAAATTTCATATAACTGCTTTTCTAATTATCTAGTTCTCCTCACCTAGAATTAAATTTTAAAGTCAAATTATTTGGAATCTGAATGATGATAACTTTTAAGAATCTACTGAAAAAAAGTTATTTCTGACCTATGTCGCATTGTGTATATATCTAAAAGCATAGTCTATAGGAACAGCTTTAACATTTCATATGTATGCTTTCCCCATTGTCAAGTTATCTATCTCCTCACCGGGAATTAGATTTTAAAAGTCAAATTATTTGGAATCTGATTGATGATAATTTTTAAACATCTACTAAAAAAAATTATTTCTGACCTGTGTCGCATTGTGTATATATCTAAAAGCATATTCTATAGGAACAGCTTTAACATTTCATATGTCTGCTTTCCCCATTGTCAAGTTATCTATCTCCTCACCTGGAATTAGATTTTAAAAGTCAAATTATTTGGAATCTGATTGATGATAATTTTTAAACATCTACTAAAAAAATTATTTCTGACCTGTGTCGCATTGTGTATATATCTAAAAGCATATTCTATAGGAACAGCTTTAACATTTCATATGACTGCTTTCCACATTGTCTAGTTATTTATCTCCTCACCTGGAATTAGATTTTTAAAGTCAAATTATTTGGAATCTGAATGATAATCATTTTTAAACATCGACTGAAAAAAAATTATTTCTGACCTGTGTCGCATTGTGTATATATCTAAGAGCATATTCTATAGGAACAGCTTTAACATTTCATATGACTGCTTTCCACATTGTCTAGTTATTTATCTCCTCACCTATAATTAGATTTTAAAGGTCAAATTATTTGGAATCTGAATGATAATCATTTTTAAACATCGACTGAAAAAAAATTATTTCTGACCTGTGTCGCATTGTGTATATATCTAAAAGCATAGTCTATAGGAACAGCTTTAACATTTCATATGTATGCTTTCCCCATTGTCAAGTTATCTATCTCCTCACCGGGAATTAGATTTTAAAAGTCAAATTATTTGGAATCTGATTGATGATAATTTTTAAACATCTACTAAAAAAAATTATTTCTGACCTGTGTCGCATTGTGTATATATCTAAGAGCATATTCTATAGGAACAGCTTTAACATTTCATATGACTGCTTTCCACATTGTCTAGTTATTTATCTCCTCACCTGGAATTAGATTTTTAAAGTCAAATTATTTGGAATCTGAATGATAATCATTTTTAAACATCGACTGAAAAAAAATTATTTCTGACCTGTGTCGCATTGTGTATATATCTAAGAGCATATTCTATAGGAACAGCTTTAACATTTCATATGACTGCTTTCCACATTGTCTAGTTATTTATCTCCTCACCTATAATTAGATTTTAAAGGTCAAATTATTTGGAATCTGAATGATAATCATTTTTAAACATCGACTGAAAAAAAATTATTTCTGACCTGTGTCGCATTGTGTATATATCTAAAAGCATAGTCTATAGGAACAGCTTTAACATTTCATATGTATGCTTTCCCCATTGTCAAGTTATCTATCTCCTCACCGGGAATTAGATTTTAAAAGTCAAATTATTTGGAATCTGATTGATGATAATTTTTAAACATCTACTAAAAAAAATTATTTCTGACCTGTGTCGCATTGTGTATATATCTAAAAGCATATTCTATAGGAACAGCTTTAACATTTCATATGTCTGCTTTCCCCATTGTCAAGTTATCTATCTCCTCACCTGGAATTAGATTTTAAAAGTCAAATTATTTGGAATCTGATTGATGATAATTTTTAAACATCTACTAAAAAAATTATTTCTGACCTGTGTCGCATTGTGTATATATCTAAAAGCATATTCTATAGGAACAGCTTTAACATTTCATATGACTGCTTTCCACATTGTCTAGTTATTTATCTCCTCACCTGGAATTAGATTTTTAAAGTCAAATTATTTGGAATCTGAATGATAATCATTTTTAAACATCGACTGAAAAAAAAAATATTTCTGATCTGTGTCTCATTGTGTATATATCTAAGAGCATATTCTAGGAACAGCTTTAACATTTCATGTGACAGCATTCCGCATTCTCAAGTTATTTATCTCCTCACCTGGAATTAGATTTTTAAAGTCAAATTATTTGGAATCTGAATGATAATCATTTTTAAACATCGACTGAAAAAAAAATATTTCTGATCTGTGTCTCATTGTGTATATATCTAAGAGCATATTCTAGGAACAGCTTTAACATTTCATATGACAGCATTCCGCATTGTCTAGTTATCTATCTCCTCACCTAGAATTAGATTTTAAAAGTCAAATTATTTGGAATCTGAATGATGATAATTTTTAAGCATCGACTGAAAAAAAAGAAAAATTCTGACCTGTGTCGCATTGTGTATATATCTAAGAGCATATTCTACAGGAACAGCTTTAACATTTCATATGACTGCCTTCCACATTGTCTAGTTATCTATCTCCTCACCTATAATTAGATTGTAAAGGTCAAATTATTTGGAATCTGAATGATAATCATTTTTAAACATCGACTGAAAAAAAATTATTTCTGACCTGTGTCGCATTGTGTGTATTATATCTAAGATCCTATTCTAGGAACAGATTTCCCATTTCATATGACTGCTTTCCTTATTGTAGTTATCTATCTCCTCACCTAGAATTAGATTTAAAAAGTCAAATAATTTGAAATCAGAATCACGATTTCAAAACCTTTTAAAAATGGATAGATTTTTTTTTTCTTGATTGTGGATCATTCGTTTTAAACAGAAGCATATTTTTACTCTTTTATTTATCTAAAATTAATTTTGTATGTAAAGATGGAATTTTATTATTGATTTTTAACTCGCTTCCTGATGTGCTAGAACTAAACAATTTTGCACAAAGTTGTGTTTAAGGTGACAATACAACATTTTAATATTTTTAGCAGTCAATCATAAATCAATTGTAACTTAATTCTAAGACATTTTTACGTTAGCCTGCCGCAGGTGGTAAATCGCAAAATATTCTTTATGTTTACACTTGTATACGAGTTACAATGGATTTCATTATGCGCCAAACCACACTCCCCAAAAAAGGCTAACTGGCAGTGAAGTGGCAACAACGAAAAATTTAAACATTAAAAAGTAGAAAATATTCATAAAAAATAAAGACTGTAATATATTATCTTTTAAAAATACGCTTTAATCAATTAATAGTTTCATATTAATTAAATTATGATTATATATTGAAAAATCGATTTAGAAATCCTAAAAAAATAGTTTAAATAATGCTGGGAAGCTGCAATAATGAAGTATTTTAAACATGAAAAAGTACAAAATAAAATACAAATAAAATAAGAGTGTAATATTTTTAATACGCTTTTATCAATTAATAGTTTGATACCAATTAAATTATGATTATACTTTCAGAAAACAATTTAGAAATCCTAAATAGAAACTTTAAATAATGCTTTTCTTTTTTTCCTGTTACCATATCTTAAAAATGTAACAGAGCAAACATTATATAATTTTTAATAAATTTTCTAGCTCACGCTTTCTACCAAGCATACAAAAAAGATCTGTGTTTTCCATAATCGCGGTCCATACCCACGTCAAATTAATGTATTGTAATGGAATTATTTTGGAAAACACATGAATTGCAGTCATGAAATTAGGCGTGATTTTCAAGATAAAGACTGAATGCTTATAAAAGAGTATATTTTAAAAAACTATTTTTACTTTTATACTTATAAAGAACTGTCTTAACATTCAGGTTTGTCTGTTTGTCTCATTATACACTGCAAAAAAAATGTGTTGAATTTACAGTACAATACTGGCACCCCAGCTGCTAGTATTATACCGTAAAATTAACAGTAAGAAAAATAACTGTAAAAAGAAATATATATAAGTTTTAATTGTCATTCAGCATTTTAAAAAATATTAATTTAAAAAAATAAAAAATATTTAAAATAGCAATTTTTTTAAATAAATGCAATTATATATATTAAAAAAAAAAAAAAAAAAAAAAAAAAAAAAAAGCTTATTTTAAACAAATTCTATTTTCAAAAAAGTTAATATATATATTTTTTTAATTTACCAAATTCAAATTTAAGTAAAATATTTGAAAAAGACATAGTCTTTTTATCTTTTAAAATAAAGTGTCGGTCACTGGTTCACTTTGTGTCAGTTATTGGTGTTTCAAAATAGGGATGGTGTCAGTTACTGGAGTTTTGGACCATGTTTATGAATAAAATTAATTTTTAATAATAAAATATATAATTTTTCAAAATTTTGCGAACAATAATTTTTTAATTCATCTCTACTATCCCATGGAGTTGCAACTTACCGCATCAAATTTTGCACCTTTTTTTATGAAACTTTGCAGTGCCTCATGGGGCAATATTTAAGGAGATAGCTTATTGTTTCGTTATTTATGAATCACACTGTATATTCCTAGATTAAGAAATATTTTCCTTATTTTTACGTTGTAAAAACATTTCAAATTGGAAAATGTATTCAAACCAGATGTAGCTTCTAGATATCGCATTAGCTTTACTATATATGTATTAAATTACGGAATTTAATTTTTAATATCCGTTTTCCTTTGACCTTTTAATTAGAAAAACGTTGCTCTACGTGTAAGAAGGACATTAATATATATATATTTATTTTCATTTTTGTACGAACAAAACTTACAGAGATAGATTACTTTGAATTCTATGAATTTTCAATGTTTTATGTCGCTAAAACAGAAAGATGCATTTTTCAGTGCCGGAAAATACCGAAAATGCATAAGATTCAAAATATAATAACTCAGTAAATTTTGGTCGTAAAAATATGATTTTTTTTAATGACTCGTGGTAATGTTTTTTTAAATATAAGTTATAGGAAAAGAGAGCCATATAAATTTTAAATTTCGTATTTTGATACATAAATTATCCCTTGTAAGGCAAACGCCATATCTAAAAGTTATACTTGTTTTAAATACATTTTTAAATTGGAAGTATGTTTCCATTATCAGCAGTTTAAGAGCCCACAGTAGTCACGTGAAGACACTCCCAAGCTAATGTTAAACCAATTGCAACGTTGTTTTCTCATTTGCATTTATTTTTTTTAACTGTTTTTTTTTTCATAGGATAACTGAAGTCTATCTCTGAGGTATTTCTTTTTTCGATTTTGATTGGAGATTTTTTTCTATGACGTTACTTTCTATTTGACAGTGAAAGTGTCCCCTTAAAAAAAAAGAAAAAAAAATGTAACCAAAATCAAAAAAGTGAAAACATACCCGGTTAGAGATCGACTTTATCAATCCTATGGACAGAAAAAGCATTTTAAAATATTTAAATGCGAGCGAGAAATTTGAAAAAAACACTGCCATTCGTTTAACATTAGCTTGGGAGTGTCTTCGCAGGACTAGTAAAGGCTCTTAAGATATAATCGTCGTAATCCGTATCTACTCATATAAAATCAAAGTATAGGAAAGTGTATGTAACCATTCTGGCACTCTAAAAACGACATTTTCAAAACTGAGCAAAAAAATACTCAAATCTGAGTATGTCGCATAATCAAAATGGCTCCGAATCAAAATTACTCAAATTTGAAACATGTATCCACTCATTTCTAAAAACATGCACACACTCAAGAATAAAACTTCATGTGCTCATATTTGAGTATGTCCATGTTTCAAAAATAAGTGTGAACTGACTTCTATTTGTTCATTTTTGAGTATTTCCATGTTTCAAAAATGAGTTTGAACTGATACTAATCATTTTTGAGTATGTCCATGTTCCAAAAATGAGTTTGAACTGACCACTATGCGCTCAGTTTTGAGCATATTCATGTTTCAATATTCTGAGCATTTCTGGTATTTCAGAATTGAAAGAATTGGGTCGTCATATCTGAAACAAAAAGTTTCATAACAAAATGAAAACATCGATTTACTCAGATTTGAAAGTGTCATTTTTCTCAGTGGGGGCGAATCAATTCCGAGGTGCGAACCAACCGTAGCTAAATGCCATGTTAGTCTTAATGAAAAATATATGCTAACATATGACAACTAAATGATAATTTCTTCTACCTCAAATCATGTCCGTTTAGCATATTTTCATACAAAACATGTATATAAACATTTCGGTAAACAATTTTTTTTGTAATAACGTTTTTCAGAAATAGTGTAAGCCAACGGAAAGTGATTTGGTAAGCCATTCATTTTTAAGATTCATTCATTTTCATAAAAATAATTCCTTTTAAAATAAAATAAAAAATCTTTAACATATTAAATATTTAATTTTAATGTTTTGTAAAATCTTCAGAAATTGTGTTTCACTTTGTCAATTACTATTATTGTTGCAATAAATATTGCTGCTTTTGAGACTCATTCATCAAAATTATTTGTTCTGAATGGCAATGGGTGTTTAAACATCTTTGTTGCCTTTTAAACATTGTTTTGAAGATTTATCGTTCTTTATCTTTACAGAATCCTTTTATAGTGTAATCTTTAAACTATTGAAGTTCAATCAAAGCAATTTCTTCCTTTGGGAAAGTCGTTGTTTATATCAAAGGATTGCAGATTATTTCATAAAATCTTCATGCTGTTCGTTTGTATGAAGTCTTATGAAAATGAAACGCAGATCAACATTCCGTCATTCTTGACGGGGATTATATACTAGTTTTAAATAATTCGGTATATCTTCCCTTTTAACACTTGTTTATTTATCTTAACTTCGTTTTGTATGTTAAGATGGAATTTTGTAATCAATTTTTCACTTGCTTCCTGATAGGCTAGAATTATAAAAAAAATCGTGTACAAAGGTGTGCTTGGAAAAACAACATAACATTTTAATAACTTTAGAACTTAATTATGAATTAATAAATTAATTTTAAAGAATTTTTTCGCTATCTGGCCACAGGTGGTAAATCTCAAAATATTCTTTATGGTTGCAATTGTTCAAAAGTTACAAAAATAATGGCGTTAATTATGGGACAAACCACTCTCGCCGAAACAGGCAACTGGCTGTGAAACTGCAACAACGAAATATTTTAAACACAAAAAAGTAGAAAATATAAATGGAAAATAAATTCTGTAATATATTTTTTCAAATACTATTATACAAATTAATAGCTTAATATTAATTAAATTATGATTATACATTGAGAAAACACTTAAAAATTCTGAATAGATAATTTAAATAGTGTGGGTTTTTTTTTTTTTTTTGTTGTTGTTCCTGTTACTATATTCTTAAAAGAAACAGGGTAAAGATTATAATTGTTTTAATGAATTCACTAGGTTGCGATTTTTATTAAGCTTGAATCAAAAGGGTGAATTTTCAGTAATCGGTGCCCACGCCAAATTAACGTAAACGGAAACTTATTTTAACTACATGAATTGCAGTCATGAAATTAGATTTTTAAGATAACCATTGAATGCTTGTAAAAAAGTGTTTAAATATAAAAAATATTTTTACTTTTATTGTAATTAAACTTTTTGTAATTAAAAATCTATCAAATCAGAATAGAAGTCAAAACAAAACAAACATTTAACCAATTTACTTTTAATCGCGTTAAAATAGCACCAATCTAAATACAACCAGAATGAATAGAATACATACTTTTTGTATATCAATAAGAAGAAACCATCAGCGAATCCTTCTATTTACACTTTCTTTACCAGTAATTTCTAGTTTGTTTTTTTAATAAGTTTTCTAGGAAGTTTTTCCGATTAAATAGGCAATGAAAACTATATGTGAAATCTGGCTAAAAAAAGCATGCCCAGAATAGGTAGTAGAAGTCGCCAATGGAAGAAACTCAACTGTTGTAAAACAAATCGCATCTTTTAATTATAATTAAATTTCTCAAATAAATTATTCCTGCACTTTTACAAAATATAAAATAGAAACACTTTATCAGGGGCAATATCCCATAATGTGAGCAAAAATTGAATATGATTTCTGTCTATGATAAATTGAAAAGTGAAAGTTAGTATGAAAATTTGGCCAAACATATATTAAAATCAGTGAATTTAATAATAATAATAGATAGATAGATAGATAGAAATTCCTTAATAACCACTAGGAATGCAAAGCAATACATGATGCAATTCAAAAATGAAAATAAAATAAACTTTTAGAAAAAAATATTAACCGACTTAAAAAAAAGCACTAAAAAGTATTAAATAATCCTTTAAAATTCTTTAATGACAAAATGTTATCCATTAACCACAAATCCGATATCATGTGTCGGAATAAAAACGATAAATTTAATATTTACAGTTTAATGCCCACCAAACATGGGTTTTCGGGAGAAAACATTTTATAAGAGATGAATATACAGACTTATGATTTAGTTTACGAATTTACAGATATAAAAAGCAATCAATTACTTTTTGAAGTCGGTGCCAAAATACCTTACGTATAGCAAGAATTGTGAATATATTGTACCTAGTATCTACTAATTTATCAATTGAGGTTGTTTGGCACCGACTTCAAAAACTAATTGATTGCTTTTCATATGTGTAAATTCGTTAAACTAAATCATAATTCTGTATATTCATCTCTTACAAAATATATTCTCCCGAAAATCCATGTTTGGTGGGTATTAAACTGTACATAATAAATTTATCGTTTTTATTCCGACACATGATTACGTATTTGTGGTTAATGGATAACATTTTGTCATTAGAGAATTTTAAAGGATTATTTAATACTTTTTAGTGCTTTTTTTAAGTCGGTTAAATTTTTTTTCTAAAAGTTTATTTTATTTGCTACTTTTTAATTATTAATACCGTAATACACAACTATCTTGATTTCAACATCTGCTGAATAAATAAGTAATTTGTAATAGAAATTATTATTTACCAAAATTATTCATTAAATAAATATTTTTTATTAAAATCTTTGACAGAATCAAATTTTCGTCAATCTGGACGACAATTGGCGAAATATCACCAAATGTGGCGACCAAAATATGTTGCCATAAATGAAGCCAGCGTGGCTATAGTTGACTAATTTGACGAAATTCTCATTCAGATTGACGAGAACTGTGAATGAATCTTCTGTAATCGGGCTCCACGCATTTTAGCTTCCGTTTTCCAGTAAAAAAAAAATTCGAAAATACAAGGTTATGAGCTTTAAGTCGAGATAGGGGCTTAGAAGGATTAGATTTGTGCGATTTGGAGCCTAACAAACTTCTAAATAAAACACACGATCACAAGTCGCTAGCTGAGATGCAAAGGCTACGAGTGCTGTCTACTTAATGCGTTGATATATAACCAGAAAAAAACTGAATGTTTTATGCACTACATGTCGAATTATTTAAATGATAAAGTTTATAATGGTGGTAAAAATATTTACAGCTCAAAGTTACAAGCCACTGTCCTTTTACAGGAAATTGTAATATAATTTCATTGTCTAGTATTAAACGCTGAAATTGTGTGAAATATTTCCTTATTCCACCACCACATTATTTCACTTTTTAATTTAACATTTCATTGATTTTTAAAAGAGTTATTACAATCTCATTTTGAGTTAAAGTTTTGAATTTTGAATTTTTTCTAAAAACAAAATTGTTCTAATTATCAGAATTTGACGAAATTCAAATGGGACACTTTTACACTTTTAAACATATATATATCAAAATAGGTGCACATTTACGAAAACTATGCGTGAACAGGACTAAAACATACATACACACATAGGGTCAAATTATTAACATCCTCCTTTTTTCCCCTTTTTCTATCTAAATAGAAGAAAGTATTATAATCAAAATTTTTCTCGACTTCCGGTTTTCGACAGATTTATAGGGGTCAAAGATTCCGAAAAACATGTTTTTACAATATATCTGTCTGTCTGTGTGTGCCCTCTTTGTATCATTGAAAAGTGTGTCCAGATATGAAGCAACCTAGAATTGAACCAAATTTCATTTATAGGTTTTTGGCTATGACCAGCAGGTCTCACTTGAATTTGTGGATATTCTGCCGAAAGCGGACGCTGTGATAGCAATTTTTGTTCCATTTAAATTGTTGTATCATCGAAAAGTGTATTAGGTTATCCACAGTACTGAACCAATTTTTTTATGTGTATTTTACTATGGCCTGCAGTTCCCAGTTGAATTTGGGGATATTCGGCAAGAAGGAGGCACTATGATAGACACTTAAAGATTTCAAATTCAAAAAGATGTACAGTTAGGTCGTTAAAAAGATTAAAAATCCTAAAGGTTTTTTCAATTAAATGTTCAGCCTTGATCCAAAGATACCGGAACAATTTTTGTTTTGTCTCTACCTTAAAAAATGGCTGAGATATAGCATTTTGAAATTTTAGAGTAGTTGACATTGAAACAAGACAGCAGTATTCCTCAATAAACGTTTTTAATTTAAGAATTTTAGTGAACATGCTTTTTCGCAAATTTTGTTTCATTGTTGTAACCATCATTCCAACTCTTATATTCTTAACACTATATATTCATATTCGCCAGCGTTAAATTATCGTCAAGCTAGGCAATATTTGGCGAAATATCGCCAAATTTTGCAACAAAAACAAGTTGCCATAAATGAATCCAACCTGGCTGTAGCTGGCATATTTGACGGCATCTGATTCAAATTCAATATTGGCGTGAACTGCGATTGAATCTTCTGTACTCGGGTTCCATCCATTTTTATAGCTTGGTGTTTTCCAGTAAAACTAGCTAAAATCTCAAAACCAAGGAATAGGGAGGCTATCTTTTCCTGCCGGCATAGACCAGAAGGACTTACCAGTTTAGTATACATAATATATCTGCTACAAATAAATTAATCTATCATGTAAGTATGTTTTTAAATTGAAACAGTTTGTAAGTAATGGTATTTGAGCATTTTAAATCTGACGTAAGTTCTCCCATTTAATGTTTTGAACGCGTAATAATTTAATTATTTCTCTTTTTTAATACTCACGCGCAAGTATATTTTTATAACGTATTTTTCTACATTTACTGCTTTTAACACGTGATCATTTAATTATTATTTTAAAGTTTTATTTCTGTTTTTAATAGTCACGTGTAAATACATTTTTTAATTGAAAAGGAATATTATTATGTGCGCTAATTTACAAAATGGCAACAATTCAAATAATACACTTTTTGAAATTTAAATTAAATCTTCGTCAAAATAATGGAAATTTGAATTAAAAAATTGAAATGATTTGTTCTAATGATCAGATTTTGACGAAATTGAAATGGGACCAACTGGGAGCCTTACTCTTTGAAACAAAAGAAAAGTTACCAAAATCGATGCACATTTACCAGAGTTATGCGTGAACAACATAAAACATACACTCTAAAAAAAATCCGTGAAAATACAAGAAATTTTCCGTAAAATTTTACGGAGAAGTTTCATTTTTCCAAAACAACAGTACAATTTCCGTAAATGACATTAGTTCCGTAAAGGAGATTTCAAACCCGTAGATATGCAGAAAGTTTTCCGTAAATTTGATGGATTTTTTTTTCAAAACAGTACAATGTCCGTATTTCCCCATTTCCGTAAATAACGTTCAGAGGTTTGCATACAGATATCGTCTTGCTTGAAATGTGAATTAAGATTGTTGCATTTATTAGGGTAAAGGGGCTTCTAGGATCCAGGCCTGGACCGGTCCTACCCGTGGGCCTATTTTCTGTCATTAGACTCGGGCCAATCCTGGAGCTCATTCTAACCGGGCCCGTGTCTGGACGGTAATTTTTTGTGAAAATAATAATGATATTTTTTATTTTTTAGTGAAATCTTTAGAAATTTACTTTATTTATATAAATTACACAAAAATATTTTTTTAATCTACTTTTTTTCTTCTTTATAGTGCTTCAAATTATGATTTTTTTCACTGACATTTTAAAATTTTATTTTAATTTTATTAACGTGAGGCAATATTTGGTTATTAAAGGTTTCGTAAAATAATAACTTTCCAAATTATTTGTATTGAACAAAACTGATTTGTCTTAAAAATTTGTGGATAGAACTAAAATTTATTATTCTATAAATTATAATTTTAGAATGTTTATTTTTTTTTTCTTTAAATTTATAAAAATAATGATTTTTTCTTTACTTTTATAAAAATGAAGTTCATAATTTTATAAAGTTTATAATATATTTAGTTAGTTTATAATTTTATAAATTAAACTAAATTAATTTAGACTAAATTAATAAATCCAAATTTAAACATACCTATCCCAATGTTCCAAAATTTTCGCTAAAAATCTTTTTTTTTTTTTTTTTTTTTTTTTTTTTAAGGTTTTATAAAATAATATTTTTGCAAATTATCGGTACGTAGGTGTTAAACTAAGCTGAGTTATCTTATAAATTTGTGAATTAAACTACAATTTATTATTTTATAAATTATAATTTTACGAAATTCATATTTTTTTCTTTAAATTTATAAAAAATAATTAATAACTTTTTGTTTACTTTTATAAAAATGAAGTTTATAATTTTATAAAGTTTACAATTTATTTAGTTAGTTTATAATTTTATAAATTAAACTAAATTATCAAGTCCAAATTTAAACTTACCTATCCTAAGGTCATTAATTTTAAAATGTTCTCTATAAATCTATTTTTTGTTTCGATTTTTTTCACAAAGATTTCAGCAAAGATTAAATATAATAATTTAATTTATTATAAAAATGTTTATTCACATAAGTTTTTAAAATAAGAGATAAAGAAAATTTACTTTAATAGCATGTAATAAATACGTCTACTTAAGATAATTGTTTTTACTGGAATTGATAAATAGATCAACAGACAAATAATTTTAAAAAGTATATGTACTATTGCAAAAAAAAAAAGCAATAATTAGTCTTAATACAATGTTTTACGCATATAATACATAAAAAGTTAAAATTTACCTGTTATAAAGCATCAAATAATAAAGCAAGATATTAAAAATTATGAAAATAAAATATTGAAAAGATCTATCTAACTATGGAACTTTTAAGTTTTTGCATTACTAAAAGCATCTAAAATAAATAACCACATTTGAGAGAACGAGGAGTCCAGTCATAGCGTAATGGTACAGCCCGCCAGTTTACTACACAGAAGTTTCCACGTTCGTATACCCTACTTGGCAGGTCTTGGTTATTTACTGAAAACTCGCATAGAAATGAAAGAAAAAAGTGCTATAAGATGTTCCTTGAGAATTTTTTTTTTTTTTTTGGTCCTATAAAATTTATTTTAATGATATAAAAATATCTAAAAAATACGGAAGATATCTGTTAAAAAACGGAAATTTAAAAACGGATATTTCAGAAATCACGGAAAATTTCCTGGAATTTACGGAAATTTTTTTTCCGTTAAAATACGGAAATAGTACTGGCGTCTCGATTGCCAGTACAATTTCCGTTTTTTTTTTCAGGAAATTTTTTTTACAGTGTACATACATACGGGTCGAATTGATAACCTCCTCCCTTTTTTAAGTCGGTTAAACATTTTTTAATTGAAATGGAATATTATTATGTGCACTAATTTACAAAATGGCAACAATTCAAATAATGCACTTTTTGAAATATAAATTAAATCTTTATCAAAATAATGGAAATTTGAATAAAAAAATTTAAATGATTTGTTCTAATGATCAGATTTTGACGAAATTGAAATGGGAATAACTGGGAGCCTTACTCTTTCAAACAAAAGAAAAGTTACCAAAATCGATGCACATTTACGAGAGTTATGCGTGAACAACATAAAACATACATACATACATACATACGGGTCGAATTCATAACCTCCTCCTTTTTTTAAGTCGGTTAATAAGTAATTACAATTACAATTCTAAATAAAAAGGAAAACTGGCCAGTTAAACTGAAGGCATTGAGCTCACAGGCTATTCACACTAATTGTATATTATACTCTTATTTCAAAGAATTTGAAATATGCCCCTCGAAAAATAAAGAAATCAACAGTATATTAAGGGGGGATGGGTCATCCCACCGTTACCCCCCTCATAGTTAACTAATGAACCCCTTAAACTAATCAGGGAAGTCTCTAATTACAATCAATATATATACAAAATTTGAAGAAAATCGGATAATTCTGCATGAAAAACCCATTTATCTAAATTAAGGGGGGATTAGCCCCCCCCTTTCCCCCTTTATACTTAACCAATGAACCCCCAAAACTATTCAGAGAAGCGCATTATCACAATGAACCTATATACAAAATTTGAAGAAAGTCGGATAATTCTGCATGAAAAACTCATTTATCAAAATTAGGGGGGTTCTTTCCCCCTTTATACTTAACCAATGAACCCCTAAAACTATTGACAGAAGCGCATTATCAAAATTAACCTGTATACAAAATTTGAAGAAAATCGGATAATTCTGCATGAAAAGCCCATTTATCTAAATTAAGGGGGGATTAGGCCCCCTTTCCCCTTGTATACTTAACCAATGAACCCCCAAAACTATTGACAGAAGCGCATTATCAAAATGAACCTATATACAAAATTTGAAGAAAATGGGATAATTCTGCATGAAAAACCCATTTATCTAAATTAAGGAGGGATTAGCCCCCTCCCCTTCCCCCTTTATACTTAACCAATAAACCCCCAAAACTATTCAGAGAAGCACATCATCACAATGAACCTGTATACAAAATTTGAAGAAAATCGGATAATTCTGCATGAAAAACTCATTTATCTAAATTAGGGGAGGGTTATCCCCCCCCTTTCCCCTGTATACTTAACCAATGAACCCCCAAAACTATTGACAGAAGCGCATTATCACAATGAACCTATATACAAATATTGAAGAAAATGGGATAATTCAGCAGGAAAAACCCATTTATCTAAATTAAGGGGGGGATTAGCCCCCCCTTTCCCCCTTTATACTTAACCAATGAACCCCCAAAACTATTCAGAGAAGCGCATCATCACAATGAACCTATATACAAAATTTGAAGAAAATCGGATAATTCTGCATGAAAAACCCATTTATCTAAATTAAGGGGGGATTAGCCCCCCTTTCCCCTTTTATACTTAACCAATGAACCCCCAAAACTATTCAGAGAAGCGCATCATCACAATGAACCTATATACAAAATTTGAAGAAAATCGGATAATTCTGCATGAAAAACCCATTTATCTAAATTAAGGGGGGATTAGCCCCCCTTTCCCCCTTTATACTTAACCAATGAACCCCCAAAACTATTCAGAGAAGCGCATCATCACAATGAACCTATATACAAAATTTGAAGAAAATCGGATAATTCTGCATGAAAAACTCATTTATCTAAATTAAGGGGGGGTATCCCCCCTTTCCCCCTTTATACTTAACCAATGAACCACCAAAACTATTGACAGAAGCGCATTATCAAAATGAACCTATATACAAAATTCGAAGAAAATTGGATAATTCTGCATGAAAAACCCATTTATCTAAATTATGGGGGGTTTCCCCCCGTTTCCCCCCTTTATGCTTAACCAATGAACCTACAAAACTAATCAGGGAAGCGCCTGATCACAAGGAACCTATAAACAAAATTTAAAGTAAAACGGTTAGTTCTATCAAGAGTTATCGCGTTACGTACATACATACATACATACATACATACGTACGTACGTACATACAGAACCGGCGGGTACATAAGCTCTCAGGCTTTGATAGCCTGTGAGCTAAAAAATTAAAAATCATCATTTGTATAAAGTTCTTAACACTAAGTTGACATAAATCAATGGAATTCAAATTTTTATCTACAATTAGGCTGAAATATTTATTCTGATGGTTAATAGGAAATATATAACGTCCCCCAAAAATTTAACAGGTTCTGCAATAGTAATTTTTTTCCATTTCCATGACATCATCTACAACGGGAAACCCGTAATCTTTCTATTTTATGATTTTGAGCTGTTACGAAAACATGTTACTTGCCCATTTCCTTAATTTGATATCATTTCAATAACAATATACAACGCTTTGGAGCTTTCTTTTTTTACAGTTTTTATTTAAGACGAATGGTGTAGACGTGCAGTTTATAATCCTCCATTTTTCACGGTGCGTTTCTTTGGCACATTTGGGTTTTGCATTAGACATTTTGCATTAGACCTTGTGTTGCAGTCAAAGTCAATAAGAGTAAATCATTTAAAGAAAAATCGTAACTTGAATCTTGCAGTAAATACCCACCATCATCAATTTGGAGGGTGGCTCAAATAGTGACACAGCCTATCACAAAACATAATAACAAATGTGTGTATAACCTCTAAAGCGAATATTCGGGGACAGTGAACTTTGAGATTAGAAAGAATCATTGACTTGTAAAAATTCCTTGAATATGCCTGGACATTTCTAAAAATTTTTCTACTAAATTTTATATTCATCCAAGAAATCTAGTTTTAAATAAAATACTGCATAATTAGTGTGATATTTTCTCTTTGTTTAGCATTTATTAAGCAAGTTAACCTTATGACGAACCCGTGAGCCTCGCCACACAATAAATCAATTATAACTCAAGTTTAACGAACAAGTTTATTAAAAGTAAGATGTATATTAGAGTGCTTGTGGAGCCGAGGCTGCTTCAAACACTCACGACATCGGTGTCAAAGAAACTTACACTTCTCAAAATACATCACTGGAAATCAAATTCACAATATGCTAAAATGTACTTTACACACCAGAGACCCGTAGCCTCCAGAGAAGTATTTTATTTGAAAACTACGATGAAATGCGCTCCTACCAAACTGGATAACCTCTACGCTGGAACTACGCCGCAAGCTATGTACACTTGTTAAGCTGTCGAAGCACTAAATATGAGCTGCGTGTCTCGACTTCCTACAGAAAGGCAGGATCCGACTTTAAATCTGCCGATACCAGCTTTCATTACCGTATTTATAGTTCGCTGACTGACCACTGAGATCTAATTAACATAATATATCTGAAATAACAGCAAAACCCAGATTCAGGGAGACAGATACGCACAAGTGAAATTTTAAAACAACTAATTTTTAGTGTATTGCAAGGTGTGTAGATCATATACAGGACTGCACGAAAGAATTCACATACATTACCGGCTAAGGACAACAATTGCTGACAATGAATTTTTACTGCTTTGTGGGGTTTTTCTGTTTATTTATATATCTCGTTTCATTATATGAACAAAAATAAAATCTCTTAACAATATTCCTATAGTGTTGGAAAGTCTTTCATAACCTATGCATGATGCATGATTTTTCGTTCGTGTTTTTTCATATTTCTTTTTACTGTCTTATAATATATCGTATGTCCGAACGATCGTAAATAGGGAACGTCTAGACACTAAATTTTTAACTATCTAACCAAAAAATATAAATTTTTGGTTATTTTGATTACAATATTCAATGAAATAAAGATAAGTGAATGGGATTACTCTATTTACTATTAAAATAGAAGGACAGAGATAAAGAGAATTAAAGCAATGTTGCTGCGGTGAGACAATTTTATGATATAAATCCAGAACTACTCGATTTTTTTTATCTTTTCAAAAATGAATATTAAACACTGCTGAATGTCTGAGTTTTTTGTAAAGAAAAACATCTTATTCTTTCATCATCCTTCCTTATTTTACAAAGTAGCAACTTCATTGATCGGCTTCCGACATCTCTTCTTTATTAGTCAGCATAAAAATTTGCTTTCTTCACCGAAATTTCTGGTTTAATCAAATATTTCAAAGAGTGCTTCTTTTTGAAAGTAAATACACACGTGTACTCAAGGTTATTTCCATAAGAATTTTTCGAGCAGTTTAATATCACAACTCGTGTCGCTTTTTTTTTTATGAAGTGAAATATGGGTGAAAGAAATTTTGCCGGATTAAAAAAAAAAATAGTTTTCCGACATAAAAGTTGTCAGTACAGACTATATTAAGATTATAAGAAACAAAATTAAGAGTCGCGATTATAAGAAATAAAATCCCGGTAGCAAATCAATATTGTTTCCGGTCCAATATTGACAATATTGTCATCAAATAGTGCTGCCCTAACCTTGAATTGTTTACATTTTTTCAATATCACATCAATGTTAGCTAGAAATGTTTCGTCACTTTCACTGCACTATTAACAAAATTTATACAAACTGTTTGCACTATTAGCAAGACTCAGACAATATTTTTGTACTATTAGCAAGATTTAGACAATGCCTTTACAATATTAGCGAGATTTAGACAACCTTTTTGCAATATTAGCTTTAGATTACAAATATTTCTAATATAAAGCTATTATTCCAATTATTTCTGCAATATAGACAATATTTTCGCGAAATATTGTACTAACGTTTGAGTGTTTAAAGTTTTCTAATTTTACACCAATATTAGCTAGAAATATCTCGTCACTTCACTGCAATATTAACAATATTTAAACAATATTTCTGCAATATTGACAATATTGTCATGAAATATTGTACTGGCATTGGGGTGTTAGCATTTTTCCAATACTACACTAATATTAACTATAAATATTTTGACATTTCAGTGCCCATAGTTTTGCAGTAATGACGTTTCATTACAATTATTTCTAATATAAAGCAAATATTTCTGAAACATTGTCAATACTGCCATGAAATATTGCCCTAATATCAGAGTGTTAACATTTTAAGACATTGCACCAATTTTAGCTAGAAATATCTCGTCATTTTATTGCCAATATTTCTGTTATATTGGTCATTCCTTCCAAATATTCCCAATATAAAGCCAATATTTCTGCAACAAAGGTGTCTCATTGCAAATATTTTCAATCAGAATCTAGTATTTCTGGTACAGTCACTTCACTGCAAATATTTCCAATATGTAGCCAATATTTCTTCAATATTGGAATTTCATTACAAATATTTCCAATATGAAGCCAAATTTTCTAGTATAGTCACTTCATTGAAAATATTTCCACTGTTTCTGCAATGTTGGAATTTCATTGCAAATACTTCTAATATGAAGTCAATTTTTCTGGTATAGTCACTTCATTGCAAATATTTTCAATATGTAGCCAATATATCTGCCGTACTTGCATTTCATTGCAAATATTTTCAATATAAAGTAAATATTTCTGCAATTGCATTTTATTGCAAATATTTCTAATAGGAAGCTGTATTTTATGAAACACTGAATTAAAGGGTAATTACAGTATAGAGTAATTTTATGGATCTTGGTGCAAAATTCGAGTCTTTCGTGCATTTATTAATTAAAAAAATTAAATAATAAAAGTTTTAAAAAAAGGTTTATTTTTTAAACACTTTTTTATAAGCACTCAATAATTATCTTAAAAATTACACCTAATTTCAGGACTGTAATTCATGTAGTTCCGTAAAACATTCCGTTACAATACGTTAATTTGACTTGGGCCCCGAATAATGAAAATTCGTTGCTTTGATTTGCGTTTGGTAGAAAGCTGAAACTATTGAATTTATTTTTAAAAATGTATAATTTTTGCTCTGTTTCTTTTTAAGATAAAAGGAAAGGTTTTGATTTATAATAAAATTGTGTATTTTTTATAACTGGCATCCGTCAGGCCGAAATGTCGGAGCTTTGATTCGCATATCTCAAAAGTGTAAAGATAACAACGATTTACAGACAAAAATTCTATTTTATCCTTACTGTTTAACAGTATAAAAGTAAGTTTGCAATAACAGCTGTTGAATCTGCATTTTCAAGTGTTTAGTCAGTCGTCAGTTCCTTAAGTAATACTCAAATGTTAAATCTATTAGAATGTTTCCCCATTCTTTTAATTTGGTCGAGCCTATCTTTTGCGAAAGGTACTTCAATGAGAACATTCTCTAAACGACAAACTGTACTAAAAGTGACATAAGTTACTGCAAGTGACAACTCCTTTGGACCATTTCACAGCAATTTTCGACAAAATTAAAAAGTGGGATTTGCGTATGGTGACAGCGTATACAACTGTTAAAGGCAACTAACTGAATTCGGAAGCATGTGACTGTTTTCTGTCCAAGTTTTAGTAATCGGTGTGACAGGGAAAATTCTTTCAGTGAGAAATGGTCCATGATAATCATCAAAATCAATCCTTACAGCCTATGTTAAGCATGGAGGCCGAAGTCCTGGGTCATAGACAATATATTTACCGTCCCAAATGCACCATTTACCAATCCTCTCTCTGTCCACAGATTGGTACGCAATATAACTCTTCATCCAATTTCAAAGAAGAGTTCAGCCTGAAGTCCAGGTTAGTGATCATCTTCACTACATCTTGCTATTTGATTATAGTGGTCTTCTAATATAATTAAAAGTATTTCTTGATTATGTTCTTCAGCTTGTCTGTTTGTGGGGGAAAAGTGTATGGCATCTTGAAATATTTCAAGCTCAGCCGGAACCAGTATAGCTTTACGTCGTTGCATAAGGGATGTGTATTGGCCTCCTATAACTTGGCCCATGGAAAGCGAATCAAGAGTATCTCCAAACTGTCTTTGCTGATCGTCGCCTCGTCTCATTGACTTTGCAAAGGTGAAACATTTTTCAGAAGTCCTAAGGACTGTATGTCCGCGCAAAGGCGAAATGTCTTTTATAGAATGTCTCTTGTATAGAGGGGTATCTTTTACAGGCTGTAGCTGCCTAACATCTTCAATGAGGTAAACAAATAAGACTCCAAAAGTCTCAATGCTATCTGGTTTACCTTTGCGACATTTTTGCTCAAGTGCGCCACCACACGACATCCGATCATTGCAAATTCGTCAATAACGATAAATGACTCGGGATTCATGCTGAGCTGTAGATATATTGCTGCTTCACTCCCTAAATCAGCAAACGATTTAAAAGATGTTGGTAATTTTAGCCCAGAGTGAATTGCCTTGCCCTCGACGTTAATAACCGCAGCACCTCTTGTAACCGAAACCATGATAGCTTCCAGTCCTACCTGCTCGGTAACTTTTTTACGAATTTCTTTGATTAGCCTACTTTTTCCAGCTCCGGTTTTCCCAATAATAAAACTACGTTTAGGGCAATTTATAAATCATGATTGCAAAGACAAAAGCAGTTCTGTGCATAAGTAAAGTATCTTTTGCTGCTCATATGTAAACTTGATCTCAGAATTATCGTAATTTTGATGCACTGTAAGTTTCTGTTCTTTACAATAGTTTAGAAATGAAGTAAAATTGCAATTAGGGTAATTGTAACTCTCACTTTTCCCCTCACATACATGATCAATCATGCGTTGCCCCAAAGCACCTTCGTTTGTCTGCAGAGGGGGTTATGGGCAGCTGCGGCCATATAGGGATCAATCTCGCGATATTCTTATTGCAGCCTCTCTGGATCATGTATACTGCTAACATTAGGAAAATTCATTTCTTCGTGTGCGTCAATATTTAGGTCATTGAATACCTAAGACTGATACTCCCATGACTGATACACAGACTTCAGGCCTTCTTGCAATAAAGAGTCAGAATTTCCTCTCCAAGGACAATTGAGTACTAGTTGCTGTATATAATATTTTTCTGCTAGAGTTGGATCGTGATTGAGGGATATAAGAGTAAAAAATCTCACAACTGCATATTTCCTTTTTTGATGATATTTGACTCCTCTTACCGAGAAAGATTTGGCAGACTTAACCCTCTAAGCGTGTGGAACGTAATATTCCGTTCACTAAGCTCCAGGTTTCACTGCAATATATGCAATGTTTAAGATAATATAATTCTATAGATTTAATGAATTTTTAAAACATTGAAGAATGATTAATACTCTAAAGGGTTACATTCATATTTGTAATTAAATTTTATTTATAATGCTGAAAGAATCATATTTTTTAGCATTTAAAACAAATTGCAGAGAAAACAACATTACAATTTCACCCTTTTTCAAAACACTCAGAGGGTTAAGAAACGTGCAGGAAGCAAGTCTCTACGGCCGCTCTCAATACTTCTGAACCATGCTTTTTGATGGTCGCTTGCAAAGGTAATCTCTTCCCAGTTCTTATCATGAAGCCATATTTTAACTACCTGACGACTACTGTGATACATTGGCCATCCCATTAACCCTTTCATGGTCATGAACGCGTATACGCGGTCAAAGTTTTTCACTTCTAAATGGTCATGAGCGCTTATAGACGGTCAGGATTTTTTACTTCTAAATGGTCATGGGCGCGTATGAACGGTTCAGATATTCTACTTCTAAGTGGTCATGACCGTCTATGGGCGTTTTTCTCACCCCCCAGACTGGGCGGTAAAGAAGGCGTTTATCAGCACACCCCCCCTTCCCACATATACAATGGATGTATAGGTAGACCATTTGTCAAATAGATTATTTGTATTTTAGTTGAATGCCTTACAGATTTGGTTAGAAAATGTCTCAGAGAATTTCGTTTTCTGTACAGGCTAAGAATGACATTGTATTTCAAAACCGATCCTAAAATGAAAGGAAGCAACTTCATAGAATATCATTTTTTAGTTATTATTTTATTTTAAAACTCTCGTCCATACGATTCTAATCCATTACATTAATTATTATTATTTAAAATGTTTTGCCATGTTAAATTTATTTAATTTTTTTTAATGAATACATATGTTTTTATTTTTCTAACAGTATTTCAATTTATTTTGTTTAAATATATTACTAAATAACTAAAATCGGTTTTTCTTTCTTTTTTTTCTTTTTTTTACTTACAGCACTTTTGCTTTGTAATAGTAACAAATATAATAATACCCAAATAATATTAATAATACCAAATTAATATTACACTTCAAAAATTATTTACTAATTTACTATTGTTGCTGTGCCAATTATATCATTACTTTAAAAATAAAACAGTGAAACCTGTCTATAACAATACTGAAGGGACCAGAAAAAGTATCAATATAGACAAGTTACATTTATAGGCAAGCTCAAGAATGTTAATTGATTCAGAGTACATAGTAGAATAATTATTATATATTGATGGAATATTAGTTTAACTTTCTTAGAATTATATATGTAGATGGAAATTTTTTTTAAATTTTCTAGAATTATACAATGAAATTTAATTTATTTCTCATAAATAATCAGAATTTTGCATTATTAAATAAATATATAAAGAGTGTACAATATAAATAAATGTGATAAAAATCATATTTTTATTATATTTTGTCAGATTTGTAAAATTACACGAATAAGTGATTAAAAAAGAATAGGAATTTACAATTTTTACTCTTAAAAAGATAAAGAAATTGCAGGTATTATTTATTCAAATATGAAACCAAAGAAAAATAATTTGTGTAAAAAATGTGTATTTGGATGTCTAAATGTAGACGATAAGACCGGAAATATTACTGCACAGACATTACCTTACAGACATTATTTAACATTCACATTTGGTTTGATATTTTTAAATATAATAGCACCATTTTTGTAATGGAAGAAGAAATCAAGTTTTTGATCAATTAATTCAAAGGCATGTACAGGTGTCATCATAATTTTCCTTTAGTTTTTATAAAGACGCCCTGTTAGAACTAAAAGAAAATGATGATTAGTACTTTTACTGAATTAGTACTTTCACTTTATTAGTACTTTCACTGAACACCAATAAAATTGATTGATTAAATTTTAATACTCCTCAATATTTGTAAGAGCCTTAAATATATCTTAAAGAATTGATTTGATGTAAGAAAATGATGCACAAATTTTTCATTTTTAGAGACATTCAGTTGATCACTATGTTCAAAATTGCCATTATAATTGTTGGGATTAAATTAAAGACTGCAAGCAGTTGTAGATGGTTTTATTAGTCCAATTGCTCGCATTTTTTTAACATTTCAGCAAAAGTTACAGGCCCGTAGCTGGGAGGGGGGGGGGGAATCTGGAAATTTTTTTGCCCGTCCGAGTATGATTGACTCGACCCCTCATCAAAACATTTTAAAATTTCCGTACTTTTCTTTATCTCCTTTTTTTTTTTTTTTTTTTTTTTTTTTTACTTCTTTTTTCAGACAAGACCGAAATCATAGACACCCATTCCAAAGACCCTTGTGTAAAACTTTTTTTTTTTCTCAATCCAAAAGATCAATAATATTGCGGCGTAAGACATTTCTGGCTTTGTTGCTCTCTAGAAATCCACTTTACCGCCTCCTCAATGACTCAAATTAACGGCTTTAGAAAATAATAGTTTAAACATTATCCTGTAAACTATTTGACTGAAACGGATTAGCTGTTGCTTGTGAAAATGGTTTTCTTTGTACAACTGTCACTGTCACAGATGAAATTTACTGTAATCTGGCGCGGTTGTTTCACTATTTTATGGCTTGACAGACAGGTTCCCCAAAACAAGCAAATATCATGTTTTACAACTATGTATTTTTGTCATTGTTAACGTGCCAAGGTTGCTATAATTCTGGGCTTTTAGGGATTTTCAACAAATGTGGAAAATATGCTTTGACGTCTTTTTTTACACCGTTTTAGACGATAAAAGTTTGTGAAATCAGTATCACTTAGAATTGCAATATCTGGAAGGGATTTTTCAGAATAAAGATGATTTCTAGTGAAACGAAAAAAAAAATTGGAAATTTAATAAAAATGTTAAAAGAGCATTAACATTTTTCAGTGGAAGGCTAGTATAGGAGTAAAGTGTATTAGGAAAACTAATGAACTAGATATAGTCATGAATACTAATTGTTTCAATTTTAGTTAATGTTTCCTAAATTTATTAATTTGAATATACGTACAAAAATTTACAAACAATATTCAATTAATGTTGTTTGTAGAAAAAAAAAACATTTTTACCCGCTCAACTATGCGAAACTTTATAATAGATTCGCGGACTTGTTTTTACATATACAAACATTAAATTCTCAGGCATGATTATTGAAAGGATTTAGAATCGAACACCATTCTTCATTTTTTGATAAGTGGATTTGACTTTCGTGCATTTAAGAATAAAAATGTATTTGTGGTTGTGTTAGAAAATAGAGTTTCGCCTTGAGAATATTGTTAATAGTCACTTCACTGTTGTTGTGTGATTCCCAAATAAATATGATTTTTTTTCTTTCTTTTTTCTTTTCTTTTTCTTTCTTTTTTGTATTTTTAAAAAGACAAAATGTTTTCTGATTTTGAACATAGAACTTTCATTTTAATAATTTATACAGAATATTCTTTTTTAGTTAATCAATTTTTTTTATTTTCACGATGGGTTTTATTTATGTTACATTATGTTATGATATGGCTTTTTTTAATTAAATTTATTTATTATTTATTAAATTATTTCTCTAAAATAATTCTTTGTATCTTTTTTAAACTTGTCTAAAATCTTATTTTAATACTTGAATGCTTTATTAATATAAACGAACATAAAATAGGTAAATTAAAACTATTTATTTAAAAAAAACACACACACACACACACAATTTATTTTGGTCATTTAAAATATTTCATTGACCTATGAAATCTTTTCGTGTTTTAAAACAAGGCTTGAAATTTTACTTATAATAATTTAACAAGAAATATTAATGTCCTGCCGTTCTTAGATTGTGAAACACTTTCCAACATTATGAAAATATTG
Source organism: Maratus michaelseni (assembly GCA_963931845.1). Taxonomy (NCBI): domain Eukaryota; kingdom Metazoa; phylum Arthropoda; class Arachnida; order Araneae; family Salticidae; genus Maratus; species Maratus michaelseni. Next base: position 130,963,878 of record OZ007596.1, on the reverse strand, counting down.
TCGCGAAATTTTCATATTTTCTTACTCTTACAAAAAAATTATAAATAAAATCTAATGTAAATCTTTTTTTTTCTTTCGTTCTGTAGATAATATTGAGCAGTCATTGCACACAGATCACCACTCGTATGACAAAATTCACAAAAACGCGTATTATAATAAGCATGATGCAAAAAAAGTTTAGACACAAAGCTTAGTCTTCAATAAAGCAAGCCATTTTCTTAGAAAAAACTTGTATAAAGAATTAAATGCAACGTGTCGATTAAGTCTCTAAAATCGAAAGCAATGGCTGACCACTTCATTCACTCATTCAATGTTGAACAATCTTATTTAAATCTTTGTTTTCGTGAAAAATCTTATGACTTCATCACGCATAATCTAGACCATAATTCAGTTAAAGAAGTTTATAAAATTTTAATTTCTGGATTTTTACACATAAGTGTTTGACACGAAATTTCACACACAATGTCACCAAGCTGGCAGCAAAGTTACAAAGTTTTCTGCTAAGATTGACATCTATACCGGTCTATACATTCTACCCAGTATTCAGAAATGACTGTAAAATTACATCACAAAAACAGCGTATATACACGTAAAATATATTTTGACTGTTTATAGAGTTATGAGCGATTCGTGTCACCTGACGACACGATTTTTCCCCTTTCTTGCTCTGCTGCCTCGGATTTCGGATAAAAACGCTGACTTTGGGAGTATGTTCTGAAAGATCTTCTGCCTTTACATGGATTCTTCACATGGGTTTTCATTTATATATATATATATATCAGGGGTCGATCCAGGAAAAATTTGAGGCCTATTTAGAACCCCTTCACAAAAATCTATTTAATAAAATGGGCACCTTCACAAAAATCAATTTGATAAAATGGGGCCCTTCACAAAAATCAATTTGATGAAATGGCACCCTTCACAAAAATCAATTTGATAAAATGGTGACCTTCACAAAAATCTATTCCATAAAAACTGACTATTATTTATTTGTTATTTTGTGATGTTTTAAAATGTGTAATTTGTAAACAAACAAGTTCACCAGAGAGGAAAACTTCATCAAAAGGATTTTAAAAAGTTTTTTTTTTTTTTTTTTTTTTTTTTATAAATGCTTGGTTTCAATTTGATTAACTGGATTTAAACTTTCGTTACAAAATGTTATTTTTCACAAAAATAACCTTTATTTTTTACAAAATGGGCCCCCCAAGAAAAAAAACCCTGCATCGATCCCTGTATATATATATATAAATCAACATTTGAACGGAGGGTGGTTTAGGGGTATCGGGGTCATGTTCGGTGAAAATATAACAAAAGTTTTTGGAATTGCTTTCCTCCGAACGGCTGCAATAGGTAGCTTTTTGTATTGAAAGCTACCTAAAACACGATCCCTGAAGAGACTTATTATCCCGAAGCTACAAAATAAATAAATAAATTGTTCAAAAAAGAAAAACAAGAAAAAAGAAAAGAAAGAAATGGAAGTAAATAACAATACAAAAATAACAAACATTTGTTTTACAATTATCCTATTTAGAAAGTCTGCAATCTAAGGCATCTTAGATACATAAAGACTTATTCCTTGTAGGTTTGATTTAATTTAAAAAATAATATATATCTGAATTTAACTGAATCTGATACCACATATTAGAACATTCTATTTCGCTAGTTTATATTTACAGTTATGATATAGTCAATAATCAAGTTTTATTCGAGGAATGAGATGTAGTGTTTCATTAAATATCCCTACTGGGATAAAATATTAAAAGACATTAGATTGTAACTCATTAATAGAATGCAAGTTATTTACGAAATAGTTTAGAATTTATTATTTGATAGTTTTTAAAATCAAATGGAAATATAACATTTTCTATTTCTTTTACTTTTCTTTCCTTCTATGTTTCGTTCCTTCTATGTGGATAGAATGTCACCTATCTGTTTACACAGTGCAAGGAATTTTTCGAAAGGGGATTATAATGGGGTGGGCAAATCAATCACACTGAGAAACTGCACTTGACAAGTCTGACTACATGCGCCCACAATGGACTTCAATAGGCCATTCATTACCGAAGGTGTTTTACAGGGGGGAAAGCAATTTCACCATGTTACTGCTAAACTTTTAACAATGTGAGAACCTTAACCATTTATAAAGATTTTTAGCACGTCCTCGTCAACCCCTTTCAAAGTAAAAAATATGAAAACAGCCTGACCGTGAATGGGTTAATATGTGTACTACCTCTTGGGCTGAGTAATCCCTTTCAAAAACAGGAGACAAAATAAGTTTTTGGACTGCTTGAATGGCTGGATTTGTTTCGTTCATCTTATTTAAATTCTCAGATAACAATTCCTTGTAAGGAATAGAAGTTGATTCAGATTTTGACGTATATTTGGCAATGCAATGTAAAACAGCATCCTCTGATGTAATAGGACTGAAATCCGTGTTAGCTCTCCAAACTTGCGTCACGAAGCAATTATAGGCATTCATTTCAGGATTGTTCCTTTTGTCAAAAATCTGGTTATGCCATTTTCTACCTGAAGCTTTGGAGAGTCACATTCTGCTTTTGGAAAACCAAATTTGCAGCTATAACTGTTTGTACCTCTTTTTTTCCACAGGCAATAATATCCATGCCTTGCGTGTCGTTGGACTTGATTTAAGACAAAAAGTTGAATTACACCGATGGCTAAGTTCGATTTAAAAAAAAAACTAAATTCATGTACTTAATACGATTTAAACTTCATTGCATGTGTTTTAAGATTAAAATTTATGGAGTCCGTATTTCAGAAAAGTAAAATATATCTATTGCTGAAAATTACGTCATTAACTTGCATTTTAATTCATAAATCTTCACCATTCTACCACGACATACGTAATACATATTACGTAGGTCGTGACTTAACAGCATTAACATTAAAATTACTACTAGGACTTCCCTCAAAGGGATTAGTCTGAGTGATATTGCTGAGAACATAGGGTCAATACAATATAAAGCAATCAATTACAATATAAAGAAAAAGAGCAAATTAAATGATAGAATTACAAAATATCATATATAAATTCATATACACTGTTAAAAAAATAGAAAAGAAGTACCGTTCATCAGATGTGTTGTCATATTTTTTTTTAACATGTGGCAAAGGATCTCATTTTCTTAAGCGCGTACTGCGCAAAACTTGAAAAAAAAAAAAAACGCCGGATCTTTTAAAACGCCAAGCTTTTTAAAGTTACGTAATTGGATTTGCAGCCAATAGATTATTCTATCAAGCGTGGCTTAACGAAAATTTAATTTCATTGTTGCACCTTTTTTGTGTGTGAATTTAAAATTTTTCTTCCTTGATTATATATCTATTATTTGTATAACTGTTTATAAAAATCTTACACTTCAAACCACATTGATAGCATGTTTTGCTACAAACCAGATTGCAAAACTATAGTCTAAATTACTATTAAAGTATAGAAAAAAACTTTCGATGACTTCTGTAAAATAACGTTTACATTAAATCTCCATATCGGCAAAATTGAAAATTATATATATTACGAAGTTAAGCTTAACAGATACTTCTTGATTATTCTATAGGAGGCTCTGCCCCCTGCGCCTTTACAGCGCCAATCCGCAAACTTCTCTTTTGCCTGTCTGTCTGTCTCTCCACAATCTGTCTGTTTCCCTACCCGTCTCTCTAACTGATTGTCTATCTCTCTACACGTCTCGCTACCTGTCTCTATATTTCTCTACCGGTCTCGCTACCCGTCTCTATATTCCTCTACCAGTCTCTCTACCCGCCAATCTATTTCTCTAACCGTCTGTCTATCCGTCTAACTACTTGTATCTCTAGCCGTGTCTCTATCCACTTCGCTACCCATTTGTCTATCTGTCTCTATACCCGTCTGGCTATACGCCTCTCTACCCATCTTCTTACCCATCTCCGTACCCATCTACTGTCTCTCTACTCGTCTGTATACCCGTCTCACTGTCCGTCTGTTTTTGTACCCGACTCTTCACCCGTCTCGCTATCAATCTCATTACCCGTCAGTCAACTCGTCTCTGTACTCATCTCTCTACTCGTCTCTTTATCTACCATGCTACGCGTCTCACAACCTTTCTCGCTACATTCCAGTCTACCGGTTTCGCTACCCGTCTCGAGACCCATCTCGCTACCCCTCTGTCAACCCTCTTTTTACCTTTCTCTCTAGCCGTCTGTCTATTCGTTTCGCTACCCGTCAGTCTATGTATGTCACTACTCGTCTCTCTACCCATCTCACTACCCGTCTGTCTACCCGTTTGTTTACTCGTCTTTCTACCTCTCGCCACCTCTTCCCAATATTTAAACAGTTCATTTATTATACAGAAGCCGTTTATCAGTTATTAAATGCAAACAGAAGTAATTTATCTAATAAGTGTAATCAGATGCATTTTTTTTAAAATACATACATAAACCTGCATAATAATTCATCAGTTTTGTTTTCATAGTTGTTTATATCATTTGACAGTAAATCTCAACTTCTTAAACCTGAATTGTCTCAAGCTTTTTAAAAAAACCACAAGGTCTGTATAACTGCAAAGTACCCTGAGGGCTATATTAGCTACATGTTATTAAGTTTCGTTATCGCGTTTGCAGCCAATTGCTTATGTCAGAAAGCGTGGCTTAACGCCATTTTAAATTCATTACTGTAACTTTCTTTTCTTTTTTTTTTTTTTTTGGGGGGGGGGTAGGGGGAAGGGTTTCAAATATATACATTTAAATTAAAACTTTTGCCTCCATGCCATTAGTGTTGTTTGTATTATTAACTAATAACTTGTAGACCGAGCTTCATTTGAAACAAATGTAAAAGACTTCTTCGACAGTTTTTTTGTAGGAGAAACTTTCGTAATTGGGCCCAAAGCCAATCGGAGTATTTAATATCATTATTGTAACTCTTATAGAGTTAAAACAATATTGTTGCTAGCTTTACTCTTGTTTGAGACCAACCTTGCATGTGTATCTGAATGGGAAAAAGTTTCGTATCCTATGTCGGTTGGCGAAAAAAATTTTAAATGGTACCAAAAGGTAGTTTTAGCAACTTACAAAATTTTTCAAGAGAGCGGTAAAACATGTTTTTCAAATATTTACAAACATACGTTTATTAAAGCATGTTTTTGCGCCATCTTAAAAATTTAAGCACGTTGCTAAAAGGAAATTTTATCGCCATATTCGATATTTTAATAAGTAATGAAAACACATAAACAAACTTATATAACAAACCTAAGAGGCATTTTTGTGATAAATAATTGTTATTGTCAGGGGGTTAAATTGTAAACAATTAATAAACGGCTAGTAAATAATAAATAGCATTTAAAATCTAAGGTACTTTTCGGTTAGCCGAGCGCCAGTGAAATGTATATATCTATATATACATATATATATATGTATACATACACACATATATGTATGTGTATATATATATGTATATATAAATACATGCATATATAAATGTGTGTATGTATAGATATATGTATATATATGTATAGATAGATATATAAATTTCAATGGCGCCCGGCTAACCGAAAAGTACCAAATCTAAAAATGGAGAAGTGGTCCGTATAAAAATTAAGCGCTTGATATATGTAAATCTTTTTTTATTTTTTAATATTTCCGAATGCACAGATAAAAAGGTAAAAATCTCTTTTCCAAATGCCAAATAGAAAATATACAAAATAGAAAAATATCTGCTAAAAATATATTTACATAATACTACATCTGCAAAAAAATAAGATTTAGAAAAAATAACCAAATCCTTCAGATCCCAACAATCACATCGAAAAACTTATCACCAAAAAAGAACTCGCCAAATCTTACGGCACAGGAGATGGATTTTTCCCTCTGAATGCAGAATATTAGTTTTTTTCTTGTACGATGGGTGATTATAACTGTTTCATTTCACATACTACATACCGTTTGATATATTGGTACTTTTATGTTATCCTGGCGCAGTTGATAAATCGCCAAATATTGTTCCTATAACATTTTCATATTGAATTCATTTCATTTAAATATAAACCTTTCACTCATTTAATTTAAAATACATGCCTTTCATTAATCCCATCTAAAATGCTAAAAAGAGAAAAAAAAAAGAAATAATGCCATAAATCGAAACCTTTTATTTAAACACCAAAGAATTTTTTTTTATTATTTACACATGAGAAATAAAAAAAGCTGCTATTGCTGAGATTTGCGCCAAATCTCTAATACCAAGTCTACTAAGTTATTGCGGGGTTTTTCTTTCAAAGAGAAAAAAATCCAGATTAATTTTCGATTTCTACTCAATTGAAATATATTTTATTGTGCTGAATATTAGTGTGTGCATATTTTTTTTGCTCCTTGTACTCCATGAACTTTTCAATTCCGATTGTCTACGAAAATCTCGCGCCGGTGAAAATGACGTACCACAAAATTTCGTGACGTATGTACTTTAATTGTGCTTTTTTTATCTATTTTTTTAATATAATTTCCAAACGGTTTAGCATTTATTCTTGGTAATAAATAGACGTCGTTGTCACCTTTATAGGTACCTGCTGTAAAAATTTGAACGAAATCCGTTAAATATTTTTTGAGTTATGCTTGACGAAAGGTTTTAATATCCATCGTAGCTATATATGGGGCAAAGTAATACTGCGCTGTGTATGAGTCTTCGTTGCACTCAGACAATAATTGCTATGAGCATCATATAATGTGGTATTTTATTTTTTTGGCAACAATGTTTTGAGGAAAACCTTTCATTTCATTTAGGAAAACAATGCCGATTTCTCGGTAGTTTGTATTATAAGTGGATTAGGACAGCTATACAGAAATAGAAAGCTGCTCACCGGGCCCGAAGGTTCAAAAACAACAACAACAACAATGCCGATTTAATTTTTAATTATCAGCAATTTTTAATCGAAAAATTGCTTAATAAATTTAAGTGTGCTATGTCAGAAGCGTTTTCAAAATCCTTTCATATGCTATCTCATTCGTCGTTCTGCGTTTCGTATTTTCAGAAAAAAAGGGATGTTGACAGGAGAAATAATATATATGATACATTCACTTGAAATTGATTGTTCTTTTTCAATTAGGCGGTCGCAGGTGATAAATCGCCAAATATCTCTGTAACTCGTGCAATTGTATGGGAGTTGAAAAACAACGGATTTAATTATGTGACAGTAAAATGCTCGCCAAAATAGGCCAAAACGCTGTAAAATGGCAAAAGTCAATATTTTAAAGAGTTAAAAGTAAAAAATAAATTGTTAAAAAAAATGTAACATACAGAATACGCTTTCATCAATTAATAATTAAATATCGATAAATTTACGATTACACGATGACAAATAAATTTAAAAGAGTAAAAAGATAATTTAAATAATGTTTCATTTTTCTTTCTAATTCTCTTTTGTTGATAAATAAACAGAGCAAAAAGTATATATTTCAAATAAATTCATTATTTTGAGCTTCCTCGCAAACGTATAAAAAAGAAGTGAATTTTTCATAATAGAGGTCTTTGCCAAGGCCAAATTAATGCATTGTAATAGATATTTTACGTAAAAAATATGAATTGCGGTTAAAAAAATTCCGCGGTATTTTCAAGATGACCATTGGTTGCTTATAAAAGAGTGTTTTTAAAAAACTATTTTTGGTATTTCCGCATTATCCCGTCAACCATTTACCATAAAATAAACTATCGCCAAAGTAATCGCCAGACCCAGACTCTAACGCCAAATAAACAAATGGGTGAATGTTGGCATTGGAATAAAAAAAAAAATCGGAAAAGCTGCATTTACTCAAGTGTCAACTATCAATATTTTATTAAAATAAATTTTAAAATGTATTAAGGAAAACAGAAAAAAAATAATATTGGATATTTATTTATTTACAATATTTTTCATAATTATCCCTCTCGACAGGTGAATGTTTGTGACGTCAGTAGAAACTGATCTAATCTATGTAACTATGCATCACTAAATTTTTTCAATTCTTTTACCGCTTTTAAAATTTTGTCGAGGCCGTTTAAAAACACAATTGTTAGTTAAAGAGGATACTACACTCACACAAAAATACTCGCTGGCTTACTTTAGTCCTGTGGGATATATTTGTTTTAATATCTCGTTTGCATTTCAATATTTATGAATGTTTTTTTCCTTTATTTCTTTTTTTGGTACATGTTGGTTCGAAAAGCACCCACTTTTTTTGGCACTGGATAGCTAAAGTCGATCTGGACAAAGAACTTTCTGTACTTTTTTTATTTTGTTTCAAGACTTGTTTTTTATACCACGTCGAGTTTTAAACACAGAAAACGAGTTTTCTCGAATTAGTGACCTATAGCTAGATCGATTTCTTGTGCTCGAATTAGTGTAGTCATTAATTTTTGTGAAAATCGTTAGTGCCGTTTCCGATATATAGCAGCATTCTTAGTGCTGAGTTCTTTTAATAGATCAAAATGACCTTTCCCGAATTCGAAACCTAGCTAGATTGATTTCTCGTGCTCGAATTAGTATAGGCAACACGTTTCGTGTAAATCGTTTGAGTATTTTTCCATTTATAACAAAAAACATTTTCAGGGCTGAGTTTGTTTTACCCTGTAAAAACGAATTTTCTTGTATTCGGAACCTAGCTAGATCTTTTTTTCGTGCTCGATTTAGTACAGGGGACAATTTTCGTGAAAATCTTCCACGTCGTTTACGATATCATTCATAATCAGGAAAATCTCTTGCTCGTTTAATATATATGAATAATCGGGAAAATCTCTTGCTCGTTTAATATATATGAATTTGGCGACAGTAATTTGGTCGACAGGATAACTAACAAGAACCAATTGTAAATATAGTGTTACGAATATTGTAAAGAGCTAGTGTTTGTGCTTAAAAATAATGTAAATAGTTCAATTAAGCTCTATTCATAAGCTAATATTAATTTTTGTTGCATTGCAATATCTTAATTTAGTGATTTTTTGTAAGCGAGTAAACGCTATTGGATTTCAATAGGAGTCTACGGAAATTTGGCGAAATATTAGAAATAGCGTCAAGTTGGCGGCACTTTTGGCAGCTACTTTTGGCCGCCAAGTTGGCGCTAAAATTGGCGACAGACTCGGGTCTCTTCCTCTTGGTAACCCCTCTAATAGCGTCCATCCTATCTAAATTCTCTACTTTCAAAAGTCAGAAAGCTCTGACCAATCAGATACGTTTCGAGGTATTAGAAGGATTCATGTGTATGTAAACACAATTTTATGACGTAATTTTCTTTATTTCCTGCTTTCAACAAGTGATCATTTAATTATTATTTTAAACTTTTTAATAGTCTCGCGCAAATACATTTTTTATTTGAGATAAAATATAATCATTTGCGCTTTTTTGGCAACAATATAAAAAATGACTTTTTCAATAAAAGATTTTTTACTCGATTTTTAAGGATTTTTTGAGTTTTTATTGTCCGACCGTGATAATTTTTTGAATTTCTGAAAGCTTGTTATGTTTCGCGTCTGGTGGTATGATTTTCGAATCCGTAGGATGGCTAGAAAAAAAGTTATCGCTCCTGAAAAAAGTCCCTAATAAAAAAGCGATGAGACTAACCCGGAATACCTACGCAGATTTTCATTGGTCCATTTTTAAGCCAAAACTTTTATATATATATATATAGAAGGAAATCACAAATGTGTGCCTCAGTAACGTTGGCGTCATAACGATGAGGTTAAAATGCATAAGTTACAACAATGGAGCTAATGTTTTAGTTTATAATTGAAACAATCGCAATGTTATCTCTTATGGAAAAATAGTTAATTTTGAGCCGCCGTTTCGGAGTGTTAGGGTTGACGAATATTTTTGAATTTTAATCCCCGGCGAGGTGTTTGCATTACCAACGTCCAGCTCTATTTTGGTGTCAATGCAACTAATATTTTGGGCGCTATTTTGTTAACAAAAGTGCAATTTTTCACGGGAAGCCAGAGCTTTGCTCCTGTAACTAGTATCTGTCAAGCCGAAATGTCGGAGCTTTCAGTTGCATAAATTTAAAAGATAACATTTAAGAAAAATATTTTATATTTAGATTTACTCTTTAGTAGTATAAAAGTAAGTTTGCAATAACAACTGTTGAATCTTCATTTTCAAGTATTTGTTCAATCGTCAGTTGCCTCAGGTAATGCTTAAATGCTAATCTGTCAGCAAATGCCTCCATTTTTTAATTCGTTAAGCTCTGCGAAATTTTCCGTATTTTATAATTTTGTCTTTCTTTGTTTTCTAAAAACTACCTTTATACCAAATTTCAAGTTTCTAGGGCTACGGTATCTACCTTATCTTTTTGATTACGGGTGAGTAAGTGAGTGAGTAACTGACAAAAAATTGAAACTTTGAGTTCGTATTACGTCTGAAGTAGAAAAGACAGAAACGTAAAATTTTAAATTTTAGTTTGTGTGCCACATACTCTAGATAAACGAAGTTTCAGATTTTTGGTAAACTCCAGTGCAAAGATATGAGGAGGTCAAAAGTGCCCTGAGTTGCTTACAGAAAAGGATGCTTACACTGCAAAAAATAATTGTTGATTTTACAGTATAAAACTGGCTCCCAGCTGCCAGTATTATACCGTAAAATTAACAGTATTAAACAGTAAAATAAGCAGTAATACGCTACCGCGCATGCGCGGTAGCGTATTACTGCTTGCGCGGCAGCGTATTACTGCTTATTTTACTGTTTAATACTGTTAATTTTACGGTATAATACTGGCAGCTGGGAGCCAGTTTTATACTGTAAAATCAACAATTATTTTTTGCAGTGTACGGCTGTGCTTTCTCGACATGGTGGAGGAACTGCCTTGCCTCCAGATCGTTTATTTACAGACACATATAAAAGAATTCGGTTACAGGACGGGCTATGAACCATAACTGCTGGATCTGCGTTTTCAGCTGTGATATGCATTTTAATATTTAATTAATTTTTAGTGTATTACGAGGTGTGTATATCATATACAGGGCTGCACGAAAGCATTTATACATTACCCGCTATGGACAGCAATTGCAAAAAATAAATATTTACTGTTTTTTAGGTGCGTTCGTAATTATATAAATACATAGCACCTATAGTCGTCGTCCAGTCCGTACGCATATAACAGCGCAAAAACTACCCAACCGAATAGTTTGAAATTTAATATATTTTATCGTTGCAGAATTTTGTCGAGTCATTTCAAATTTTATGAAAGTCGAATCAAAACATAAAAAGATATTAATAAAAGGTTTCTTTATTCTATTAAATCCTGTTGTACGTAATCTCTATAATAAAAGCGCTAGTCAAGTGACTGAGGAAAACAATTATAGGCAAACCACTTATTTTTTCATATGCAAGGCGACTTTTTTTATTAAAAATTATTTTTTCGAATAAAATTGCATAAAAGTTACATTTTTATAACGATCGTTCAAAAAAAATTGTTTGCTTGAGAGTGAGTTACATTAAAAAATGTATAGATTCTGAGATAACAGGTTAACAGCCGAATATCTCAATCCATCAGAGTAAATAAACACAGGAGATTTGTTCATTATAAGTCATAAAAATATTAAACCATGGAGGTAATCATTCGCAAAGCAAGATTTTGCAGCGCTGTCTGGCGTAAAATTTTGCAGCGGTGAATTTTACAGCGCTACCTGCCGTAGAAAAAAAATTCGCATTTGTAAACGTGGCATACGTAATAAGAAAAAAAAGACATACTCATTTCGCTAATAGCAGACGATATAATTCATTTCAGTGAAATAATAGGGGGGATTTTTTTTTACGTTGTGAAACTAGGTAAAAAAAGAACGCACCTCATTTGTCACGTTTAACGTACAAATTCCAACTTGTTTTTTATGTTTATTTAGATATTTCATTTCATTTTATGAACAGTATTCCGATAGTGTTGGATAGCTTTTCATAATCTACTAGATGGAACCCGTCAAAACGTGACGGAAAAAAATACTATAACAATATCAGTAAAATAAGCTTCTTTATTATTTAAGTAGGTATGAAACAGTCTTTCAAATATTTTATTTAAAAAAATCCCCCCCCCCCCAGTGAAATGCTATTTCCGATGCAAACTCCAAATGAACACTCCGTAAACAAATGTGTCATGCAAATCAATTTGACATTACCACCATATTCCCCACGACAAAAAAAAAAGGTCATGGACCTATAAAGTATCATACAAATAATCCTATCATAAAGTATCATACAAATTTCCTACTTTCATCTCATATTCAGTAAATAAAATAACATAGTATAAGCACCCCCCCCCCCTGTGATAATGCAATCGAATGAGCTCCTATGCGCATATGTATTGCATCTGCCCAAAGGCACCGTTGAAATTCGACGTTAAAAAAAGTTAAAAGTTTTAAAATGTCCTCTTTAATCATTGTTCGTTTCAAATTCATATCTTCTAAAACGCATCCATTGTTTTAAGCTAATCAATTTTTATGTAAAAATGAAGAATTTTTGTTAAAAATAATAAATTAATATGCAGATGAGGGAGAATTTCAATGTTTTCAATTGTAATTTATTTGTATGGTTTCTTCTATCCCTTTACATAATCAGGATGATTATTCCTTTTCCATCACAGTCGGTCTCTTATACAGTTAAATATCAAATGGATCTTTAAAAAAATAATAAATAACAGTTCCTGGCATATTCTGATTCAACATATACATCAACGAATTCAACATATCAATTTTATGTTAATCATAAACTAAAAATAGTTTTTTTTTTCTTTTGACAGATTTTATATTAGCGCCAAAATACTCTATCTTATGGATAATCTGATCTTATGATTTATCAGGTTTTTTTTTTTTTTTTTTTTTTTTTTTTTCACTTTTCATGAAGGTTAGGGATACCTATTTTCAATTGTTGCAACTTTCCAAGGGGCTATTTTACATTATTAAAACAAACGGATGGTCATTGTTGAGATAGAATTGAAAAATATTTCATACTTGAAAATTATTTAAAAAGTCGTTAAATTAAGCGGCAGATTTCAAATAAATTTCAATCGAAAGCTAATTTTTTTTTCTAATTGAGGATGTAAGAATTGAAATTGTAAAATGTAGTAAAAAAAATAAATTTTTAGTATTTAGAAGTGATGTAATCGCGATGAAAGCTAAAGCGATATTGCCGTTTGTTGTCACAACCGTTATACATTTCTAAATATTGCCACTGTGTTTTGGTTGGCGTCCAAAAGTAGACTACCATTTTTTGACATCGAAAAAAAAATTCACAGTGAAAGAAATAAGACTTTGCCGCTAATAAGGAACTGTTAAGTGAACTTATAACAAACCTACCAAAATAATTCCTATAAAATATTAGCCTTACATTGTTTATTCTAGCTAAAAATACAATCATTATTTCAAGTTTTTTTTTTCCTGAAATTCTTTACTTTTGTGAATTTTTTTATTAAAAAAGGAAATCTAAATAATTTAAATCCTATAATTCCTATAACTTAATCCTATAATTTTAAAAAAGTAATTGGTAACATGTAATCAAGGTATGCAATCAAGATGAAGCAATCAATAAAGGCTCCAGTTCTAATCTTTAAAATTAAAAATTGAAATATCAGTTAATATTACGCCATGTTGACACAATCATATAAATTTTTCTTTTTAGTTTTATCAATGTTAAAATGCATTTCAAGCTAAGCATAACGTCATTTTCACCGGTACAAACTTTTCACACGTACATTTATGCTTAAGCACCATGCATACAAATAAAAATATATTTTAAATTTAATTGTAATGAAAAAAATGGCATCAACAAAGTTATAATGCTTCATGATAAAATGAACCCAATGGACAATATTTCCGTGACGTCACAGTAAATATGAATTTTTATTTGCTTATAAAACACACGGATACATATTTTTACCGAAATGCTTAAACATTTTAACTATATTTTAACTTATAAATTAAAAAATTCGGCCTAAAAGTCCCGTGCTTTTAATATTTAATATTTATTTTTTATGCTCGCAATCATTGAGTTCAGAAAATAAACTCTGTACGTCGCAACAGTGGGCGTTAATCCGATTGCCGACTTTATGACGTTATAAGCAGAAGTAAAATTTTAATTTAAGATTACGGCTAATTAATTAAATTTTGGAACAAACGAATGTACGATAACAAATCTGTGACCAAATATCTTTCATTTAAAAAAAGAATGATGTAATTTGATGTAGTAGTTTGTTCTCACGGATTGTCGAAACAAAATGCTTAGCGTTTTAAATATATAGATGCCGATATGCATGATTTTTCGTTCTTGTTCAATATGTAATCTATTTTTTAAAATTATTTTAAAATTAGTTATTGATACAAATTATATTATCAACTACAGAAACTAATGAAACAAATGTACTCTTAGATACTTTACAAAACCGAGAAAAAGAATTTAGCCACCTATATAACTAATTAGTTTTATGAATTAAAATTCGAGTTAACTTGGGATCCGGAGTAGTGTGTTAATGGGTAAATAAAAAGAAAAGAAAAAAGAAAAATTCCCAGTTAAACTGATGGCATTGAGCTCACAGGCTAACTACGCTAATTGTATATTATACTCTTATTTCAAAGAATAATGCCCCTCGAAGAATAAATAGATCGACAATAAATTAAGGGATGGGATTAGTCCCTCGTTCCTCCCCTTTATAATTAATCAATGAACACGCAAAAGTAATCAGGTAAGCAACTTATCACAATGAACCTATGTACAAAATTTGAAGCCAATCGAATAATTCTGTATGAAAAACCCGTTTATCTAAATTAAGTGAGTTGATTAGCCCTCTGTTCCCACCTTTTATACTTAACCAATGAACCCCCAAAACTAATCAGGGAAGTGCCTTATCACAATGAACCTATATACAAATTTTGAAGCAAATAGGATATTTCTATCAAGAGTTATCGCGTTACGTACATACATACATCAAGGATGAGAGCGCTCCGACCTAAATGTCCCATTGTCACCACTAAATTTGAATAGTATTTGTCACCTTACTTAATGACATAATTTCGGAAATTCAATACGATGGGGAATACTATTAAAATTTAGTGGTAAAAATCGGACATTGGGGTAGGAGCGCTCTCATCCCTAATACATACGTACGTACATACAGAACCTGCGGGCACATTAGATCTCAGGCTTTGATAGCCTGTGAGCTAAAAAGTAAGAAAAATGAATTCTGAAAAAAAAGCAAAATACAAAAAATAAGTTACATAAAATAAAATCTTTCAATGTTTCAATAACATAATTGAGAGTGTCGCTAAAGGAAAAAACAGATTTTAGCAACTCTCGTACTTTGACAATTTCAATCTTTCGTTTACTCAACAAATGAAACATTTTGTCATAATTTGGCACAATAACAATTCACTGTAATTATTAAACAGATTTTTTTTTAACTTCTTGGGGCCAAATTTGTATATTTTTAACATTTTTTTAGTTATTTTTCCATGTTTTATCTATTTTTTCACATAGTGCGAACAACGGCACCATTGTAATTTTGATACGTTTATGTTAGAGATATAAGGATATTTTAAAATAAATTTTGTACCTCAATTCGCTTGTGCTGGAAAAACAATTTCGTTTACAAGATCAATAATGTTTATCATATTAAATTTTTATAGATTTATTTTAGAATTTTTTACATATATTTATATAAAATTATATTTATAAATTAACAATAAATAAATTATTTTACTATAGTATCAATTTACATAAAGACTCCCATACACCAATTATAAATTATTTATTTACTTAGCGTTTTTATATAATTTTTAGTTGCGTATATTGTTAGGTAGTGTTTTTTTGCTCTGTGATATACATTAAAATGTTCAAGGGACCAATTTTACAGCCTTATCGTCTCTAGTCTTTTGATAAGTTTATGTACTATGCAATCGATCATATATATGTCGATTAATAGTATGTAATCGTTTTTAACGATTGCCATACATAATAATTCCATCGATAACCGTTCGTCCTTAAAATACTGAGAAATGGATGCAAAATGATCTAGCATTTCCATTGGTTACGAAGCCTTATCAAACCAAAAATTATCTGATTAAAAATTATGTAAACGCCAGTAAAACATTTTAAAAATTACCTTATCTCTCTTTAAAAAGTATGTACGCATCTTTATTTGACCATCGAAAGTGTTAATTTCCCTCGAGTAAAACACTTAAAGAACTCAGGGAAAAGAGTAAATCTTTTTAAAAGATATGCTTTCGTGATTTTTTTTTCTCAGAAAATATGAACAGCTGAAGGGGAAAATGCAAATTTCTCTTACTATTTTTTTTTTCTTTATTTTTGCAGGCTTTTATTTAGTTTGGATTCCTTATGCTTTTCAAATATTCTTATCTGGCAAGTTAAAAAAAAAAAAACTTATTCAATTTGATTATATAAATGTATTTATTTTAATGTATGTTCCAGAATCTTTTTTTTTTTAATAAATTCATCGAATTAATATATATATATATTTTTTTTTAGTTAGTTTTATCTTACGTTTCTGAGTTCTTTTTTTTTTTTTACCTTCAAGTAAAATGTCAACTACAGACTCCATAAAAGTATTAAAAATGCTACTAACTTGAATATATTTTTGAGGTTGATCACAAGACTTTCCATCTTGAAAATGAATATTGCATTTGTTTTCTTTTTAAGCGATAAAGTTTTTTATTGCTTTTATTTGTTGGGAAAATGTCATATCCTAAATAATAAAGACTGTCGCATATTACACATGTGTAATACTGGACATGACAAGGCTATTAATTAATTCCGGACCGTATCGATAGGACTCCACTCAATAGACCGAGAGAGACCGGAGCAGATCCAGTTCCCTTGCTATGCCTGATTCATCATCATCCCCAAGCAGCGTGTAACAGCCCACAAGAGCGAACCATACCTTGGAGACTATCGGGAAGCCTGTACCTGGGAATTACTCTACCGCCAGCTCGGATCGTGAAAAGCCTACAGTGGAGACCACTAGATACTTACCGGCGGGAAAAAAAAAAAAAAAAAAAAAAAAAGTAAAAAAAATGATGAAAAGATGGACATAAAAATAGAAAAATTAGTGCTCCGAAACCTGAGCACTCTTGGGGAACTAGGCCGGAGTCGTCAGGACTACGAAGTAGGGAATTACAACATAAATGTTGCCTGGCCGTACCTGCTGCCGCTTGTACTCAGTTCGCTCCTCAGCCCCATAGAAAGACACCTGCTTTTGCTACTACGACAAACTGCGCCCCACAGCTGCTGTCTCCCGTAGGAGAAAGTAGAGTCCGCTTGTTGTTGCCATGGAGACGAAATTCCCGGACACACTTGATTGCGATGACATGTGGGACCGGAAGTAGAGTTCCATTCCCACCTGCCTCCGCCTGGGACTTTGCTTAAGTAACCCTCCGAAAATGGTTGTTTCCACTATAGCGTCCTCGGCTGAGCTCCAGGTCATCCCCCTGCGCCGAAGCCAGGTTGATTCGGGGCCACTCAGAGGGGCTCGTGGACCTTAAATCATAAAATCATCCCGATCATGGAAAAGCCACGTGTATTGTAGATTTGGTCTATGGGCGATTCCTAATTAGTCACCATTACTTTCATTTGTAGAAAATGAGTTTTTATACGTATTGAGCCCGATAATATAAAAAGAACTTAACATATAACTGAATTTCTGATGAAAGTTTTTTGAAAAGTACTTGCACTGTGACTTGCGAAACTTTGCGAAGAAAGTTGCTTGCGTTGATCATTTTTATATGGTGTTCGTTATACGAACATGGTGATACTTGCAAGGCAAGCAAATTGGTTGCTTCACAGCCCTATATTCAGTAGTATGCAGTCCATTCTACAAGTAGCTCAATCAAAAATCGGTCATCCTTAAAATACGAAGAATTACACAATGTCCCACAAAAGCTTTAACGAGTCCCACGCACTTTAATTTTTTAAGCTATAATAAAGATAAGTAATCAATGTAAATTTCAAAAGTGCTCAAAATATATCAGGGAATAAGATTATGTTAAAAAAATACTGTTTCCATTCGTTTTCAAAAAATTACACATTTCAAATTTTCATACGAACCACAAGACAAAATTGGTCAACTACAAATTTTCCTTTTTGCTTCAACAAGATCATTAGAAATAACTACATACATCTTAAACATTATCTGAATTGATTATAAAAAGGGATAAAAACAGATCTATACCACTTTTGTGCATCATTTAAAACGATATTTCATTAGTGAACATGTACAGTCATAAAAAAAAGAACAATCCATATTTTAAAATCTCCAAATTGTCACAGAGAGATGCGAAATTACCATTTGAATGAGAATTGTGTCTATTTTCCGAATAGGAATACAAATTGTGAAATGAGGGTCGTCTACATATTAAAAATTGAGCCAACTTTGAGTTTTCAAATGATAAAGCCCACTTTTGACGCCAATTTTTGAGTTTTTTGGATCAAGACAGTCCCGAAAAAACTATAATTTATTTACCTTTTCTTAAAACTTCTTAGAGTTAAAAAAATTCAAATTTTGAGTATACTATAATGTTAAATCCATATGAGAAACTTTTATTTATTCCCCCAAAAATCATCCTAATAAAGTTTTTTTTTTCTTTAAATAAGACCCAATGAATAAACCCAAACATATTTTAAGCATGTTTTCAATTCAAAAAACTACTTTTGATTTTGAAAATAATTAATATATTCATATTTTTATATATTTTTTAAATATGCATTATGACGTGCAATAATATTTAGATAAAATGAACCACAATCGTCAAAAACATGGGAGTGTAAGTTTACAGCTTATTCCAATCATTATTTATTTTGAAGATATAGATAAATTTTATTTTTCAACAGTATAAGTAAAACCCGTCTACTGTTATTGTCTCCATCCACAGAAAAGAAACGCTCACCGGAAAAATTGTAGTATTTGTTTTGAAGCGAGTTTGATCTATAGTCATATCTTCTCTATAATTTATCCGGCAATTAATTTAATGTTCCCCTCCTTCCCCTTGCAAAACCCTACTTTTATTATTCGAAATTAATGGATAAACCCCTAAAAACTTTTCACTTGTTATAACGTTATGAAGATTAAAGAAGTTCATAAACAGTTCCTATTTCCGGGCTGCTCTGATCCAAAGAACTCAAATGTGGTGTAACATTCAGAAAGAAGAAAAAATTTCGAGTATATCTTTCGCATCTTCTCTGCTACAATTTGGCAATTAGACTGTTCGCTCTTTTTTAACACTTTCCAACCTAGTTGAAAAGTGTTTATGACTTCGGTTTGTCTGGCCGTATGGCCGTCTGCCGTCTGGCCGTCTGGCCGTCTGCCGTCTGCCCGTCTGCCGTCTGCCGTCTGCCCGTCTGGCCGTGCTCTAACTTCCGTAAATATGCTCGGATTGCCCTGCAATTTTTATATGTTATTGTCGTTATCTATAGCATGTTCCCTATTTCAACGGAAGTGTGTAGCACTTATAGTTTTGTTACATGGATACTCAAAAGAATTCCGTTACATTACGGTCTATGGGGGAAAAATCATGTGCGGTTTATTTTAATGATGTTACACAATTTCAAACACTTTTTATTGATATATATCACTAAGGTGCATTACAAGAAGCTTAATATGGAATAGGGTGTGTATAGCACTTATAGTTACTTTACAGGCACAGTCAAAAGAATTGCGTTACGTTGCGTCTATGGAGAAAAATCGTTTGCGGTTTAATTAAATAATGTTTCACTATTTTAAACGCATTGAAATTTATATATATCACTAAAGTGCTTTACAAGAGGCTTACTACAGAATATTGTGTGTATAGCAGTCATCGTTCATTTACAGGGACACACAAAAGAATTCTCTACTGTCTGTTAACAATAATTCCTGGAAGTGCATTTTAAGTTGCTGAACGCGATTTTAAATTTAACTCACATTTTGTCTATTACGTGGTGTGTATAAATTCTGTAGATCATATACAGGACAGCACAAAAGTTCGCGAACACATTTCCGTTTATTGACAGAAACTCCAGAAGGAGAATTTTAAACTGTGCTACGCGCTTCCTAACTAAACTAAAATTTAGCATCCTATGTAGTATATATACAAGTCTATAGATCATATACAGGGCTGAATAAAAGTATTCGGATATTTTTCCGAAAATTGTAAGTAGGTACTATATGAGGGTGCTGAGCCACTAAATTTGAGGAGGAAGTGAGGAGTGAGGAGGTACTTCTTCCTCCACCCCCGATTTCACTTCCTCCTCAGATTGAGTGACCCAGAACCCCCATTAGATAAGCTTTCCCCCTGAGAGAAGCTGTTCGGATTTATACCCATCTGCGATTTAAAAAAAATCTTTCGCTACAATTTAGAAAAAAATTTCATATTAAAAAATTTAGCCAAAAATGTGATCTTCGCTAAGAACTTTCACTAAAGTCATAGTGACAAAAGTCAAAGGTCTCATTGCACATGGTGCACCACGGGAAGGTTGTTCACTAACACCCCATCACACTCTCATTCACACATGCATGCACACACTTTTTTCTGCCATTTAAAAGATTTTTTTATTAAGTATATCATATATATTTAGATTCTATTTATAAATTTAAGTAATTTTTTAAAAGGGAATGATGTCTTTATGGCCTAAAGCTAATGTATCAATTTTATTTTCCAAGATATAACGCTTGTCATCGTAAGCTGATAAGGCTATTTTTCTTTCTACAATGGTGAACAAGTTAGGATCTTTACTAGTTATTTTTTTTAGCGCTTGCTCTAATTAATTGATTTTTAAAGAGAACATCCTTATATATCTCATGTTTGAGAATATGTTGAACAACGTATCGGTTTACTCCTTTTGCACGCTTTCTTTCATCTTCTTTTGTTAAAATGCTATACATTTTAGAACGTAAACCGACAAATTCTAATATGGGTTCACCAGAGAGTTCGTCTTTCATTTTCCCAAGAACTTTTTTATTTTCCAGGTTAAATGATTTATGGTTTCTCGGGTAATCCGACATGTCGAACAAGCTGTGGTCTTCTCGCATATCATCGTATAGGTCATATGTCTGAATCTCATAACAAAGGCTGTCTGCGTCCGTGAAAAGTAACGAAGCCTTCTTTGGGTATTTTTCCGATATGTATTCATAGTGAAATTTATACATAAGGGTTTTGCTAATATCTAAAATAGAAAATCTCGTGTATATCGGTCTGTTTAACATCACATTAATTTTTTTACAGTGTATAGCCACTAAATCTTCATTAAATATCTTGTAGGCGTGAAACGATGGTTTCGCAATAGCCTTCAACAGTTTTTTTCGTCATTTAAAAGAAGAATCTGAACATGATCTCTCACATTCTCAAGTGTTTTACCATATACGCTGTTGTTGAGAAGTTTATAAAAATCCCTCTCAAATGTGTTTGTAGCGTTTTTCCTTTGAAGAGTATTAAATTCAATATAACCTTTCAACCACGTTGATTGGTTAAATTTAATTCCTCGACGAATATTTTTCAATTGAATTCCATAGCTGAGACATTGCTTTAAATTTTTATAATGAATACATAATCTTTTTTTTTTCAAACAAATTCGGTGTCAATTTTCTCACTGTAGAAATTCTTCTACCATAAATTTCAACTAAATTTTTAGTATAGTCTGAAACCATTTCTTTTTCAATAAGAAGGTTTTCCGCTGCTAGTGGGTAATCACTCATTTTATCGTGAAGTTCAGGAGGAATTTCTAGATCCACAGAAAAAACATAGCCTACTTCTGCATCATCAGGAATAGTCATGACATTAATGCAAGCAATCTCTTCTTCGGTAAGCCATTCAAATCCATTAACAGGTAGGTGTTGAACCATAACCGAACCATACAAGTTATTTGCATCTAAATAGACATTAAATTTAGATTGTTCAGTTTCTTTAAAATCAGATAGATATCGGTTGTTAGCTCGACTATACCTTTTCGAAATTGTACAGATTCCACCGCGGATACCACGTTCAAAAAACAGGTACATATCCGGATCTATAATTAATTCCAGTTCAACGTCTGTCATTTTAAGACAGGCTTGCCATGCAAATCCTCCGGCAGTATATAAATGACATGGATCTAGTTTATAAGAAGATAAACAGAGTTCTCTAAAATTTTGAAAAACATCTGCTAGTAGCAATACATCTAATTCAACATAAAAGTCATGATAGGATCCAAGAATTTGTAGATTAAAGTGATTCCAGACTCTAATGGCATGAGAATAATCTTCATCGATGATAGGTTGAGATGTTAGATCATTATAGAACGCTTCAGGTGGGGGTAAGCATGTCTCATCAAATCTTTGCCAACTATCCATATAGGTGTAAGGGTAACACCTTTTCTGAGAACTAATTGAAAATCTTCAGTATTCGGGTAAAACTTCTTCAAGATGTGAAATTTCTCTTTAGGTAAATTTTTAACTAAACTTTCTAAAGAAGCATTTAAAAATTGCAAAGAGTCTATAAAAACAAGAGATCCAACTGAAAATGAAATGTATTTCTGCATGTTGTTGGGTATGCAGCTAATTCGTCTATTTTTAATTTTTCCAATACCTGACATGATTAAATGTTCATCCTATCCACGTAAATTATGCAGCACTACTGCGATTCTACTTGAAATTTTATAATTTAAGTTACAGCTATTGTGCGCAGCACCTCAATAAAATCCTTTTATATGATCGTGATCACGTACAAGATCATCCTTCAACTGCTTCTGACAGATGTGGCAGCATTTTTCATTTTTAAACTCTTCTTCCTGCGCTGCAGTTATAATCATGTTTTTAGGATTTCTTATAATCTTCAAAATCCATTCTTCTTCTTCTAACAAAGATTGCAAAAAATGATCAACAGCATTCTCACCTCTATAAATAACAGGTTTTGAGATGATTTCACTTTCAGCTGAAACCACAATGTAGGCGTATCCACAAGGATGATGGTGAGTTGATTTGGTTGTATGGGATTTTGAGGGATTATTTTCCACTGTTACCATTTTCATCAACAATGTCTCGAAATCGGCATAAATTACAAATGGTATAGATAACTGATCAGCAAAATCTTTAAATTTCAACCATTTATTACCTTCTGTTGGGTATGACACTTTCTGGACATCATATGTTTTGCAATACACTTCATGGTTTGTTAAATTTTCTTGCGATATAAATCTTTGTAGACAGAAGTCACAGTAGTACATACGATTCTTATGCTTAGTTGAACCGAATAGAAGACCATCCAAATTTTGAATAAGACAATAGTGACTAGTTTCACAATTTTTCACAAGTAACAAATTTACATGAGTCGATCTTTTCTGTTTAACATATTTTAACGGGAATAGTTCACCGTCAAATCCATAAACATTAACTGAGATATCATTCTCCTCCTCAAATTTTTTTATAGATCGTACTGTTACAGGATTTTTTAACATGGAAGTGTTTAACACGTTTTCATAATTTTCATATTTTTGTACACGATGAGCATGTTCATTAGCAGGGTATAAGTAAGCTAAAACACTCCACAAAAAACATTTTTCATCTTGTATGTTTTGAACATTTAAAATGCATTTAGTATTTCTAAGTTTCAATGGCAGAGGAATATTGCTCGATCCAGCTAAGGGTTTGTATAAAGCAGTTTTAACTTCTAATTTCAGTACGCAATCAAACAGCCAACCGCTTTTTACTCCTTCAAATGACTCAAATGATTTCCAAATTTTCTTATTAGCTTGTAAAATGTGATCTTCCACTTCATCATCTCTTAAACAAACATCGCAATTGCTTCGAAAGTAAGGTGTACAGGTTTCATCTTCCGATTCAGGTACAGCTTTCCGAAATTGTACTTTTACAACTGCATACCATTTTACAGCACCGTGATTAGTAATTTTTCGTCTAAGTTTATCACCTATAACGGGTATGGAATCTTGTAAAAATAGTTGAAAATTGTGCAGGTTTTCTGAATTACACGAATAAGGAAAGTCGCCAGAATGTTTTGAAATTCTACTTCTATTGTATCTTCATATGCTGAATTAGCTTCCTAAACTATAAGATCTCAAATCTAACCCCGCCTAAGCAAATAATGAAAATATTTTCCAAAATACTTCAAAAACATCTCATAAATGGCGCTTTCAATCTTAAACGAAAAAAAAAAATTCTAATTCTCAAAGACAGAGAAAAAATCAGTACATTTAATTTATCCCACTCATTAAAACTAAAAAAAAAATGATAAAGATACTAAATAATCCACCGTTAAAAATACTAACATACGACTGAATCAGTCTTTCCCCACTACTCATGTCTAAAACTATATCCGAGAAACACTCACTGGATGCCTACGCTTCCTAAACTAAAAGATCTCAAATCTAACCCCGCCTAAGCAAATAATAAAAACATTTTCCAAAATACTTCAAAAACATCTCATAGATGGCGCTACTAAAGAGAAAAAAAAAACGAACTAATTTAAAACACTTCAAAAACATCTCATAGATGGCGCTACTAAAGAGAAAAAAACGAACTAATTTAAAACACTTTAAAAAATAAATTCTAAACTTATTTCACACCATCACAAAGTAGAGGCAAATGAGGAGGAAGGCACTTCGAGTGGTGGGCTGAGGGCAGGTGCTGCACTTCGGGTGGAGGGCAGCCCTCCCTCCTCCCTCTTCCATGCCCTACGCCCTCCACCCGGGGCCGGAGCCCTACTTTTCCTCTACTGTGTGATAGTGTGAAATAAGTTTAGAATTTATTATTTAAAGTGTTTTAAATTAGTTACGACTTTTTTTTTCTTTAGTAGCGCCATCTATGAGATGTTTTTGAAGTATTTTGGAAAATATTGTCATTATTTGTTTAGGCTTGGTTCGATTTGAGATCTTTTAGTTTAGATGGTGTGAAATAAGTTTAGAATTTATTTTTTAAAGTGTTTTAAATTAGTTACGACTTTTTTTTCTTTAGTAGCGCCATCTATGAGATGTTTTTGAAGTATTTTCGAAAATATTGTCATTATTTGTTTAGGCTTGGTTCGATTTGAGATCTTTTAGTTTAGATGGTGTGAAATAAGTTTAGAATTTATTTTTTAAAGTGTTTTAAATTAGTTACGACTTTTTTTTTCATTAGTAGCGCCATCTATGAGATGTTTTTGAAGTATTTTGGAAAATATTGTCATTATTTGTTTAGGCTTGGTTCGATTTGAGATCTTTTAGATTAGATTGTGTGAAATAAGTTTAGAATTTATTTTTTAAAGTGTTTTAAATTAGTTTCGTTTTTTTTCTCTTTAGTAGCGCCATCTATGAGATGTTTTTGAAGTATTTTGGAAAATGTTTTTATTATTTGCTTAGGCGGGGTTAGATTTGAGATATTTTAGTTTAGGAAGCGTAGGCATCCAGTGAGTGTTTCTCGGATATAGTTTTAGACATGAGTAGTGGGGAAAGACTGATTCAGTCGTATGTTAGTATTTTTAACGGTGGATTATTTAGTATCTTTATCATTTTTTTTTAGTTTTAATGAGTGGGATAAATTAAATGTACTGATTTTTTCTCTGTCTTTGAGAATTAGAATTTTTTTTTTCGTTTAAGATTGAAAGCGCCATTTATGAGATGTTTTTGAAGTATTTTGGAAAATATTTTCATTATTTGCTTAGGCGGGGTTAGATTTGAGATCTTATAGTTTAGGAAGCGTAGGCGTCTAGTGAGTGTTTCTCGGATATAGTTTTAGACATGAGTAGTGGGGAAAGACTGATTCATTCGTGTGTTAGTATTTTTAACGGTGGATTATTTAGTATCTTTATAATTTTTTTTAGTTTTAAGGAGTGGGATAAATTAATTGTTCAGATTTTTTTTCTTCGTCTTTGAGAATTTTTTTTCCGTTTTATAGTTTAAGATTGAAAGCGCCATCTATGAGATGTTTTTGAAGTATTTTGGAAAATGTTTTCATTATTTGCTTAGGTGAGGTTCGATTTGAGATCTTCTAGTTTAGGCATCTAGTGAGGGTTTCATGGATGTAGTTTTAGACATGAGTAGTGGGGAAAGACTGATTCATATTGCGAGTCTCCCTATAACAGATAAATTCATTAGAAGAGTTTGATAATATACATATTTTTTAATCGTTCGGGATTTAATAATATAAAAATTTTGAAGCATTTTAAACTTCGTATATATTTTTTCTGATATAATAGACGATCTTATTTAATCTTTAGAAAACCTTTTTTAATAATCACAGTTTCATATGAGCTAAACATTTGTATACAGGATTTAATTAACGACGGAATAGAATTATAAGTCTTTAGCTAGATATTTTAAGAGACAGTTGTCGGAAAAAAATAGTCTTACAATTTGGCAATTTGAATCTTTCGTTTTTTCGCCGTATGAATTATTTTGTCTTGATTTGGCGATTTTAATTTTATGTTTTCTCACCAAGTGGAATATTTTATCGCCAGATTATGATCAACGTGGGTGGTCGTGAGGTGGCTGGGGTATAAATAAAGTGTGATTCGTGTCATTTGTTGATTTGCTTTTTAGTGAACGGACGTGTCTTAAACCGCTCCTGATCCCTATCTTTACCTAAGTGGATCATTTATTTGTGAAGATTGTGTTTTGGTTTTAAAAGTTTTTTTTTTGCTAATATATTATGGATAGCGTTATGCCTAGTGATGGAGTTATGCCTTTGAGAAATTCTGCGCCTGTGAAGAAGATGTACCCGTGTTTGAGTTGTGAGAAGATATTCTCAACTCCTTTTAATTTAAGTCGGCATATAAAGTCTCATTTAAATGAGAAGTTGTATATCTGTGACGTGTGCCAGAAAGCCTTTGGACGGAAATCAAGCTTGATTAGACACATGAAGATGCATAATAGTATTGAACCCTATGAGGATTCTCAAGTTTTAACAGAGAAGGACACTATATCCCCTAGTCTCATGGATGTCGAGATGTCACCTGAAGAAGATGTTTCCCTAAAGACTGTGACCCTTACGAATGCTGAGAAGAAGAATAATGCTTGCCCTATCTGTAGCAAGGGTTTTTCATCTAATTCCAACCTAAATCAGCATATGAAGATATATTCGAAAGAGAGACTGCATAACTGTGATATGTGTCTGAAGTCTTTTGTAAGGAATTCGGAGTTAGTAAGGCACATGAAAATCCATAATGCTAGCGGAGTAATGCTAGCGGAAGAGAGTCTACATTAAAGTGTAATGAATGTGATCAAATTTTTACACGGAAGGGTAATTTATTGCGTCATCGAAAAACCCATGAAGAAGGTGCTTTTTCTTGTCCTAATTGTTCCAAAACATTTAATCGCAAAGAAAATTTGATGAGACATTTGAAGATTCATGAAAATTTTAAATACAGCTGTCGACAATGTGAAGAAAAATTTTCTTCGAAAACTGTATTAAAACAACATATTCAACTATATCATGTCCTTTCGTCTGATTTTACTTCTGTTAAAAAAGCAAGAGAACATTTTAATGAAAATTTATTACCTGAACAAAGCTTTAATGAAAATTCCATACCTGAAGAAAACATGGCTGACAGTTTTATAGGCGAAGAAAATGATGAAATAGAAGAAGAATTACAAAACATTCTGGCGATTTTCCTTATTCGACCTAATTCAGAAAACCTGCACAACTTTCAACTATTTTTACAAGATTCCATACCCGTTATAGGTGATAAACTTAGACGAAAAATTACTAATCACGGTGCTTTAAAATGGTATGCACTTGTAAAAGTACAATTTCGGAAAGCTGTACCTGAATCGGAAGATGAAACCTGTACACCTTACTTTCGAAGCAATTGCGAAGTTTGTTTAAGAGATGATGAAGTGGAAGATCACATTTTACAAGCTAATAAGAAAATTTGGAAATCATTTGAGTCATTTGAAGGAGTAAAAAGCGGTTTGGTGTTTGATTGAGTACTGAAATTAGAAGTAAAAACTGCTTTATACAAACACCTAGCTGGATCGAGCTATATTCCTCTGCCATTGAAACTTATAAATACTAAATGCATTTTAAATGTTCAAAACATACAAGATGAAAAATGTTTTTTGTGGAGTGTTTTAGCTTACTTATAACCTGCTTATGAACATGCTCATCGTGTACAAAAATATGAAAATTATGAAAACGTGTTAAACACTTCCATGTTAAAATATCATGTAACAGTACGATCTATAAAAAAATTTGAGAAGGAGAATGATATCTCAGTTAATATTTATGGATTTGAACGTGAACTATTCCCGTTAAAATATGTTAAACAGAAAAGATCGACTCATGTAAATTTGTTACTTGTGAAAAATTGTGAAACTAGTCACTATTGTCTTATTCAAAATTTGGATGGTCTTCTATTCGGTGCAACTAAGCATAAGAATCGTATGTACTACTGTGACTTCTGTCTACAAAGATTTATATCGCAAGAAAATTTAACAAACCATGAAGTGTATTGTAAAACATATGATGTCCAGAAAGTGTCATACCCAAAAGAAAGTAATAAATGGTTGAAATTTAAAGATTTTGCTTATCAGTTAGCTATACCATTTGTAATTTATGCCGATTTCGAGACATTGTTGATGAAAATGGAAACAGTGGAAAATAATCCCTCAAAATCCCACACAACCAAATCAACTCACCATCATCCTTGTGGATACGCCTACATTGTGGTTTCAGCTGAAAGTGAAGTCATCTCAAAACCTGTTATTTATAGATGTGAGAATGCTGTTAATCATTTTTTGCAATCTTTATTAGATAAAGAAGAATGGATTTTGATATTACAAGAAATCCTAAAAACATGATTATAACTGCAGCGCAGGAAGAAGAGCTTAAAAATGAAAAATGCTGCCACATCTGTCAGAAGGAGTTGAAGGATGATCTTGTACGTGATCACGATCATATAAAAGGATTTTATTTAGGTGCTGCGCACAATAGCTGTAACTTAAATTATAAAATTTCAAGTAGAATCGCAGTAGTGCTGCATAATTTACGTGGATAGGATGAACATTTAATCATGTCAGGTATTGGAAAAATTAAAAATAGACGAATTAGCTGCATACCCAACAACATGCAGAAATACATTTCATTTTCAGTTGGATCTCTTGTTTTTATAGACTCTTTGCAATTTTTAAATGCTTCTTTAGAAAGTTTAGTTAAAAATTTACCTAAAGAGAAATTTCACATCTTGAAGAAGTTTTACCCGAATACTGAAGATTTTCAATTAGTTCTCAGAAAAGGTGTTACCCTTACACCTATATGGATAGTTGGCAAAGATTTGATGAGACATGCTTACCCCCACCTGAAGCGTTCTATAATGATCTAACATCTCAACCTATCATCGATGAAGATTATTCTCATGCCATTAGAGTCTGGAATCACTTTAATCTACAGACTCTTGGATCCTATCATGACATTTATGTTGAATTAGATGTATTGCTACTAGCAGATGTTTTTCAAAATTTTAGAGAACTCTGTTTATCTTCTTATAAACTAGATCCATGTCATTTATATACTGCCGCAGGATTTGCATGGCAAGCCTGTCTTAAAATGACAGACGTTGAACTGGAATTAATTACAGATCCGGATATGTACCTGTTTTTTGAACGTGGTGTCCGCGGTGGAATCTGTACAATTTCGAAAAGGTATAGTCGAGCTAACAACCGATATCTATCTGATTTTAAAGAAACTGAACAATCTAAATTTATTGTCTATTTAGATGCAAATAACTTGTATGGTTCGGTTATGGTTCAACACCTACCTGTTAATGGATTTGAATGGCTTACCGAAGAAGAGATTGCTTGCATTAATGTCATGACTATTCCTGATGATGCAGAAGTAGGCTATGTTTTTTCTGTGGATCTAGAAATTCCTCCTGAACTTCATGATAAAATGAGTGATTACCCACTAGCAGCGGAAAACCTTCTTATTGAAAAAGAAATGGTTTCAGACTATACTAAAAATTTAGTTGAAATTTATGGTAGAAGAATTTCTACAGTGAGAAAATTGGCACCGAATTTGTTTGAAAAAAAAAGATTATGTATTCATTATAAAAATTTAAAGCAATGTCTCAGCTATGGAATTCAATTGAAAAATATTCGTCGAGGAATTAAATTTAACCAATCAACGTGGTTGAAAGGTTATATTGAATTTAATACTCTTCAAAGGAAAAACGCTACAAACACATTTGAGAGGGATTTTTATAAACTTCTCAACAACAGCGTATATGGTAAAACACTTGAGAATGTGAGAGATCATGTTCAGATTCTTCTTTTAAATGACGAAAAAAACTGTTGAAGGCTATTGCAAAACCATTGTTTCACGCCTACAAGATATTTAATGAAGATTTAGTGGCTATACACTGTAAAAAAATTAATGTGATGTTAAACAGACCGATATACACGATATTTTCTATTTTAGATATTAGCAAAACCCTTATGTATAAATTTCACTATGAATACATATCGGAAAAATACCCAAAGAAGGCTTCGTTACTTTTCACGGACACAGACAGTCTTTGTTATGAGATTCAGACATATGACCTATACGATGATATGCGAGAAGACCACAGCTTGTTCGACATGTCGGATTACACGAGAAACCATAAATCATTTAACCTGGAAAATAAAAAAGTTCTTGGGAAAATGAAAGACGAACTCTCTGGTGAACCCATATTAGAATTTGTCGGTTTACGTTCTAAAATGTATAGCATTTTAACAAAAGAAGATGAAAGAAAGCGTGCAAAAGGAGTAAACCGATACGTTGTTCAACATATTCTCAAACATGAGATATATAAGGATGTTCTCTTTAAAAATCAATTAATTAGAGCAAGCGCTAAAAAAATAACTAGTAAAGATCATAACTTGTTCACCATTGTAGAAAGAAAAATAGCCTTATCAGCTTACGATGACAAGCGTTATATTTTGGAAAATAAAATTGATACATTAGCTTTAGGCCATAAAGACATCATTCCCTTTTAAGAAATTACCTAAATTTATAAATAGAATCTAAATATATATGATATACTTAATAAAAAAATCTTTTAAATGGTAGAAAAAAGTGTGTGCATGCATGTGTGAATGAGAGTGTGATGGGGTGTTAGTGAACGACCTCCCCGTGGTGCACCCTGGGCAATGAGACCTTTGACTTTTGTCACTATGACTTTAGTGAAAGTTCTTAGCGAAGATCACATTTTTGGCTAAATTTTTTAATATGAAATTTTTTTCTAAATTGTAGCGTAATGATTTTTTTTTATCGCAGATGGGTATAAATTCGAACAGCTGCTCTCAGGGGGAAAGCTTATCTAATGGGGGTTCTGGGTCACTCAATCTGAGGAGGAGGTGAAATCGGGAGTGGAGGAAGAAGTACCTCCTCACTCCTCACTTCCTCATTAAATTTAGTGGCCTAGCACCCTCATATAGTACCTACTATTGTATATGTTGGAAATTTCTGAAATTACTTTTTTAAATATGTTATGCGTTTTCCAAATTGTTTACTTAGATTTTATCTTTCAGCTTATTAAACTGTAATGATTTGTAAAATTATTTTGGAAGCGTTGGAAAGTGTTACATAATCTATGCTTGACGCATGATTTTTGTTCTTGTTTTTCTTTTCGCGACAGTACAAATTGACGATAACATCTTTAGATCAAAAGTATAATACCAACTGTGAAAAAGCAGCATCAAAAATACATCTAAATAAAGCATTGCGTAAGCAGAGATCATGATCATGTAAAGAGACAATTGTAGTATTAAATGCTATAAACAAACTTCAAAAGATGCATTTTCGAAAGCATTTTCAAAATGTTTTCTCTTAACCCCAATACATAATTGAGTGCGTCTGTAAATATTTCACTCTTAATATTGTTGCAATCATCGATTACCTTTTATTTAAGGTCAACTGCATATGTATTACAGTCCGTGTTCCTCTTTCTTACAGTATCTCGTAGATTTATATTTCTCATTTAAATATATGGTCTCCATGCACAATGGTCAGTTAACACATTTAATTTTAAAGATACTAGTGTGCAGTTTTTTGTAATGATCTTGTTGCATCAAAGGAAAAATATCTGCAGTAACTCCGCTCGACTTTCCGAACGCTTTATAGAATACTTTGCATTCATATGCCAGGTAATCCAAAAGTAACTGGAAAATATGTAATGCAACATATGCACCTTATTCTTCTAAAATACCTCAATTATAAAGTTATAATTCCGTAATCTGATCAACAGGCAAAGTTGGCGTGAAACATGAGCACTCCTAGCAACAATTATTTTCAATTGTATGAGTATTATAACAATGGTTATAAATGACTAATAATGGCTAAAATATTGTATACAATATTTTAATTAATTCCACGCCACCATTCCACGCCAATTGGATAGAGCTTGATTAGGGACGAATTCCCAGCTTAAAGCTAGCCAATGTGCAGACAAATGATGTTTATTGAAATAACTGCAATTATATGGAAATTTCGCCAAATTCTTGAATTAGTGCCAATTTAACATTGTTTTGGCTATTTTTTACGCCAAATTTAGCAGTGTTTCGCCAATTATCGCTTAGGTTGGAGAACATTTGGGTACGAGCATGTATGCGTGTGTACGTGTATATCTACAAGAAGTATTACTGTACATTTCCATCTTACTGTATTTTCCTTATCCAAACGGTACTTTTTTGTTACCTGTGGTCTCAAAATGGTTAATAAATGGTTGAAAAATTGTTTAAAAATCAAGTCCATCGGCCGCTTTTTCCGAAAGTGTATACCGTTTTTGAACTGGCAGCTCAATCGAAAAGGCCGTTTACACGTTGTCGTGTTCACTCACATACATACATCAGGATTACAATACATTCCTTACACTGTATGCGTCCGGAAAGTAATATATAGCAGTAAATATTGTAATTGAATAAATATAGCTATGTTAATGGGTTGGGTTGGGTTGATTATTGACGGCCAATTATCTACACTAGGGATATAGGCCCGGGGGGAGTGCCCTTCGTGGGGGTCTTTCTAAGGGAACCTAATCCGTATTTACGCATGGATAAATCCACGGTTCGAAGAAAACCACGAAAACTCCGAACGATTAGGCCGACGGGCGCGATTGGGATCGAACCCAGCACCTCCCGTCTACCAGCTTCGAGAGCACAACCTCTCAGCCACTGGTGGGCTCTATGTTAATGGGAGTTTGTTGTTTGAATGCATATATTTCACCTTTTTTACTTTCTTCTATCTATAATAGAAGAAAGTCCTTCCGGCCTGTACCGGGAGGAAAAGGTAGCTTTCCTATATCTTCGTTTTAAAATTTTAGCTAATGTTACACGAAAACAGCAACTTAAAATGCAAATAAAACGTTTACAAAAGATTCGTTAATACTGAATTTGAATAAGAAATTCGCCAAATTATTGAGTAATAGCCAAATTGGCTTCATTTATGAAAACTTATTTTGGTCGCCAAATTTGGCGATATTTCGCCAAATGTCGCCAAGTTTGGCGAGAATTTGGTGCTAACGGATATGAATATATAGTTTTATGCGTTTGATTGGGAAAATTATTACAACAATGAAAATTTTTGTAATGTGCTGTCTTGTTTCAAAATGTCAGCCACCCTAGAATTTCAAACTGCTCTATCTCAGCCGTTTTTTAAGATAGAGGTAAAACAAAAAATGCTCTGTAATCCTCGTTTCAAGGCCTAACACTAGTTTTAAATTTTTAAATGGCCGCCATCTTGAAACAAAATTGCGGACCAAGCTGGCCAACGAACTCGGTCGAGACATTGGTGAGCTTAATACACGCAATTAGTTTCATCAAAATTGATTTATAAATACGAGCGTTATAGTATGACATAGGTCAGATATATATATATATATATATGGAGATATATATATATATATAAATCAACATTTGAACGGAGGGTGGTTTTGGGGTCTGGGGGTCATGATCGGTGAAAATGTATCGAAATTTTCCGGAACTGCTTTCCTCCGAACGGCTGCAATAGGTAGCTTTATACTTTTAGGTAGCTTTCAATACAAAAAAGTATAAAGCTACCTATTGCAGCCGTTCGGAGGAAAGCAGTTCCGGAAAATTTCGATATATTTTCACCGATCATGACCCCCAGACCCCAAAACCACCCTCCGTTCAAATGTTGATTTATATATATATATATATATATCTCCATATATATATATATATATATCTGACCTATGTCATACGGTAACGCTCGTATTTATAAATCAATTTTGATGAAACTAATTGTATGTATTAAGCTCACCAATGTCTCGACCGAGTACGTTGGACAGCTTGGTCCGCAATTTTGTTTCAAGATGGTGGCCAATTAAATATTTAAAACTAAAATAAATGTACAAAAAAGTTAAAAATTCAAATTTATTTTTTAATTCAGTGTTAGGCCTTGAAACGAGGATGCCAGAGCATTTTTTGTTTTAAATTTATCTTAAAAAACGGCTGAGATAGAGCAGTTTGAAATTCTAGGGTGGCTGACATTTTGAAACAAGACAGCACATTACAAAAATTTTCATTGTTGTAATAATTTTCCCAATCAAACGCATAAAACTATATATTCATATCCGTTAGCGCCAAATTCTCGCCAAACTTGGCGACATTTGGCGAAATATCCCCAAATTTGGCGACCAAAATAAGTCTTCATAAATGAAGCCAATTTGGCTATTGCTCAATAATTTGGCGAATTTCTTATTCAAATTCAGTATTAACGAATCTTTTGTAAACGTTTTATTTGCATTTTAACTTGCTGTTTTCGTGTAACATTAGCTAAAATTTTAAAACGAAGATATAGGAAAGCTACCTTTTCCTCCCGGTACAGGCCGGAAGGACTTTTTTGTATTGAAAGCTACCTAAAAGTATTGTAATCGAAATTTTTTTCGACTCCCGGTTTTCGACGGATTTACACGTTTTAGGGGTCAGAGATTCCGAAAAACATGTTTTTACAAAATGTTTGTCTGTCCGTCTGTCCGTCTGTGTGGGTCTTTTTTGTACCATCGAAAAGTGTATGAAGTTATGCTTCAAATTGAACCACATTTTTTTTCTATGTTTTTGGCTATGGCAAGCAAATTCTATCAGAATTTGGGGATATTTCGACGAAAGGGGGCGCTGCGATTGATATTTTTGTTCCATTTTCACTATTGTATCATCGAAAAGTGTATGAAGTTATGCTTCAATTTGGACCAGATTTTTTTTCTATGCTTTCGGCTATGGCAAGCAGGTTCTATCAGAATTTGGGGATATTTCGACAAAAGGGGGCGCTGCGATCGATATTTTTGTTCCATTTTCACTATTGTACCATCTAAAAGTGTATGAAGTTATACTTCAAATTGAACCAGATTTTTTTTCTATGTTTTTGGCTATGGCAAGCAGGTTCTATCAGAATTTGGGGATATTTCGACGAAAGGGCGCGATGCGATCGATATTTTTGTTCCATTTTCACTATTGTATCATCGAAAAGTGTATGAAGTTATGCTTCAAATTGAACCACATTTTTTTTCTATGTTTTTGGCTATGGCAAGCAGGTTCTATCAGAATTTGGGGATATTTCGACGAAATGGGGTGCTGTGATAGCCAAATTCAAAAGGTCAAAATAGCCAAACTCAATTTCAAATTCAAAAAGATGTGCAAAAAAATTAGAAATCCTACAATTTTTTTCGTTAAATGTTCAGAGAATCCGGAACAATTTTTGTTTTGCCTCTATCTTAAAAAATGCCTGAGATATAGCGGTTTGAAATTTTAGGGTGGCTGACATTTTCAAACAAGACAGCAAAATTCATCCATAAACGGGTTTAACTTATGAGTTATAGTTAACATGGTTTTGGCAAATTTTCTTTCATTGTTGTAACAATTAATCCTATTATATGATTATCACTATATATTTATATTCGCTAACATCAAATTCTCGCCAAACTTGACGACAGTTGGCGAAATATCGCCGAATTTGGCGACCAAAATAGGTTGTCATAAATGAAGCCAACTTGGCTGTAGAGGACTAATTTGGCGATATTCTCATTCAAATTCAATGTTGACGAGAACTGGGATTGAATCTTCTTTAATTAGGTTCCACGCATTTTACCTTCGTGTTTTCCAGTAAAATTAGCTAAAATCGAAAAACCAAGAAATAGGGAGGCTATCTGTTCCTGTCGGTTCAGACCTGAAGGACTTTTCGTAGTTTAGTATTATACATCAGTTGATCGCATCCCGGTAACCCGACGATTCGAAAGCAGCTGACGTACAACGGAATAACGAAAAATATTGATTTTATTGGGGATATGATAACGAATTTTGAAGTATTAACATGACTGAGATAGAAGAAAGTTTTGGGATTGGCACATCCGACTAGTTTCATAATAAAATGCAGTTATTAAATTTCCAAACTCTTTTATCAGACCAATAAACTCATGTACCTCACAATTTTTAATAAAAAAATTTTTTATGAATTAAGTCACGTTCTGATGAAATATCATTTAGTGTATCTTTTGTGCAGCCCTGTATATGATCTGCAAAATTTATACACACCAATTAATATGCAAAATATTAGTTAAATTTATAAACGCGTACCATAACTGAAAACGCAGTTCCAGCAATTATTGTTCATAGACAGTTACTGTAACCGAATTCCTTTGTGTGTCCCTGTAAATTGCCGATGAATGAAGAACAACATCGCCCTCTGTTGGGTACTAAAATTTAAAATTAGATCAATATATACATTTTTAATCACTAAATTCGAATATAAAATTTGGTATATTTCAATGCAATAGAAAATAAGATATAGCTGTAATGCTCATCGCAAAAAATGGGGCTAATATTCTGTAATCGCGTCCGCACAGCCAAAAATTGGAGGACAAAATGAGTGATTCTGGCAGTAATTAGGTTAAACCTATATGAGAGTTACAAGAATAGAGTTAATTATACAGCAAACCATGGACGCTAAATTGCATCAATTGATTCTGGACCCAATTCGGATTTTTTTTTTCCAAGCAGCACTCTCTATTGACTGATCATAGAAGAAATTCAGTCAGTACTTGTTTTAATTTAAATATACCAGAATATACAGTTTGATTAATTCCCTGCATTAATTCTTCAGATATAGCTATTTAGAGATGAATTCACGATCTTTTTTCGGAGCCCAAGCCCAAAAGATTTTGTACCATCAAAGCACGAGTCCAATACCGAAAGTATGCAGTAGAAAATTGCTAATGAAATTTTAAAATTGTTTCAAGATTAATTTTCTTGTTTAAAAACTTCTTTTTTCATGGAAATAACTATGTATCCTAAATACTCTGTCATGACGACATTATGTTTCGTGATTTTCATGTCTACGGCAATATGTTTACAAAAGCAAATTTGTTATTTATACCCAACTAATGGCAGAAAAAGTACCAATTCTCATTATTTTAGACTATCATTGGCAGAGACACGTGAGTTCTGTTTTCTAGTAATTCTGATAAGGGGCTTCAAACAGAAAAAGAGGATAGACAAGGGATATCCCACGGCTTCTTTATGTTACAAACACTCACTGCGCAAAGGCTTTAGAATCAGATAGAATATTTTTCTTTATAACCGATCAATAACATTTCAGTTGAATAATGAATTAGATAATATTCGTAGAATTGCTAGTAATAATGGTTTTAATGTACACAATATTAATAAATTATTCGTGGATATTGCCAATAATAGAAAACCTGAAAACAAATTTGATTCGCAAAAATATAAACTTTATACTGTTCAATATTATCCAAGCTTTTTTGAAAAATTATAATACAGCCTTAAACGTTTCAATATCTGTTTAATAGCCAAACCCCCTCAGAAATTAAAGAATATCATTTGCAGTAAAACTGATCCAATTAATTTTGAGAATTATTCAGGAGTATATGAAATAACATTTATTAAAGACAGGGGTCGATGCAGGTTTTTTTTCTTGGGGCCCATTTTGTGAAAAATAAAGGTTATTTTTGTGAAATTTATTATATTTTTGTGAAAAATAACATTTTGTAACGAAAGTTGAAATCCACTTAATCAAATTCGAACCAAGCATTTATAAACAAAAACTTTTTTAAACCCTTTTGCTGAAGTTTTTCTCTCTGGTGAACTTGTTTGTTTACAAATTACACATTTTAAAACATCATAAAATAATAAATAGTAAGTTTTTATGGAATTTATTTTTGTGAAGGGGCCCATTTTATCAAATTTATTTTTGTGAAGGGGCCCATTTTACCAAATTTATTTTTGTGAAGGGACCCATTTTATTAAATAGATTTTTGTGAAGGGGCCCGAAATAGGCCCCAAATTTTCCCTGGATCGACCCCGGAAAGAAGACCCATTAAAGAATTACTATATTGGCATGACAAGCTGGAAATTTAGTTACAGAAAAAGGGAGCACATAGCTGATATTTAAGTGTGATAAAGTGTAATAGAAAAACCACAGGCCTGGTAAGATTATATCAAGAAGAAACCATCCAAATACATTTCAATGAAAGTAATATAATTTTCCCCTGCAATCTATACTATCAATCCGTTATAAGAGAAACCACAGTGATTGTAACACGTAAAAATACAATATGTAACGATGCAGCATTATTTAGTTTATAAAAATTGTGGCTCGAGTTACTCCATGGTTGCAAATATGGAAATAAACATCCAAGTAAAAAATAAAAATAACTTGCGTAATTTTTTAAAAAGTAAGTGAAACATTAAATTATTACGATTCAAATAACTTCATAGACCGTGCATTTATAGAATATTTTTGTTTGTTTTGATAATTGCTCAGATTGAGTTGAAACATATGTCAACAGTGTAATAAAACCTTTTATACTGTTTATAACCTTTTTATTTAACACCTTTTAGAAATTAAAAAGAAGTATATAATTCAATTCCTTTCCAAACTGATTTTCAGTAGATTATAAAACACCTTATAAAATTTATACTACGACGAAAAGTCATTATGTAAGTCACAAAATATAATTAAATAATAATTTACAATGATATTCACTTCAAAACTATTTTTATTTCTCAACATATTCTCCGCCAATATTTATGCCCTTACATCACCGTTTTATCAGTGCCCCAACACCAGCTGCATAAGATTCTTTGGGTTGTTTTCTCAGCCACATTAGGACTTCAAGTTGAACTTTTTCATCATCTGTGAACATCATCTTGCTTCCAAGATGGTGTTTTAGTAGACTAAATAGATGAAAATCGAAGTGCTAAGTCGAAGCTGTATGGTGGATGTAGAAGAAGTTGCCAACCTAACTTTTGAATTGTCTCCTGTGTTCAACGTGAAGTCCTAATGTGGCTGAGACAGCAACCCAAAGAATGTTATGCAGCTAGTGTTGGGGCATTGATAAAACAGTGATATAAGCGCATAAATATTGGTGGAGAATATGTTGAGAAATAAAAATAGTTTTTAAGTGAATGTCATTGTAAGTTATTATTTAATTATCTTTTGTGACTTACTTATAGTCTAAGAGCTAGCAACGTCAGAAAACACGTGATTTTAGCAAGGCTCATTTTTCTATATATTCTCCCTCTCTATTGTGTAATACGCATACGGCCGGTCTGGCTGGCGGGAGACGTTGCGTTTATCTGTGGGGTGAGGGGCAATGCAGGTAAAAAAGTGACAAAATTACGTCATTTTAGCATGGATTTTGTTTATAAAACTTGAATCTGCTAACTATTCGTGATATTAAACCATTATTGCCAGACCATTTCAATGTTGCTAAAACAGTGCCAGACCCTGATTTAGAGGTAAAATAAGGTGTCAAATTCACGTCATTTTAGCAAAGCTGAAATTTTAGTATGTTATACTTTGGCTATCAGATAAGCTATAATTAATTTGCCAGACCGAAATTCCGTTGCTAAATTACTGCCAGACGCCGATTTAAATCTGGCAGAGAAAGCCGCAATTAGAGAAGTTGGCAGCTTTTGTAGTGCTTTGGCTATTATCAGTACACTGCCAAGCCGTGATTGTTGCCAAAGCTATGATTGTTACTTTCTATAGAAGTATATATATATATATATATATATATATATATATATATATGATTTGTCAAAAAAGGCTTAATTTCTGTAATTAATGTATCAATTAATTGTAATTCTTATTTTATCTTATTCTGTTAAATTTTGAAAATAATATTTATCCACAATTTTTTCAATTTTTTTTAAAAGAAACATTTATTAACAAGCCGGTCTTTGCCCGTCTAGCCGGTGACTTCCGTGTGGGGCCAAGTTTCCTTCTGCAGCGTTTAGCCCGGACTTCGCTGAGGAACCAGAAAGTGCATTTTACATGTAAACAAAAAACTATAAATAAAATACTTTATTTTAAACTATACGAAAATAACTAATAAGTATTTCAATAAAGCACATAAATAACTAATAAGTATATCAATAAATCACATAAATAAAAATTTGGCGACATAAATAATACGTTTTTCTCCATTAGCCCCTGACAAAGACACGCACGGCACTGCCTATAGGAATGGAAGACCTTTCAGATAAAATATACAAAAATGAGATAAGATACATGGCGATCGTTGTAAATGGGCACTGTGATATTTTTTACTCCCCTCTATATATTTAAAAGCAAATGCTTTTTTTGTCAAATTCACACGAATTCCTACCCAATACGCATGCGTAAACTTAAATCTAGAACCTAACCAGTTTTAGAGCACACTTAAATGCGAAAACGGTGGGCGAGTGGTATAAGGCGCGTTTCTTCACTGTTCCATTTACTGCGTGGGTTCGATCCCCGCTATGGACAGAATGCTTTTTCTTTCTTTATGGCTATAATTCATTTTAATAATGCCACATTTAATTGAGGAGGAAAAGTTATATAATTTGTATTTTTTTTTTATTAGAATGCTTTATAATTCAGTAAAATTTAACACCCAAAAATAGTTTGTTTTAATTACTAAATTAATAAAAAATATGTATTATTAATCGTTAGCTGCAAACAGCAAATTTTTAATTCGGGGTTTTAGAATCAGACTGATAAAAAATAATTTAATGAAAGTTTTTAAAGGTCGTGTAGTTGAAAAAAAAAATCAGAAATACTAAATATTGTAATTTTTCCATAATATTAGGACTGTGGTAAATAAATAAGAAAAGTATATGGTTATTCTCCTTTAAAAAAATGAAAAGAAAATAAGAGAAAAAAGAAAGAAGCAAAAATATCCATATATGAATTATAAGACAAACCTATCTGGATATACATATAGAGAGTTTAATGTGTCTCAAATTATTCTTTTAAGTAATGGCATTTTCGTTTTCTTAGTATATTCTCTTCTTAGCTCTACAATTGTAATTGATTAATATTCAATTAAAAACTCCATTGTTTTAAAATGGCTCTCTAAAATATGTGGAACGAAGTATTTACAAATTTCTTTCATTTTTCCAAAGCATATATGAGAATAAGACTTTTGCTTTGAAAATTCGCAAAGTAAGCTGGATATCTAATTATTGCAGAATAGGGCTATGTGTTCATGTGTTTGATTTTTTTTATCTTGAAACAGATGGCGCCATTAACGCTATCGGGGGTAATAACATCCTAAACATCTATATATTTAAAAGCAAAGACTTTTTTTGTCAAATTCACATGAAATCGTACCCAATACGCAAGCGTAAACTTAAATCTAAAACCTAACCAGTTTTAGAGCACACTCAAATGCGAAAACGTTCGTCGAGTAGAATAAGACGTGTTTCTTCCCTCTTCCGCTTATCGTGTGGGATCGATCCCTGCTGTGTACAGAATATTTTTTCTTATTTTATTCGAGTTATTCTTCAAAAATTCCCAACTTTTTATAACAGCTATGAATTTTACTTTTATGGTACTATCAAGTTGTTTGCCGTCAACTTTTGACGGGTTCCATCTAGTAAATTGTTAATATGGTGTTCAAAATAACGGGGTCTTGTGTGCTTCTCAGCCATATATCGTTAGCTAGCCGGTCGCTTCCGTGTGGGGCCAAGATATCTTTTGCAGCGAAAAGAAAAATGTAAATATAATACTTTATTTTAAACTATATGAAAATAACAAATAAAAATATTAAAAAAACACGCAAGTAAATATTTCGTGACAAAAATATTTTTTTTCATGAGCCCCCTAAGAAAGTACTGCTCGGCCCTGCCCGTGATTA
Organism: Maratus michaelseni; assembly: GCA_963931845.1. Taxonomy (NCBI): domain Eukaryota; kingdom Metazoa; phylum Arthropoda; class Arachnida; order Araneae; family Salticidae; genus Maratus; species Maratus michaelseni. The sequence goes on along the minus strand of OZ007596.1, from coordinate 130,921,811 downwards.
TCTAAGGGGAAGGGAGAGCTTTTGGATAATAAAAAAAAGAGATTGGCTAAGATACAGGGCAGTGTGGTTTCACGCCCATAAATTGTTAATGTCGTGGTCAAAATTACAATGACCTGTGTTTTTCGCATCCATATATCGTTAATACAGCGATCATTATAAAGAGGTTCAGTCATTATGCGTGCATAAATCCTTAAAATGAAATTATTTTAACAGAGCCCTTTGGGTTGCACGCCTGTCAACTGATTATACGACAATCACTGTAACGCAGACGCAGCCTTGTGCATACCCGAGCACATAAATATGGCGACTAGTATTTAAATCACAAATCTTCAAATCCAAAAAATGTATTTTGAGCAAAGGAGGAAATGTATTCTATTCGGTATAAAATTTTTAATCTTATTTTTAATTAAATTTTATTTTTAATTAATTTTTAATTTTACGACAAAAAGCGTAAAAACAATTTATAAAATATGAAAATAAAAAAAAACTTTTCCTTGGAAAAATTCCTGCAAAATATCTAATAAAAAATCAGCTATAGTTGTCTTATTCGTCTAATCTTCCTAGCCGATGTTGGCGACAAAATCGCTTCAGCTTAAATAGCTGAATTACGTGTTTAACTATTTTTTAGTAGATTTGTAATGCTAGAATTTTTACGCTCGTACTTAAAACTGCAGTTGAGAAATGGCGAAATGATCTAAAACGTTCGACCCCCGTTTAACCCCCTTGGTGGATGAATATTTAAAATCGCTGAAATACCTATTTAAGTATTTTTAGTACATTTCTTATCCTTAATTTCAAGCTCCTACCTATAACTTCTATTGAGTTATGGCAAAAGGACTTAAAATATTCGACTCTCATTTAACCTCCTTTAGTGTCTGAATTTCTAAAATCGCTGAAATACGTATTTAACTATTTTTTAGTAAATTATTTATCCTGAATTTCACGCTCTTACCTAAAACAGCTATGCTGAGACATGGTGAAAAGACCAAAGGACCTAAAACGTTCGCCCCTCCCTCCCCCATTTAACCCCCTTAGTGGTTGAACTTCTAAAATAGCTGAAATAAGTGTTTAACTATTTTTTTAGTAGATTGGGTAACTTGATTTCACGCCTCTACCTAAAACTGTTGCAGAGATATGGCGAAAAGGCATAATCACCTAAAACATTCGACAACTCATTTAACCTCCTTAGCGATTGAATTATTAAAATTGCTGAAATACATGTTTAACTATTTTTTTAGTAGATTTGTTATCCGGAATTTCTTGCTTCTACTTAAAACTTCTGCTGAGATATGGCGAAAAGACAAAATGATCTAAAAATTTCGACCCCCTATTTAACTTCTTAGGGGTGAATTTTCAAAAATCCTTTCTTAGTGGTTACCTACATTGTGTAAGGGAACATATCTTCCAAATTTCATAGTCCTAGGAGCAGCGGTTGAAGCTCGGCATTGATTCTGAGTCATCAGGACATGTTCTTTTATAAGTATAGAGATTTATGAAATCGCCAAAGAAGCGAAAAAAGGGCAAAACAAAAACTCCATGGCGTAAATTGTCAACCGTTATATTTAATTTTTCCCTTAATTTTAAAGAACTATTATAATTAGGGTTTATTAATATTCGATTTTAATTTTAAATAATACGATATATAATATTTTCTCTTCATTTTTTTATTAAACTTATAGCGGCTAGCAAGAAATAGGCAATGTCAACTGCTACTTTTCAAGGTCAATAGGTCATTTGTGGTTTGAAATAATACGTTCATAGCATGTTCTCTGTGTTTTCGAAACGAAATTTAATGCGTAGGCTAGTAATGGAAAAACGTGTTTTTTGTAGCGGTAATCAAAGAAAAAAATTTTCTGTGAAGACACTTTAAATAAGTGTAAGAAATATTTTTATTTAAGCATTTATTTCGACAAATCATATATATATATACTTTTATAGAAAGCAAGGATCGTTGCTTTGGCAACAATCATGGTTTGGATCACAGATTATTGGATGTGTATTGAAAGTAGCCAAAACACTACAAAAGCTGCCAACCCTTCTAATAGGCGCTTTTTCTGCCATACATAAATCGGCGTCTGGCAGTAATTTAGCAACGGAATTTCGGTCTGGCAAATTAATTATGGCTTGCCTGATAGCAAAAGTATAACATAATAAAATTTCAGCTTTGCTAAAATGACGTGAATTTGACACCTTATTTTACTTCTAAATCAGGGTCTGGCACGGTTTTAGCAACATTGAAACGGTCTGGCAATAATGGTTTAATATCACGAATAGTTAGCAGATTCAAGTTTTATAAACAAAATCCATGCTAAAATGACGACACAATAGAGAGAGAGAATATATAGAAAAATGAGCCTTGCTAAAATCAAGTGACGAAAATGTTGCTAGCTCTTAGACTATTAGTGACTTACCCTCGTACATTCTTCTTTCTCAAATAGCATCTGACAAGTTTTTTTCTATTTTTTACTTTCTTCTATATACATATGAAGAAAGGATTGAAATCGCGAAAATTTTTGATTTCCTGTTTTTGATCGATTTACACGGTTTAAGATCTCTTGAACACGATTTGACTATTTTGGGAAAATGTCTGTCCTTTGGTCGGTCTGTCTGTTAGTCTGAGTGAAACACAAATTTTATGATCACTTCATCAAAAGAACTAATAGACGGAATTTAATCAAACTTCAGATTTAGATAGACCAGGGCATAAATTGGTGCTGATTACGTTTGGGTGTATACCTCCCAACAGGTGGCACTGCTATGTAGCATTTTTCACAATTTTTGTGATTGCTATATCTCAAGAACTAATGTAAGAATTTTATCAAACTTAACATTGTGTGAGATCTTGACATAAATAGATGCTTATAACGTTTGGGCGCATACCTTTTTCATGTTCAGTAACACCTTGACATAAATTAGTGCGCTGATTACGTTCGGATGTATTAAGCCCAACATGTGGGGCGGCTATGCTATGCTTTTCAGAATTTCCGCGATAGCTATATATATCAGGAACTAATGGGCAAATTTTCATCACCTATTTTGTTAGACCTTTACAAAAATTGGTGCTGATTGGATTTGGGTGTATATCGCCCAACACGCGGTGCTGCTATGCAGCATTTTTCACGATTTCCGCGATGGCTATATCTCAATAACTGATGCACGGAGCTTTATAAAACTTTAGATTATCAGATATATAAAACTATACCTTGACATAAATCAATGCTGATCAGGTTTGGTTGTATTCCGTCCAACAGGTGCGACTGCTATGCTCTGTTTTTCACGATTTCCACTATGTCTATATCTCAGGAACTAAGAAACGGAATTTCATCAAACTTCATATTCATTTAGAGCATGGCAAAAATTGGTGCTGATTATATTTCAGTGTATATCAACCGAAAGGCAGTGATGCTATGCAGCATTTTTCACAATTTCCGTGTTAACTATATTTCAAGAACTAATGCATGGAATTTCATCAAACTTAATATTCTTCATTAACTAAAATAGGTGCTGATTTAATTTGGTTATGATCACTCAACAAGGGATGCTACTATCCTATTGGTGAAAGATTCCTAATCAGATCCCTAATCAATTGATGCAATTTAAAGAGCTTAGTTTGCTACATTAGTGACTATATTCTTGTAACTCTCATATACTGTTAACCGTTGTTGCCAGAATAGCTCATTTTTTGAGTCAACTTTTGGCTATGTACTCGATTGCGGAACATTAGCACACTGCAAAAAAAAATTGTTGATTTAACAGTATAATACTAGCATCTCAGTTGCTAGTATTATGCCGTAAAATTAACAGTACTAAACAGTAAAATAAGCAGTGTATTACTGTTTATTTTACTGTTTATCACTGTTAATTTTACGGTATAATACTGGCAGCTGGTATGCCAGTATTATACTGTAAAATCATTTTTTTTTTTTGCAGTGCATTATGCTTTTTGAGATGAACATTATAGCTGCATATTTTATTCTACTGTGTAGAAATACACCAAATTTTATATTTAAGTTTAATGATTTAAAATGTATATCTAATTTTAAATGTACACTGTTAAAAATCTGCAGCAAACTGTCCAACCATTCAACCGTTTTTGTAATTAACGGTTACTTGGCCATATTATGTAGTGCTCTCATTGGTAAGGATCGGTTAAGTAACCATTGGTTAAATAACTGTTGTCTATAAAAATTGTCGAATGACTGGACAATTAATAACAATCACGGAAATAGTGAAAAGCTCAGCATAGCAGTGCTACCTGTTGGGGATAATACCCAAACCTAATCAACATCTATTTATTCCAAGGTCTACCAGAATATGAAATTTGATGAAATTCCGTGCATTAGTTTTTCAGATACAGTTATCATGGAAAACAATAGAAAACACAACATAAAAGGGACACTTGTTGGGCGATATACACCCAAACCTTATCAGCATCTATTTATATCAAGGTCTAACAGACTATGAAATTTTATAAAATTCCGTGGATTAATTCTTGAGATATGGCTATCACGGAAATCGTGAAAAACACAGCACAGTAGCGCCACTTGTTGGGCGATATACACTCAAACTTAATCAGTGTCTATTTATGTCAAAGTCTAGCAAAATGTGAAGTCTGATAAAATTCAGTGCATTAGTTCATAGATATAGCTATCAAGGTATAGCTATCAGATATAGCTATCAAGAAAATCGTGAATAATGCAGCACAGCAGCTCCCCCTTTTGGACGATATACGCGAAAACCTCATCAGTACGAATCTGTGTTAAGTTCTAACTGAATCTAAAGTTTTATTACATCCCATGCATCTTATTTTTGAGATAGAGCGTCCACAAAATTTGTGTCACACACAGACTAACAGATAGACAGCAGACGGACATTTTCCAAACACACTCAAATCGTGTTCAGGACATCTCAAAATACGTAAATCCATCAACATACGGAAGTTGAAAATTTTCACAATTCCAATACTTTCTTTTTATACAGTGTGTTTCAGTTAAACGTTTCAGAACTTCTAAGAGGGGTAGGGTACATCCTGACAACTCGAAATCATATAGCAATGTGGGGTCGGAAAAATGCTTTCCTGAAGCGGTGTTGTACACAGAAGTACCATAAAGAAAAGAGACCGTAAGTGAGAAATCGTTTTAATAATACATGAAAAGAAGCAAAAGGTACATGGATTAAAGTAAGTGTTCGAAGTTTTTTCCACGGGCTACACTGCACGCCTCACATCTCCTACGCATGGACATCCGAACATTCTGGAATACTCCAGGCGAATTTCGAATTTCTCCGGCAGCTACTGCGATTCTTGCAACCAGCTCCTCAGCATTGTCAACAGGGGTGTCATAAACTAGCGATTTCATATGACCCTAGAAATAAAAATCAAGACATGATAGGTCGATTGACCGAGCAGGCCAATGCTCGGGACCACCACGTCCGATCCACTGTTGACCAAATGTGACATCCAGGTAGTTACGAACAGCTCCGCTATAATGGGCAGGGGCTCCATGGTGTTGGAACCACATTGTCTGTTGCTTCGATGCAGAAATCTGTTCATCTCTCAAAAGTTGTGGCAATACTTGCTGCAGAAAGAGCAAGTAGTTATCTCCGGTTAGACGACACGGTAACAGGTAAGGTCCGATGAGGTGATCTCCCATAATACTGGCCTATACATGGACCGAAAATCGAATCTGTGCTGCACGACGTCGTATTGCATGCGGGTTCTCGACCGCCCAGATATGGTCGTTATGCGAGTTGAAAATTCCTTCCCTTGTGAAGGATGCCTCATCGGAAAACAACACTTCAGCAGGAAAAGTGGGATTTGTAGCACATTTTCAAAGGTACCACTGTTCGAAAGCAATACGCGGTGCATAATCCTCCGGTTGCTGCGCCTGGACACGCTGCACGTGAAACGGATGCATGTCTTGTTCTCGGAGAATCCTCCAGACGCTGCAAGGGGAAACCCCGACTACGTTTGCTAGACTTCATGTACTCGTTCTTGGATTCCTCTGTACATGCTGCAGCACATTCTGTTCGACGGCTGGAGTCCGTGCTGTTCTTACCCTGACCCTGTCAGCTCTTTCAAATGAACCTGTCTCAGCTAACCTCTGGTGCAGTCTTGAAAATAAATTATGACTGGGAATACGCCTCGTCGGATATCGTTCCGCGTACAAACGCTGTGCGGCTGGCCCACTGCAATTTGCAGCCCCGTACACCAAATGCATGTCGGCTAATAATGCGTTCGTGTAATCATCCATCCTACTAACTTGGCGTTCTTGTGCGAAATGAAGATTCCCTGCACGAAAGCTCGGAACTTTCGCACAACGCCATATACCGCTTCAGGAATGCATTTCTGACTGCCCGTTGGTATATGATTTTGGATCGTCAGGATGTACCCTACCCCTCTTAGAAGCTCTGAAACGTTTAACTGAAACACCCTGTATATATAGAGAAGAAAGTAAAAAACTAATTGTTTTCATAAGTTTATGAAGGAAGCCTCATCAAATCAAAAATAATCTGATTGAAAATTATGTAAACGCTAGTAAAACATTTTAGAAAGTTCTCTTATCTCTCGTTTAAAAAAGTATACATGCCTCATTATGTGAGCATCGAAAGTGCTAATTTCCCTGGAGTAAGGCACTTAAAGAACTCAGTAAAAAATTAAGCTTTTTGAAAAGGTATACTTTCATTATTCATTTTTTCAGAAGATATGAACAGCGAAGTTGGGAGAAGGCAAATTTCTCTTGCTATTTTTCTTTTTCTTTATTTTTACATTTTTAAACGCTTTTATTTAGTTGGTGTTCCTAATGGTTTCCAAATGACGACTTAAGAAGATTTCTAAACTGGACAATATAAATGTGCTTATTTTAACGTACATTTTTACAAAACTTTAAAATTGATTCGCCGTTTTCGACATTCTTGGTTCATTTTTCCCTTGGACCAACGTGAATTTTAACTCCATAAAAATGCTAAAATTGCTATTAATTTAAATATGATATTGAGGTAGACACAATACACTTTTAAAAATCTGTTTTATAAAACAAAAACAAGGCCGTAAATCACGCTAACGTCATATTGACGATGGCAATGACATGATCAATAAATTTAGCTTTTACTGAATGTTTTTTAACCTCTAAACATTGAACAATTTCAATTTTTACAACATCGGATAGAGAAAAAAATGTTATTTTAAATGAATTTTTTTTTTAAACTGTATCTCAATTTATGGTTTTTTTAAAGTTTTTAAAATAATTTTCATGCATGGATATAAATAAGCAGTAATACGCTATAAGCAGTCAAATAAGCAGTTATAAGCTTCCGCGCATGCGCGGTAGCGTATTACTGCTTATTTTACTGTTTATAACTGCTAATTTTACGGTATAATACTGGTAGCTGGGATGCTAGTATTATACTGTAAAAAACCCACTTTTTTTTTCAGTGTATTTCATAATTTGCAGATCATTTACGTACAATGGATGGTTCAGTTATGTATCCGTGGAAAGTTGGCTCAATTTTTTGTGCCATCCTTTATAATGCAATCGATTCTACCAGTACTCAATAGATAATCAGTTATCTTTAAAATACGCAGAAGTAGATGCAAGACAAATTACTACTTTCAATGGTTTATAAAGTCTTATCAAATCAAAAATCATCTGATTAAAAATTTTTAAATGCCAATAAAACAGTTTAGAAATTTCTCTTATCTCTCCTTTAAAAAATACGCATGCCTCATTATTTGACCATCGAAAGTGTTAATTTCCCTCGAGTAAGGCACTTAGAGAACTCGGGAAAAAAGTAAATCTTTTTGAAAAGATATACTTTCGTAATTTTTTTTTCCTTAGAAAATATGAACAGCTCAAGAAGGGAAATGCAAATTTATCTTTCTATTTTCTTTTCTACATTTTCAAGCGCTTTTATTTAGTTGGAATTCCTTATGCTTTTCAAATCTTGCATATTGCATGAATTAAAAAAAAGAAAGTTTTTAAATTTGATAATATAAATGGGTTAGTTTTAATGTATATTCCCGAAAAACGTTTTAATAGATTCGACAATTTTCATAATCCTTCTTCAGTTTAAACGGTTTGTTTTCCTAGATGGTTCAAAATAAATTTTGTTAACATGTTCAACAACCACCACAACAACAACAAATAATAATAATAATTATTATTATTATTATTATAACTACGGACTCTATGAAAATGTTAAAATTGCGCGTGATATTAATACGTTGCTGAAGAAATTTGCAATAAATTACATTTCGGATAGGATTATTCTATCTTACACTTTTTAATTTTTTTACATACATAAAAAAGTAGAATGTACAGGCAATTTAAAAGACGAACTCAGGTTTGAATTGTTGTATTCTTTGAACTGTGCAACGCATGTGAATGATGTAAATTATATTCGATTATATTCACAATAACGTTTACAGCGTTGTAACGTCATAATGTGCTTGCTTAAATCTGCAGGGTTTACATCGAGATCAGGTATGTCAAACACGTGTCCCGCCGACAACTTATCAGTGGCCCGACAAACATTTGGAATTTTACTTATGTTTAATTCAATTGTTCGACACGCATGCAGAAAATACACTTTGCACATACGCATACATACACCAACCATAGTCTTAGAGATGTCAAACATAAGAAAGTGTACTTAGGACCATCGTGTACCTAGGGCCACTGCCCTTTTTTAAATAATATTAAAATCTAAGTTTTATTAATAGTCTGGGTGATTGGCAACATCAGTTTATATTAATACAGCTATACTGCATTTCAGAAGAGCGACGTTCTGAAAAATTAAAGAAGGAAATTTGATTTGAAAGCCCAAAAGTATTTGCAACTGAATTTTTTATTTTACAAAGGTAAGACAATATATTTCCATTTAGCTACAACTGGTAGTTTTAATTGTTATCTGAAGTGCTAAATGCGATATCGAATATATTGCAGATTATACGTCAGTTTGATGCGATTAAAGTGATTTTTTTTGTTGTTTTATGAAAGAAAATACAGATTTATAACGTCATTTTACATCGGTAAAAAGGCTCCGCCGCGACGTTCCGTGTTTATTATTATTATTATTATTATCGGAATAGACCAAAATGTTTCATAATGGTAAAACAACACCATATTGAACAAGAAGTGAGCATTTTCATTCACAAAACTGAAATGTTTCAGAAAAAATGCATCTAAATTACGTAAATTTCAGGATTTTTTTTTCACCTGCTGGTACTGAAATTAATACATGAAAGCCAAATTATCCATAGTGAGCGAAAATCCGTGTGGAATTTTTAATAGAGCCCATTTTGTGTGAAATCACTCAATATTGTACCTAGAACTACATAATTGCCTTGTATATAGATCCATGTCCCTAGCTCAAATTTCAAATTGTAATGTAGATCCATAAAAAAGTTATTTTCATATGTTTTAATAAATCTTACATGTTAGAACTGTGCAAATTTTTTGGAATTTAAATAGTTTTTATATTGTGGGTTAGTGACATGTTAATTTGTGAGTTATTTTTCATTATTGTTGAAAAAATGCAATTATAAACATATTTTAAATAATTGAATTTTTAGCTCATATGTTACCTGATGATGATTGTTTGTTTTATAAATATAGCTTTGTTTTTAATATAGGTTTGTTGTTTGTTTTTAATATAGGTTTCTTGTTTGCTTTTAATATAGGTTTATTGTTTGTTATAGAGCCTAAATTTAAATTTTCAAGGAATCGTCCTCTGTCTAGATACAACAACAACCAGCCCTAGGTACATGGGTGGTCTTATATTTATGGTTATTTACATTGTTTTAGAAAAACGATTCTATTGGGCATAATTTCCAATTTTAAGTTTGTGCAATATTTCCAATAAGAAGCAAATACTACAAACAAGCATGCACATTCCTTTAATAGTTTTTAAAGTGTTTAGTAGTTCAGTTTTTATGCGGTTGGATTCCCAAAGAGTTTTAGAAAAATAAGAAAACAGAGCAGCTCTTAGACCAATAATTGAAACAATCTTATTTTGTGCGGAGCAAAAAATGACACTTAGAGGTGATCATAAGAGTGGTCCCCTAACGTTTAAAAAAAGATAAAAAAAGACGGTAAGCTAAGAGCTCTTTTAAGATTTACAGCAATGTCTGGAGCTGATGAATTGAAACGACATATTATAAACAGCTGTAGAAATGCCACTTATTTCAGTCCAGACATTCATAATAAAATTATTCAAATATGATCGGATTACCGAAGAACTAATTACCAAAATACCAAACGCGATCTGTTTTAGCTTGCTTGTCCATCAACTATGGACATTTTAAAGCACAGAACACTCTTTGTTTTAAATATGTGGATTTTTTAAAAAAAACAGAAACCCTAATAATTCGGGAAGATTTTTTAGGTTTCATCCCAGTAAATGACTTGTGCGCCGAAAATTTAACAAAAGTAATATTACAACGTTTTGGTGAACTACGTCTTAACATGTGTAAATTCGTCTCACAGGTGTATTACGGAGCGGCCAATAACGCTGGTCGTGTTAGTGGCGTCCAGTCTAGAATTCGTCCGAAGTAACCAAAAATTAGATACGTCCATTGTGCAAGCCACCGGTTAAACCTTGCATTGTCCAACAGCATGCTGATTCCTGCCATTCAAAACTGTCTTGAAACCGTTAATGAAGTGACAATTTTTTTTAAAAACCATCCCAATGCAAATTTAGCTTTTCACGAAGCAATTTCATGATATGCCGCAGAAAACAGAAGAAAACGACTTCTCTGCCTTTGCAACACAAGATTTATCGAAAGACATGAAAGTATATTAACTTTTGTTGAGCTGTTTAAATGCATTTGTATTGGCTTAGAAAATATTTCGAAAATCACTAGATTTCTTCAACAGCTAGAGCCTTCTCGGCAGTCATGGAGAACAGTGATTTTCTCATAAGCCTGTTTGTTTTAAGACGCCTCTATTTGCAGTGTACATATTTCTTATCTAGCCTCTGTTACAGTTAACTCTTTGGTATTAAGTTAAAAAATAGTTCAACATATGTATGGCATCTAAACTGAAACACTACTTAGAATTAGGCCGAAAATATATGATCTAAAATAGAATTATTTATTCTATAATGTATGATACTTTAATGCGTTTATATGTCTTAAAGACATGGGCATCCATAAAAAAATGCCACTTTTCTCTCACTTTACCACCACAAAGCAGCTACAAAATCCAGTCCCTTGATTTATCTGGTTTTGGATCCTTTAAAGCGTTATACAATGCAGCCGTTGATAAATGTAATGCTCAGAACTCCAGGTTATTCGTTCAGGTGACATCATGTACCAGATTGCTGAATGTGTCGATAAAACACAACAAAATAAATCAACGCTGTCTCATTGTGTATTGCGTTTGGTAAATAGTGAGACGAATTTAAAGTGATTTTTTTCCTGTTTCTATACATGTATTAGTAACTTTAACATGCAAGATGCTCCCAAAAAAGTAGATTTTGTATATGCAATGGCTAAAATGCCGCTAGTAGATTATACCTAGCTCTTTATTAACATTTAAAAAAATCTATCTGGCTGTGTACGATTCTTCCCTAATGCGTAATTTCGCCCTTCATAGCAAACGAGTTTCACATACCTGATCTTGATCTTTAGTAACTTCACCCAGTCCATATTCTATGAATAGCTTGCAGTTCACTGCAGCTGTGATGTGGTCCTTTAGATCATCCAAAGTTGTTGTTATTAGAGATGGTATAATCGGTGCAAAAGAAAAAACTCCTTCCGACCTGTACCGGTAGGAAAAGGTAGCTTTCATAATCCATGTTTTTAAAAATTCAACTCATTTTACTCAAACACCCAAAGTTAAAATTCTTGGAACCCGATTATAGAAGATTCAATCCGTTTTCGTTAATACTGAATTTGTATGCAAATTTCAGCATAACAAAATTCAGATCGTTTCATAATGTCAGCCACCTTAGAATTTCAAACTTTCATATCTCAGCCATTTTTCTAAGATAATGTCAAAGCAAAAAATGTTACGGAATCCTTGTATTACTATCTAACACTTAACGGAAACAGCTTTTTCAATTTATAATTTTTTTATGTATCTTTTTGAATTTTTATTATTTTTTTTATTTAACTTGCCGCTATTTTGAAACAAGATGGCGCATGAAGCTCGCCAACGAATTCGGTCGAGACCTTGGTGTGTTCTGTACATATGATCAGTCACATTCATATCGGTTCATAAATAGGAGAGTTACAGCATAACAAATATCAGATTGTTTCAAAATCTCAGCCACCCTATAATTTCAAACTGCCGTATTTCAGCCATTTTTTAAGCTATAGCCAAAACAAAAGATGTTCCAAATCCCTGTATCATGTTCTAACATTTAACGGAAACAATATTTTAAACTTATAATGTTTTTGTACATCTTTTTGAATTAAAATATATATATATATATTAACTGGTTGCCGTTTTGAAACAAGATGGCGGATGAAGCTGGCCAACAAACTCGATCGAGACCTTGGTATGTCCTATACACATACTCAGTCACATCCTAATCGGTTCATAAATAAGAGAGTTACAGCATGACAAATGTCAGATATATATATATATATATAGATAGATAGATAGATAAAGATATATATATATATATACATTAGGGTGATCCTTATTTTTGAAGTTTTAAAATTCATTGCTCTCACCCTCTAAATTTGTTCCATTATATCTAAAAATAATTCTTGTAAAATATAAACACTAAAGACTAATATTTATAGGTAGCTCAAGCAAGCATAAGTTTCATGATTTGGGGTCATTTTGTTGTTTTTATCTCCTTTTACTTAAAAAAATATATCTAATCCCAGTAGTAATAAAATTATTTTAATGGATTAAAAAGTCACTTATGGACACTATCAAATCCATAAAAGCATTTGTAAATGTAATTATAAGTTAATTATCCAAAAATAATTCATTGATATAAAGATAATAAATGTCTGGAATTATTTGAAGAATGAAGACTGGTTAAAAATGAAGAAAGGAAACAAAAAAGATTAAAAATAAAGAAAGGAAACAAAAAAGCATGCATTTTCTTCAAAATTAGATAACTTATTCCATATTGCTCATGCCAATGCATTAAACGTAATCAAAATAGCTGAAGATGGAAATTTCGTGCTAGCACAGCGAAAAGATGGCAGACGAGCATCAATGATTGGTACTGACATAAATAAATCTCTTGTGGAAGGAATTGATTGCTTATAAAAAGAAGAATCTTCTGAAAAAAAGATTAGAAAAAATGAAATGTTCACAGGAGAAAGAAACAAAAATAGCAGTATTTGAATCTTCTGGAGATAGCTCAAATAAAGAAGATATAAATGAATAAAAATGAACATTGCAATCAGGAAATAAAACTGTTAGAGGATGCAGCATGAGAGATCCTGGACCATCCAAAGCTAAGAGAGGGGAGGGCGTATAGATATTATAACTCCATATTTAGCAACAGCTCTAGACAGGACAAAAGTATCAGGCAGTATTTGTAGTTGTCGAAACTGCAGAGTTTAAGATATGTATTAAAGAAGTCAGTCACATTGAAAAATAATTGTTCATAGAATTAAACAATCACAAAAATTAAAAGAACGGCTACAAAAAAATGTTCCTCTCATTGTCCATATAAATGGGTAACTTTTACCAGAATTAACTGGTAAAGAGAAATTAGATAAACTACTAATTATAATTTCCAGAAAAGGAGTTTTCTGATACTCTCAGATGCTAAACTACTTTCTGCAACAGGCAAAGCACAAGACTTGCCATTTATAAAGTTCTGAATGAATGGGATATTGCAGATAAAGTGATTGGAATGAGCATTGATACCACAAAAGCAAATACTGGAAATGATAAAGGTACTTGTGTCCTTTTAGAAGAAAAGCTTGGGAAGAACCTTTTTTTTGCCTGCCGTTATCATATTATGGAAATTATTAGAAAAGTTTTTCAGAATTCTTTGTGAACTTTGACATCAAGTCCAGAAGTACCTTTATTCAAACATCTCCAAGGGTACTGGGGATTTCTAGATAGAGACAAATTTGAAAGATAATATTAGAGTTCTTGTACAAAATGTAAAAGATGAAATTTTGGAGTTTGCTACTAGAAAAGAATCATGATTAACACCATCAGCACCTGGACCAAGAGATGATTATCAAGAATTTGCAGAACTTGTTATTATTTTCCTTGGAGGAATACCTGTCAGGGGAATTCGTTTCATGCTTCCCAGGGCAATGCATCATGCTCTTTGGATGTCTAAGATGATATATTCTTTGAAGATATTCATTTTTAAGTCTCAATTCATGCTTGCTAAAAATAAAGAAAGAGGTCTTCGTAATATTTGTGTTTTTATAGTGAGTGTATTTTAAAGTTTGAATTACTGCTTCAATAACAGAAACCTCACCAAACAATGACTTTCAGTTAATGAATGGTTTATTAGAGTATTCAAGAATACATGAAGAAATTGCAAAAGCTGCATCTGAAAAATTTTCAAACAATCTGTAATATGTGTTAGATCTTTCTGGACTGTCCCTTTTTGACAGCCATGTACTTGTATTAAAATCCTGAGAAGAAGATAACTGTTGCCTTTAAACATTTTCATGAAAAGAAGTTTGAAGATTTGTTTACCAAAGAATCTTTCAAGCTGTTCAAAGAAATGAATTTACCCCAAGGATTCTTTCAAGTAGACACTGGACATTGGAACACTAATTCTGATTATAGGATTGGATTAGAAATGGTGCAATCTGTTAAAGTGGTAAACTATCATGCTGAGAGGGGTATTGCTTTGACCAAAGAATACACTAGAATCCTTGCACGAAATGAACCTCAGTTTCAGCTATTGGTGAATGTTGTGGAGGAACACTGGAAAACTTATCCTTACTGCAGAAAAATGGACCTAACATCCTAACATAACCTAATTTATCTAATTACTAATACTTTAATACTTTAAACTTTTTATATGCTTAATATTGTGCTTTTATGTTATATAAAATATGAAAATAATTTACTATCGTAATAAAAATTATCATTTTGACTTACTTTTCTCTTGTCAATAACACAATGTTTTAAGTGTAATCGCCAAACTTCAGCAATCTTGAGCTACCTCTAAATATATTTCTTTTTCATTCAAACTTTTCCTACTTTGTTTTTTACTGTATTGGAACAAATTTTGAGGGTGAGACAGAAGAAAATTAAAAAAAAGTTAAAATCGATCATATAAGGACCACCCTAATATACATATAAATCAACATTTGAACCGGGGTGTGGTTTTGGGGTCTGGGTGTGATGATCGGTGAAAATATACCAAAATTTTTTGAAACTGCTTTCCTCCGAACGGCTTGCAATAAGTGGCTTTTTGTTAATGAAAGCTACCTAAAAGAAAAAAAAAAAGGTACACCCCTTAAATTTTAATCGCCAAATTGTCGTTGAGAAAAACAAATACAGCTATTTAATTGAGAACTATGTCTTCTTTCAGTTTATGTTAAAAAATAAGTTTAGAGTACTACATTCATATTGAATTGTAACAAAATTTGAAATTTTAATAAATTCAATTTTGTATTGTTTTTTATCAATATTTTTGTTATAAAATTGTATTTTATAACTTTTTTTTTTTTTTACAAGGACACGTTGAATTTGCATAATACGCATAGTACTTTAAAATTTAGCTCATTGATCTCAACAGCACGGTAGTTAACAGTAAAAAATCGTAATCAGCCACCTTAAGAATTCTGAATTCAAACATCGAGTAAAACATGAGATTTTTAAAATCCACTTTTCGTCGGTCAAATGTACAAGGTTATCATAATTAAAGTATAAAGTATATAGTATGAATTAAAAAGTGTTTAGAGTTCAATTATAAAAATTTCATTGCGCTAAACGTCAAAAGAAATAAAAAGGGTGAAATATTATTTAGACCAGCAGTCGCCAAACTGCAGTAAAAAATTTAATTTCATATAAATTAAGTTCAACCAAAATGAAAACAGAATAAGATATGAATGTTTTAAATGAAATTTTGTAAATGTTTGTGTGAATTTTACTGAATTTATGGAGGCAATTTGTTTTCAAAAAAATAAAAAATTCCGCCTACCGTCGGAACGTTTCCGTAAATATTGTGTCGCCCAACTATACGAATTTTTGATTTTTCGATGACATTTAAGCATGTACTGAACTAACATTTCTCAAGTTTTTATATTTTGCAAGTCATTTCCATTGGAAAACACCCTTATTCATGGTGTAGGGGGGGGATTTAAATTGTTTTCTTTAGAAATATGGCAGAATGATAAATTAAAACAGTAGTAAGTAGAAAATGAAAGGTTAACGATACGCTGAATGTTAGGTATAAAGAATTAAACTGACCTTTACTTTTCCAAGTATTTTTTAAATGTTGCAGGAGGAATATTTCATAAGACTATATTTCACAGTCTTTTAATTATTTTTGTTGAAATCTTGACCTTTAAATTACATTTTCTACTGTCAAATTAATAAATTTTCACTTTTAATTATTTGTTTTCTTTTAAATTTAGTCAGTTTCCTTAAAAAATGAAATTAAAAAATTCTCCATATTATTTTTATTTTCAAACTTGAAAAAACAAAAAATTTCATGTCAAACTAGTGGGTGGTGAATTCTTTAATTTTTATAAAACTGTAAATTAGTTATTAGTGTTCTCGTTTTTTTTCTTTTCGAATGACTATACAAATCAATTTTTTCAGAAGCAATTACAAATTACTTCCACTTCTAGAAAGGTGAAATTTTCGTGCTTTTTTTAAGATATAGAAAAAATTCTCTTTAATTTTTTAAGATGATTTATTTTTAAACAATGTTCCTTAACATGATTCTATATTGAAATTTTACTTCATTTTTTTTTCCTTTTTCTCTATTCATTTTTATTTTTTTAAGAATATTGAACTGCTTTTCTTCACTTTTTCTGTATTCATTTGGAAAAACATAATCTGGTTATAAAATACCCGTACTACCAATAATGTTGCATTTGTATATCTTTGGATTGATCCAGCTTTCATTTATAAATATTTTTGAAAAATTCGTTGATCAATTTAAACACTGACAATCTAAAGCCAAAAAAAGCACATTTTTTTTAATAATGTTTAGTATGTCTACCAAACTTGTCCATCATGGCTATATTTTTTATTATAACTAAATTTTCGGGATATGAGAACCATCATGTTTTGACAATATTATGTCCAATTTTCTTATAGGAAATAATTTATATCTCACATTTTGATTCTTTTTATGTTTTCTACTTTTTTTAAAATTTTGCAGTATGACTATTATTTTTATTCGTTAGATTGTTCTAGAGATATGACCTATTTAAATACAACTTTGAGCGTTTTAAATACAATTTGCATATCGCAAAAACACCTTATCTCCTGTTCAGCTTGTTTATATTGACTGCTACAAAAAATAAGTCTTCTACGTAGCAAATGTGCATGCAAAGCCATTATAGGCAGATCTGTAGATATTGCTGACAGATTATTGGCAACTGATCAGTCAAGCTACTGGAAAGATGCGATGCTCCTAGAGGAAGTATGTATTGTAGTACAGAAAGTAGCACATTTTACAAATGTGCACATTTACCCAATTCCTGTTACAATACGCCAATTACTTTCCACACGTCCCAGAATTTCATTATGCCACATTCATTTGGAAATATTAGAGTTTTAATGAAAAAATTTATTACATTACGTTTCCTTAGTTTTGAAGAAATATAATAAATAAAATAAATAAAAATAAACAAAATTATCAAATGAACATAATAACTAAACTAAAATTAAATAAATATAAAAACAAAATCCCATGAATTATCCTATTGGCAGTTTCTATTTACGCAAGCCAGTAGGCTAAGTTTGTAGCGTACCCGGCAACGCCGCTGTCTTGTAATTCAGTTATAACTCAATTTTAAGGTTTAAAACTACTTTATTTAAGCTAATATGGCAAGGCGTGTAGTAAAGTCATTTGACGAATTTAGTCTACTATACGGTGATTATAACAAAAATCAGTCACTACTTTAATTTTCACTGAAAATAATTAGAAGATTACTAAATGTCAAAATTTGACTTACGAATAAGATTACTGGCAGCTCAAGTCACCATCAAATTCTACCCTCACGTACGGCTTTAGCTGTAATGCAAGAATTACTCACAAACTGATAATACAATCTAAATTCTACGGAATTTAAGAACCGAAGAGCTTTATTTTCAAACTAAAATTCAAAGTCTCTTACCCAAGTGACAAATTTTCACTCAGTAAGATTTGATTCCACTCAGCACCTGTCCAAATCCCAACTTTACTTCGTTGACGCAAGCCTTGATTACCAAGTTGGCAGGACGAGACGAAATACAACGATACAACCTTTCGCTTCACCTTTTATACCTTGCAGATCAACCAACGAAGCTAAATTTGCGTATACTTACAGCGAAAGCAGCAAACTAAAACTCAGGAGCTCCAAACATACTTAGGAAAATTAGAGAAAAATAAAGTATTGATGACACAGATTAACGTTGACAACACGTTCGCATTCACAAAACTAGAATCTCTTTCCAACGTCAAACGTATAATTTTTAGGCTTTGAAATATATAATTATTTAGGCTTACAAATAATTTTTTGAAGGTTTTATACCGACCTCCTCCTTAGAGTGGCAAGTAGAATTTAGCTTGCCAGTAAATAATGCTTGTGCTTCACTACCTATTTCATATTACTCATCTTCATCCCCCGTAGTTGCGTGAACATTTCCTGGACCAGATATCACAAGTCATACAATAAAATTATATACACTACGGTCTACAAATTTAATTCTGCTTCTTACTTTCTTCTTCTATTTTCCTCTTACTCCTATAAGTGACGAAGACTTCTTGGTTCACATGAAACATACTATAAATGTCTGAAAACTCCTGATGATTTGATTCCGTTCACATTAACGTACATTAAATAGTATAAGTCATTTCATGTGAAAACCTGCTCATCCAAATGGGGAAACATTCGACGAAAGGAATGCGATTATTATGGGTTTGCGTGCAGCACTTTGTTTTCCAAAACGGTGATTTAAACTTGTTGAAGAAACTTTTTTAACACTAAATATACGCACGCAACAGTTTCTATATGCATTTTACTTTCTTTTATTCTAAAGTATGCAAAATGATTTTAAGAAAAAAATGTGATTAAAGTAAATAGAGTTAGAATATTTCAGTAAGATTAGATGTTAAAAGAAATGTTGAAAAAAAAATTTTTTTACTTATTAATTCACTTCGAAAAAAATTAATGATGATAAGTTGAACTATTAAATAATTCTGAATACTTTATTGCATTATGCGGTTTGAATTCGCTATGTTTGTTCACTGGAACTTTATAGATGTTAACTCTCCTTTTTTTTAGTACTATTTAACTTTTTTTTATTCTTTAGTACTCCTTTATTCTAAAGTACGCGAAATGATTTTAAGAAAAAAATGTGATTAAAGTAAATAGAGTTAGAATATTTCAGTAAGATTAGATGTCAATCATATGACATCTAATCTTTGACATCTTTGTCTTATGACATCTTTGTCTGTTGTTATGACAGTTCTTTGTCAAAGTATAATTATTTACTACTATTATTTCCGAATATTAAACTTCTTATTTAATCGCAGAATTTTTGTCTTGTAATAAAACTAATATTTTTATTCGAAAATACTGGTACCCAAAAAGGGGAAAATTGGCAGCTATGAAACTCCATACCCACACAAATATGAATGGAAGAACAAATGGCAGACTCCGAGATTAAATCAAAAACATCAAGCAGCGAACCATGTACAACTCTTCTGAAATATGCACAGCATTTCATAAGTCATTTCACGATTACTTGGTCGATGCGCTACAGTCTGGGAGGCAACGTCACATTTTGGCAACCAATTTTAGTGTCAATGATTTTGGTATATATGATAGATTAGATGGTACTTATAACGAAACTGCCAGTCAGCTGGCGTATCAGCTGGAGTATCTCCATAGCAACATCGCACAGCTTACTACAATGTGAAATGAATGGCAACCCGATTACGGGAGGGTTCTTCACTTGGAGACATCATCAATAATCGGATTGTCATTCATTTCACATTACAGAGCAGTGTTCAGTGTTGCTATGGCAACCTACCCCATTGTAGTGCATCAGCTGACTGATGGTTCTGTACCATCTAATCTTTCATGTATATGAAAATCATCTACACTAAAATTGGTTGCCAAAATATGATGTTGCCTCCCGGACTATATTGCAAATTTAGATTAATCTATTCATTAAATAAGATGATAATAATTTTAACATAGTTGAAAAGTGTCTATGAATTCGGTTTGTCTGTCTGTGCTCTAACTCTCGTAAATATTCTCGGATTTCCATATAAGTTGTATACCTTATTTAGGTTTAGTATAGAATGTTCGGTATTGAAAATGAAGTGTGTAACATTTATAGTTCGTTTACAGGGACACACAAAAGAATTCTGTTGCATCATGGTTTGTGGGAAAAAATCATTTGCGGTGCATTTTATTAAGCCTACGATATTTCAAGCATAATGAGATTGATATCCATCACTGAGATGGGCTACAACATGCTTTCTTAGTAGTACATTTATTCTGTATAATAAAAGTCCATATAATAAAATTAAAATATTATGGTTCTAATTATTTTTAAAGATATGGGACTATTCATACGAGTAGTAATTTTCCCATCTGAGAGAAAATGCGTCAAGGCTGGGGCACGAACCCAGAACCTTTGGCTCTGGCCAATACTCTTCCAATTGAGCTATTTGGACGACATCCCAGTCAACACAATATTCGCCCAAAACAACCATTTGGTCATAACATCTGAACTGTTATTTGTAACAGCACAACATAATAAACCGGACGTAAAGGAACTCCAACAATCTATGGATCAGTACTTTAATTATTTTTATTGAAAAAAATAGTTTACCTGGAATCATTTTCTCTCAGATGGGAAAATTATTACTCATATGAATTATTTACCAACCAGTTGATTATGTTAAAAATTATATTAAAGTGTAATTACTTATCCATAGTTTGTTGGAGTTCCTTTACGTCCGGTTTATTATGTTGTGCTGTATTAAAATAATAGGCCAGATATCATGACTAAATGGTTATTCTAAGTTAATATTGTGTTGACTGGGATGTCGGCCAGATATCTCAATTGGAAGAGAATTGGCAATTGAAACCAAAGGCTCTGGGTTCGAATCTCAGCCTGAACTCATTTTCACTCAGATTGGAAAATTACTAATCGTATGAATTATTTACCTATTACAGGCATCCCCCGACTTACGTATACTGCGACTTACGTAAATTCGCAGTTACGTAAAATGTTTTTGAAAATTACATTTTTGAACTCAGTAGCTTTGAAACGCGTTTGCATTCTTTGATAATTATTTTATAAATAAAATATGTAGATAAAAATTATAACTATTATGATATAGTTTTATGTATTAGAGAGAGTTATATTTTTGTTGGGAATACACAGTATTTTCATAACAACGAATCTTTATTGTTCGTTATTCATTGTTGTCATCTAACTCTTAATAAATACGATTTGTGCTTATCAAGAATTATTTCATTTTGTGAGTGCTATTCATCTGTCTTGTCATCGAAAGTTCGTGGAGAAGAAGTAACTCAGTCCTCTTTAATTATTTCTTATTTTTATAGTCGTTTGAAGTAATCTCAAAATTGTTATAAATGACTGCATCAATGTTAAATTTATAAATCCCAAATTCCACAAGATATTTTTTATTTGAAAAGTGTTTTTTCAGTTTACCTTTACATTTTTTTCATTCTTGTATAATTTATATCCGAGTAAATACTACTGCATGATGCTTTATTTAAAAATTAATACTGTGTAAATAATCTATATATATCATAAGAGACGGTAGTCTCTTGAGTGACGCAGCGAAAAACCGAAAACCGTAAGCCCAAAACCGAAGATTCCGTCACTCTCATATATACAGCTAGCAGGACATCAAAGGAAAATCGAAACGCCGCCATTTAATATCTCAGTAAATATGAGGCATACCGTTTCGATTTTTTCACATTAGTCTTATATCTATGGCCTAACTCTATCCTGAAATTTATAGATTTCTACATGCAGTAGATTTTGAGATCTGGAAACCAATTTTTAAGCGAAAATGGGAGATGTAATGGTGAAATGGGCACAGAGGTGTTATCTCGAAAATGGATCGAATGATTTTTTTAAAATTAATATAATATATTAATCGCTTTTAGATGAAGAGAGTAAAATTTTGAGCTAACGTAGGAAAACTCTTGTTTTTTATATAATCCAGCTTCAAAATCGGACTCTTTTCTTATGCTTTTTCTGGTAGACTAACATTTAAGATTTTCGGTTTTTTGGGTTTTAATAATTTGGGTTTTTTACGTGCAAACTTAACGAAATTAATGTTTTTTCATGCCCGATCAACGAATTTTTTTTTTATGCAAGCGTTTGATGAAATGTGCATTTTTCATGCGCTAATAAATGAAATTCATGATTTTTACCGGCCTGTTTGATGAAATTTATAATATTTTCTCCCCCTATCGAGAAAATTCATGTTTTTTCTGTGCCGATCGATGAAATTCATGATTTTTGCACATTGATCTACGAAATTCCTGATTTTTATGCTGCAAAATGACGAAATTTGCAATTTTTTCAGAGACTAATTGGTATCTAATGCAGTTTAATTCATTCGACTCGACAATTTTTATGCACCTCATCGACAAAATTCATACTTTTTACGGGCCGGATTGACAAAAAAATTTTATCACCCGATTGCCAAAATTCTTAATTTTTATGCACCCGTTTGAAAAAATTTGTGATATTTACGTGCAAACTTTACGGAATTAATGATTTTTTCATACCCGATCAAAGAATTTTTTGATTTTCATGCGACCGTTTGATGAAATTTGCGATTTTCATGTGCTTATAAATGAAATTCATGATTTTTACCTGCTTGTTCTACGAAATTTATGATCTTTTCTCCCCCTATCGAGAAAATTCATGTTTTTTCTGTGCTGATCGATGAAATTCATGATTTTTGCACATTGATCAACAAAATTCCTGATTTTTATGCTGCAAAATAATGAAGTTTGCAATTTTTTCAGAGACTAATTGGTGTCTAATGCAGTTTAATTCATTCGACTCGACAATTTTTACGCACTTCATCGACAAAATTCATACTTTTTACGTGCCGGATTGACAAGAAAATTTTTTATCACCCGATTGCCAAAATTCTTGATTTTTATGCTACCGTTTGATGAAATTTGTGATTTTTACGTGCAAACTTGACGAAATTAATGTTTTTTCATGCCCGATCAACGAATTTTTTAATTTTTATGCGAGTGTTTGATGAAATTTGTGTTTTTCATGCGCTAATAAATGAAATTCATGATTTTCATCCGACTGTTCGACGAAATTTATGATCTTTTCTCCCCCTATCAACAAAATACATATTTTTTCTGTGCCGATCGATGAAATTCATGATTTTTACGCTGCCAAATGACAAAATTTGCAATTTTTTCCCAGATTAATTGGTATCTAATGCAGTTTAATTTATTCGACTCGACATCGACAGGATATATTGATTTTAGTTTCAAAATTCACCACCAGGGGCCGCTTCCCTCTCTCGGGTTCTATGTGCCCAATCACCACGCAGTATGGCTTATTCGACTTGAAATCCACAGCCTCAAAAATTTCAGCTATGTCTGCATAGTACAGAGTGCGCCCCCTGATGGTGGAAGATGGAACAACGGATTTTGCAGCTAACTCGAGTTCTATGGGTCCGATCACAATGCAGTTTGGTTCGACTCAGCATCGACAGGATATATAGATTTTAATTCCAAGTTTCACTACCAGGGGACGCTTTCCTATCGCTGGTTCTATGGACCCGATCACGACGAGGTATGGCTCATTCGACTCCAAATGGACAGCCTCAAAGATTTCAGCTATGTTTGTATAGAACAGAGTGCGCCATCTAGTGGTGGAAGATGGAACTAACGGATTTTGTAGCTAACTCGAGTTCTATGGGTCCCATCACAATGTAGTTTGATTCATCGACAGGATTTATCGATTTTAGTTCCAAAATTCACCACCAGGGGGCGCTTTCCTTTCTTGGGTTCTATGGGCCCAATCACGACGAGGTATGGCTCATTCGACTCCAAATCGACAGCCTCAAAGATTTCAGCTATGTTTGTATAGAACAGAGTGCGTCCCCTGGTGGTGGAAGATGGAACTAACGATTTTTGTAGCTATGGGTCCCATCACAATGCAGTTTAATTTATTCAACTCGGCATCGACAGGATATATCGATTTTAATTCCAAATTTCACCACCAGGGGGCGCTTTCCTATCTCGGATTCTATGGGCCCGATCACGACGAGGTATAGCTTATTCGACTCGAAATCGACAGCCTCAAACATTTCAGCTATGTTTGTATAGAACAGAGTGCGCCCTCTAGTGGTGGAAGATGGAACTAACAGATTTTGTAGCTAACTCTATTTCTATAGGTCCCATCACATTGTAGTTTGATTCATCGACTCGACATCGACAGGATATATCGATTTTAGTTCCAAGTTTCACCACCAGGGGGCGCTTTCCTATCGGGTTCTATGGGACCGATCACGACGAGGTATGGCTCATTCGACTCGAAATCGACAGCCTCAAACATTTCAGCTATGTTTGTATAGAACAGTGTGCCCTCTAGTGGTGGAAGATGGAACTAACAGATTTTGTAGCTAACTCTATTTCTATAGGTCCCATCACAATGTAGTTTGATTCATCGACTCGACATCGACAGGATATATCGATTTTAGTTCCAAGTTTCACCACAAGGGGGCACTTTCCTATCGGTTTCTATGGGACCGATCACGACGAGGTATGACTCATTTGACTCTGAATCGACAGCCTGAAAATTTTCAGCTATGTTTGTATTGAAAAGATTACGCCCTTTGGCAGAGGAAGATGGAACAATCGGGTTTTGCCACGCATTTTCATACTTCTAATTGTGTTACTCTCTCGCTGTATAATTTAAAAGTTGAGTCTTGGATTCCTCTCCCTGGCCCACCACCCTCATATTTTTATTGGGGTCCAAGGGGTCTTTTTTAGCATTTCTTTAAAATTTTATTCTAATGATTAATTTATACCCTATGCTTAATTTTGACTAATTGACATTTTCATCAATAACCTTAAAAAAGTAATGATATCAGTACAAAAACCCTTAACGGGTTAAAAGTTGTGACGCAGCACTTTGTTTGGCTCTATAAATTTTAAATATGGGTCTTAAAAGTAATGATATCAAATTTAAGTGACGCTATGTTAATAATTTTTTTTTAAATCATAATTTTCTTTTTAGTTTTATTTATATTCACAGGTGCAATTATTATCTTAATATGAAAAAAATATATAGAACTTATTCGCTGATGCTTTTTCATTCACATCTCTCATGAATTCAAAATATGGGTTTTAAAAGAAATGATATCAAAATTTGAGTGACACCTTGACGTGAATTTAATAGGACTCTTTTCAAATTCAATTTAAATTATTTTTGGTTTGTCTTCTAAAGTATATTTACACATACAAACAATACTTTTAATTTTTCAATACACTTTTAAATATATTACTTTCACTGAGCCTATATTATGTATTGAAATGTATTTATTTCAATAAATTGATTTATCGTCTGTGCCACGCTATCCAAAATCATAAGTAAAATTTATGTAAATGATTATTTTGCGTCATATTATCCACTTGCATACATTTCCCTTTGTTTGGATACTATGACGCAAAATAATCATTTACATAAATTTTACTTTTATAAATTTTTATTATAATTTTTTTTTTAAATGTGACATCGCAGACAATTAAGAAACATTTTAGGAAATGTTGTTTTCCACAAGACCAAACTGTTAGTTCAACGAATACACCCGATTTTGAGAGCATATGGGAATCCTTTAATGACGAAAACTGGGATGAAATGTTTATGGAAGAAGGTATTAATTTCAAAGATTGTGTAGAATGTGATGAAAACTTCTTCTGTCAGAACTGAGAATTACTGAAGAAATCATTGAGGATATCAATAAGGAAGACTTGGGCGAGGAGGATGACGAAGATGAGAACGATGTTATTGCTGGTGTAAATTTTTCAGAAATAAGTGCCGCTTTAAATACATTAAAGAATTATGTCGATCAAAATGATTATTCCCAAAATAGCTTAAAAGATTTATTAGACTTAAAAAGTACATTTTTTCTTTCGTCGACGACAGAGACAAACTAATATCGCTTCATTTCTTTAGAAAATCTGATTTGTAAATCTTTAAAATAAACATAGTGGTAAGTGAACTATTTTGTGAACTTTTGTTTAAATATATTTTACGTTTTATTTTTTAATATATTTTATAAATTTTGTTAAAATATGTTGTTAGTACTCAAAACTTATTGTTTTAATATAGATAAAATAATTAATGCATATAAAGTTTGAAACTTGTATAATAAGACGGTCTCACACTTATACGACTCTCTCAGTTATACGACTTTTTTCTACGGTCCCCTGAAAGTCGTATAAGTGAGAGGTCACTGTACATATATAATAAATATTGCAGCTTCTTACGAAATTTTACTTAAGCAAATTACACATTCAACTTACGTAAAATTCCAGTTACGTAAAAACCTGCGGAACGCATTAATTACGTAAGTCGGGGGATGCCTGTAGTTAATTGTGTTAAAAATAATTAAATATGAGAATATTTTTTAATGTTTAATCGTTTTATGTTTAATAAATTAAATAATAATAATAATAATTTATATTTACTAATTAAAAGTTAATACGTTATTCTGAGAGGGTTTAGTACCACATGTTAACATTGTAAACATATATACTACCATGAAGAAAATAAATAAATTACAACAAAAAATCGTTCACTTAAATTTTCTCGAAATTTAATTTTTGTTACATAATACATTCTTCTACTCATATATTCACTTATTTCTGTAATTAATCACATAGTGGCTCCCAAATGATTGTCATTTGGTGACTCTAATGTGATATTTTATGAGAGTCACAGCTTTTGCGCTTTATATTTGAGAAATAATTAAGAGCCTACACTAGTCACGCGAAAACACTAGCAAGCTTATGTTAATCCTATGGGAGAGTTTTTTTTTTCAAATATCTCGCATGCAGTTTAATATTTTTAAATGATTCTTTTTGAATAGTATACCTGAGGTCGATATCTAACGCTGTGCCTAATCACTTTTTAGATTTTGGTTGCAATTTTTTTATATGAGGATACTATAGTATTCAGAACTGGTTCCAACCGGTTCTGAAAGTGGAAGTGCCCGCATATAAAAGAACTGTAACCAAAATTGAAAAAGTGCAAACGCACAACATTAAATAAAGACCTCCAGTACATTATGCAAAAAGAATCATTTAAAAATATTAAACTACATGCGAGATATTTGTAAAGAACGCTCCCATAGGTTTAACATTAGCTGGAGGGTTTCTTCGCGTGACTAGTGTAGGCTCTTAAGAGCCTACACTAATCATGCAAAGAAACGAGCAAGCTAATGTTAAGTCTATGAGAAGGTTATTTTCAAATTTCTCCCTCTCATTTGAATATTTTAAATGATTATTTTTGCTTAGGATAGCTAAGGGCGATCTCAAACGCTGTGCGTTTGTACTTTTTTGATTTTGGTTACAGTTCTTTTACAGAGTGTTTCAAAAATGACCGGTATATTTGAAAAATCATTAAAAACTAAACGGGCAGAGATAAAAATACACCGTTTGTTGCAATATGCTTGGGACAACAGTAAATTTTCAGGCAGACAAACTTTCGAAATTAGTTACAATTTTCAACAACAGATGGCGCTGCAGTCTGGAAAAATCTAAACCATGATGTTTTCCACATATCCACCATGCGCAGCAATAATATGGCGTAGTCTCTGAACGAAATTACCAGAAACCTTTGTAAACCTGTGACTTCTTTCTATGGGGACACTTGAAAAACCATGTGTACCGCCACAATCCAGAAACAATTGAACAACTGAAGTAGTACATCTCTTCTACATGTGAAGCCATCCCACCTGACAGGTTTACAAAGGTTTCTAGTAATTTCGTTCAGAGACTACGCCATATTATTGCTGCGCATGGTGGATATGTGGAAAATATCGTGGTTTAGATTTTTCCAGACTGCAGCGCCATCTGTTGTTAAAAATTGTAACTAATTTCGAAAGTTTGTCTACCTGAAAATTTACTGTTGTTCCAAGCATATTGCAACAAACGGTGTATTTCTATCGCTGCCTGTTTAGTTTTTATTGATTTTTCAATTATACCGGTCATTTTTGAAACACCCTGTATATGCGGGCACTTCCACTTTCAGTTCCGGTTTCAAATTTAAAAATGCCCGCTTATAAAAAAAAATCGAAAAAGTAAAAACGCACACCGTTGATCTCAGCTATCCTAAGCAAAAAACATCATTTAAAAATATTCAAATGCGAGCGAGAAATTTGAAAATTAGCTTCACACAGACTTAACATTAGCTTGAGCGTTTCTTCCCGTGACTTGTGTAGGATCTTAGAGCCTACATTTATAACACTAAAATACTTTAAACACTAAAAAGTATAAAGTATAAATAAAAAATAAAGAATGTGATATTAAAAAAACGCTTTAATCAATTACTAGCTTAATATTGATGTTTATACGTTGAGATAACATAATTTAATCAATATTCAATCAATTTAGAAATCCTGAATATTTAGTTCAAATTTTTTTTTTCTTTCTCTTGCCATATCTTCTATCTGTCAAGAAACGGTGCAAGAATTTAATTTTAAAAATCACTAGTTCGCGCTTTCTACCAAGCGTAAATCAAAGCTGTGAAATTTTCGTTGTCGGGACTCACGCCAACTTATTGTAACCCATTGGAAAACAGCCTTATTCATGGTGTAGGGGGGGGGGGGGGATTTAAATTGTTTTCTTTAGAAATATGACAGAATGATAAATTGAAAACAGTAGTAAGTAGAAAATGAAAGGTTAACGATACGCTGAATGTTAGCTATAAAGAATTAAACTGACCTTTACTTTTCCAAGTATTTTTTAAATGTTGCAGGAGGAATATTTCATAAGACTATATTTCACAGTCTTTTAATTATTTTTGTTGAAATCTTGACCTTTAAATTACATTTTCTACTGTCAAATTAATAAATTTTCACTTTTAATTATTTGTTTTATTTTAAATTTAGTCAGTTTCCTTAAAAAATGAAATGAAAAAATTCTCCATATTATTTTTATTTTCAAACTTGAAAAAAACAAAAAATTTTATGTCAAACTAGTGGGTGGTGAATTTTTTAATTTTTATAAAACTGTAAATTAGTTATTAGTGTTCTCGTTTTTTTTCTTTTCGAATGACTAGACAAATCATTTTTTTCAGAAGCAATTACAAATTACTTCCACTTCTAGAAAGGTGAAATTTTCGTGCTTTTTTTAAGATATAGAAAAAATTCTCTTTAATTTTTTAAGATGATTTATTTTTAAACAATGTTCCTTAACATGATTCTATATTGAAATTTTCCTTCATTTTTTTTTCCTTTTTCTCTATTCATTTTTATTTTTTTAAGAATATTGAATTGCTTTTCTTCACTTTTTCTTTATTCATTTGGAAAAACATAATCTGGTTATAAAATACCCGTACTACCAATAATGTTGCATTTGTATATATTTGGATTGATCCAGCTTTCATTTATAAATATTTTTGAAAAATTCGTTGATCAATTTAAACACTGACAATTTAAAGCCAAAAAAAGCACATTTTTTTATAATGTTTAGTATGTCTACCAAACTTGTCCAGCATGGCCATATTTTTTATTATAAATAAATTTTCGGGATATGTGATCCATCATTTTTTGACAATATTATGTCCAATTTTCTTATAGGACATAATTTATATCTCACATTTTGATTCTTTTTATGTTTTCTACTTCTTTTAAAATTTTGCACTATGGCTATTATTTTTATTCGTTAGATTGTTCTAGAGATATGACCTATTTAAATACAACTTTGAGCGTTTTAAATACAATTTGCATATCGCAAAAACACCTTATCTCCTGTTCAGCTTGTTTATATTGACTGCTACAAAAAATAAGTCTTCTACGTAGCAAATGTGCATGCAAAGCCATTATAGGCAGATCTGTAGATATTGCTAACAGATTATTGGCAACTGATCAGTCAAGCTATTGGAAAGATGCGATGCTCCTAGAGGAAGTATGTATTGTAGTGCAGAAAGTAGCACATTTTATAAATGTGCACATTTATCCAATTCCTGTTACAATACACCAATTACTTTCCACACGTCCCAGAATTTCATTATGCCACATTCATTTGGAAATATTAGAGTTTTAATGGAAAAAAATTATTACATTACGTTTCCTTAGTTTTGAAGAAATATAATAAATAAAATAAATAAAAATAAACAAAATTATCAAATGAACATAATAACTAAACTAAAATTAAATAAATATAAAAACAAAATCCCATGAATTATCCTATTGGCAGTTTCTATTTACGCAAGCGAGTAGGCTAAGTTTTTAGCATACCCGGCAACGCCGCTGTCTTGTAATTCAGTTATAACTCAATTTTAAGGTTTAAAACTACTTTAGTTAAGCTAATCTGGCAAGGCGTGTAGTAAAGTCATTTGACGAATTTAGTCTATACTATACGGTGATTATAACAAAGATCAGTCACTACCTTAATTTTCACTGAAAATAATTAGAAGATTACTAAATGTCAAAATTTGACTTACGAATAAGATTACTGGCAGCTCAAGTCACCATCAAATTCTACCCTCACGTACGGCTTTAGCTGTAATGCAAGAATTACTCACAAACTGATAATACAATCTAAATTCTACGGAATTTAAGAACCGAAGAGCTTTATTTTCAAACTAAAATTCAAAGTCTCTTACCCAAGTGACAAATTTTCACTCAGTAAGATTTGATTCCACTCAGGACCTGTCCAAATCCCAACTTTACTTCGTTGACGCAAGCCTTGATTACCAAGTTGGCAGAACGAGACGAAATACAACGATACAACCTTTCGCTTCACCTTTTATACCTTGCAAATCAACCAACGAAGCTAAATTTGCGTATACTTACAGCGAAAGCAGCAAACTAAAACTCAGGAGCTCCAAACATACTTAGGAAAATTAGAGAAAAATAAAGTATTGATGACACAGATTAACGTTGACAACACGTTGGCATTCACAAAACTAGAATCTCTTTCCAACGCCAAACGTATAATTTTTAGGCTTTGAAATATATAATTATTTAGGCTTGCAAATAATTTTTTGAAGGTTTTATACCGACCTCCTCCTTAGAGTGGCAAGTAGAATTTAGCTTGCCAGTAAATAATGCTTGTGCTTCACTACCTATTTCATATTACTCATCTTCCTCCCCCGTAGTTGGGTGAACATTTCCTGGACCAGATATCACAAGTCATACAATAAAATTATATACACTACGGTCTACAAATTTAATTCTGCTTCTTACTTTCTTCTTCTATTTTCCTCTTACTCCTATAAGTGACGAAGACTTCTTGGTTCACATGAAACATACTATAAATGTCTGAAAACTCCTGATGATTTGATTCCGTTCACATTAACGTACATTAAATAGTATAAGTCATTTCATGTGAAAACCTGCTCATCCAAATGGGGAAACATTCGACGAAAGGAATGCGATTATTATGGGTTTGCGTGCAGCACTTTGTTTTCCAAAACGGTGATTTAAACTTGTTGAAGAAACTTTTTTAACACTAAATATACGCACGCAACAGTTTCTATATGCATTTTACTTTCTTTTATTCTAAAGTATGCAAAATGATTTTAAGAAAAAAATGTGATTAAAGTAAATAGAGTTAGAATATTTCAGTAAGATTAGATGTTAAAAGAAATGTTGAAAAAAAAATTTTTTTTATTTATTAATTCACTTCGAAAAAAATTAATGATGATAAGTTGAACTATTAAATAATTCTGAATACTTTATTGCATTATGCGGTTTGAATTCGCTATGTTTGTTCACTGGAACTTTATAGATGTTAACTCTCCGTTTTTTTTAGTACTATTTAGCTTTTTTTTTTTTTAGTACTCCTTTATTCTAAAGTACGCGAAATGATTTTAAGAAAAAAATGTGATTAAAGTAAATAGAGTTAGAATATTTCAGTAAGATTAGATGTCAATCATATGACATCTAATCTTTGACATCTTTGTCTTATGACATCTTTGTCTGTTGTTATGACAGTTCTTTGTCAAAGTATAATTATTTACTACTATTATTTCCGAATATTAAACTTCTTATTTAATCGCAGAATTTTTGTCTTGTAATAAAACTAATATTTTTATTCGAAAATACTGGTACCCAAAAAGGAGAAAATTGGCAGCTATGAAACTCCATACCCACACAAATATGAATGGAAGAACAAATGGCAGACTCCGAGATTAAATCAAAAACATCAAGCAGCGAACCATGTACAACTCTTCTGAAATATGCACAGCATTTCATAAGTCATTTCACGATTACTTGGTCGATGCGCTACAGTCTGGGAGGCAACGTCACATTTTGGCAACCAATTTTAGTGTCAATGATTTTGGTATATATGATAGATTAGATGGTACTTATAACGAAACTGCCAGTCAGCTGGCGTATCAGCTGGAGTATCTCCATAGCAACATCGCACAGCTTACTACAATGTGAAATGAATGGCAACCCGATTACGGGAGGGTTCTTCACTTGGAGACATCATCAATAATCGGATTGTCATTCATTTCACATTACAGAGCAGTGTTCAGTGTTGCTATGGCAACCTACCCCATTGTAGTGCATCAGCTGACTGATGGTTCTGTACCATCTAATCTTTCATGTATATGAAAATCATCTACACTAAAATTGGTTGCCAAAATATGATGTTGCCTCCCGGACTATATTGCAAATTTAGATTAATCTATTCATTAAATAAGATGATAATAATTTTAACATAGTTGAAAAGTGTCTATGAATTCGGTTTGTCTGTCTGTGCTCTAACTCTCGTAAATATTCTCGGATTTCCATCTAAGTTGTATACCTTATTTAGGTTTAGTATAGAATGTTCGGTATTGAAAATGAAGTGTGTAACATTTATAGTTCGTTTACAGGGACACACAAAAGAATTCTGTTGCATCATGGTTTGTGGGAAAAAATCATTTACGGTG
This sequence comes from Maratus michaelseni, assembly GCA_963931845.1. Lineage (NCBI taxonomy): Eukaryota > Metazoa > Arthropoda > Arachnida > Araneae > Salticidae > Maratus > Maratus michaelseni. Next base: position 130,888,548 of record OZ007596.1, on the reverse strand, counting down.
CATTTTATTAAGCCTGAGGTATATTTCAAGCATAATGAGATTGATATCCATCACTGAGATGGGCTACAACATGCTTTCTTAGTAGTACATTTATTCTGTATAATAAAAGTCCATATAATAAAATTAAAATATTATGGTTCTAATTATTTTTAAAGATATGGGACTATTCATACGAGTAGTAATTTTCCCATCTGAGAGAAAATGCGTCCAGGCTGGGGCACGAACCCAGAACCTTTGGCTCTGGCCAATACTCTTCCAATTGAGCTATTTGGACGACATCCCAGTCAACACAATATTCGCCCAAAACAACCATTTGGTCATAACATCTGAACTGTTATTTGTAACAGCACAACATAATAAACCGGACGTAAAGGAACTCCAACAATCTATGGATCAGTACTTTAATTATTTTTATTGAAAAAAATAGTTTACCTGGAATCATTTTCTCTCAGATGGGAAAATTATTACTCATATGAATTATTTACCAACCAGTTGATTATGTTAAAAATTATATTAAAGTGTAATTACTTATCCATAGTTTGTTGGAGTTCCTTTACGTCCGGTTTATTATGTTGTGCTGTATTAAAATAATAGGTCAGATATCATGACTAAATGGTTATTCTAAGTTAATATTGTGTTGACTGGGATGTCGGCCAGATATCTCAATTGGAAGAGAATTGGCAATTGAAACCAAAGGCTCTGGGTTCGAATCTCAGCCTGAACTCATTTTCACTCAGATTGGAAAATTACTAATCGTATGAATTATTTACCTATTACAGGCATCCCCCGACTTACGTATACTGCGACTTACGTAAATTCGCAGTTACGTAAAATGTTTTTGAAAATTACATTTATGAACTCAGTAGCTTTGAAACGCGTTTGCATTCTTTGATAATTATTTTATAAATAAAATATGTAGATAAAAATTATAACTATTATGATATAGTTTTATGTATTAGAGAGAGTTATATTTTTGTTGGGAATACACAGTATTTTCATAACAACGAATCTTTATTGTTCGTTATTCATTGTTGTCATCTAACTCTTAATAAATACGATTTGTGCTTATCAAGAATTATTTCATTTTGTGAGTGCTATTCATCTGTCTTGTCATCGAAAGTTCGTGGAGAAGAAGTAACTCAGTCCTCTTTAATTATTTCTTATTTTTATAGTCGTTTGAAGTAATCTCAAAATTGTTATAAATGACTGCATCAATGTTAAATTTATAAATCCCAAATTCCACAAGATATTTTTTATTTGAAAAGTGTTTTTTCAGTTTACCTTTACATTTTTTTCATTCTTGTATAATTTATATCCGAGTAAATACTACTGCATGATGCTTTATTTAAAAATTAATACTGTGTAAATAATCTATATATATCATAAGAGACGGTAGTCTCTTGAGTGACGCAGCGAAAAACCGAAAACCGTAAGCCCAAAACCGAAGATTCCGTCACTCTCATATATACAGCTAGCAGGACATCAAAGGAAAATCGAAACGCCGCCATTTAATATCTCAGTAAATATGATGCATACCGTTTCGATTTTTTCACATTAGTCTTATATCTATGGCCTAACTCTATCCTGAAATTTATAGATTTCTACATGCAGTAGATTTTGAGATCTGGAAACCAATTTTTAAGCGAAAATGGGAGATGTAATGGTGTAATGGGCACAGAGGTGTTATCTCGAAAATGGATCGAATGATTTTTTTAAAATTAATATATTATATTAATCGCTTTTAGATGAAGAGAGTAAGATTTTGAGCTAACGTAGGAAAACTCTTGTTTTTTATATAATCCAGCTTCAAAATCGGACTCTTTTCTTATGCTTTTTCTGGTAGACTAACATTAAAGATTTTCGGCCTTTTCACCCTTTTTTATTCCTGCGCAGTCAGGATGTTCATGGGTATCACGGTTACAGTTAAAGGCGATTTCGCAATCACATGTGGCTGAAGAACTATTTAGATTCTTTTTTTTTTTTAATATGAAAACAGTTTATTATACATTCCAAAATATGTATTAAATTAAATTATGGTTAAATTTTTTTCTTTCTTGTTCGGATGCAAATAATTCATATTTTTAATCTGCATTTGGTAGAAAAATGAATTATCTTTAATTTTAAAAACCAGAAATTCGTAATTACATGTATAAAATTAGATTGTATTTATTATTGGTATTTATGATTTCAAAATTTTTAATAAGAAATTGTTTTTTTGCTAGTATACAGTGGGCAAAGTCTCTAGCCATACCAACCAACCAATCGGTTGATTATCTGATAGTTTAGCCACAGTAGTTTAGCTTTGGCTTAGCTGTTATTACTTATTAGTTTGTCTTTGGCTTGGCTCTTATTTATTAGTTTGTCTCGACAGCTAAAATTTCACATTTTATAATTTTTATATCAATACTTCAGGTAAGAATGCTTTTTAACTTGATTATTTCCTGTATTTATATTTTTTGTTACTAACATTCTTATGTTTTAATGCGTGCAAAATTTAAGATTGGCGAAAAAGCTGTGTGAAACTGCTAATCTATTTTATTAATATATTATTATTGATCAATAATACCGCACAGATGTCATATACGCACCACGTTGGTGCGATTTTTTTCCTCAGCCGGCGAAAACTTTTTTTTTAATTCTAGTTACAAATAGCATGCAATAATAGCACGTGGATTTTTTTTGTTTCAATATAAAAATAAAATAGCGTAACTAATGAAATAGTTTCTATTATTAAAAAAAGAAATAAAATAAATAATTGATAGTTTGATGTAAATAAATATTGATATACATAAAAAAAATATCAGTTTATTTGTTTGTTTTATTAAGAATAAAGTTTACATATTTATATTTTGCTCTGTCAAGGGTCGATCCAGGTAAAATTTGGGGAAAAATCAATTTAATAAAACGGACCTCTTCACAAAAATCAATTTGATAAAATGGGCCTCTCCACAAAATTCTTTTTAATAAAATAGTTCCTTTCACAAAATTCTATTCCATAAAAACTTACTATTTATTAAATATTTATTATTTTGTGATGTTTTAAAATGTGTAATTTGTAAACAAACAAGTTCACTTGAGAGGAAAATTTCAGCAAACTGATTGTAAATGTAAAAAGTTTTTGTTAATAAGTACTTTGCTCTAATTTGAGTAACTGAATTTCAACTTTTGTTACAAAATGTTATTTTTCACTAAAATATAATAAATATCACAAAAGTAACCTTTACTTTTCACAAAATGGGCCCCAAGAAAAATAACTGAACAGATGTGTTACACTCACGCTAAAATGTAAACAAAAGATTGGCGACTGTTTGGATGGCACGATTTCCAAGACTGCGCCAAGCTACTAAATACAAGCTTAATAGCCAGGTTGCCATAAAAGAAAAAACAGTCCCCAAAGTTTGGAGACTTTTTTCTTTTTTTTAACCGATTAATTTTTTTTTTTTTTTTTTTTTTTTTTTAGCGTGAGTGTAAGGCATGCATCGACCCTTGGCTGTCCTCTTAAAAAAATAAAAATAAAAACAGTTAAATAAATGTTTCCTAAAAAAAACCACCCTATTACTACATAAAATATTTTACTAAAGTTTGTTTTGTTCTGTTTTTCCGCACCATTTCGAATAATAAAAACAGTTAAAAATACCTAAGGAGTGCTTATTTAGTTTAAAAAAAAATTAACAATTGCAGAATTCTGACAAAACAGAGCTTCTTTTTTACAGATTTTGTTATATAAGAATTTTAGAATGACCTACATAAATTATTTTTTATGCTAAACCATTAATATGTAATAAAATGTTCCATTTTCAGTACAAAATTCAGTACAATCATCATTAAATATATCACTTGCAATAAGCCTGTATTATGCATTGAAATGTATTTATTTCAATAAATTGATTTATCTTTTGTGCCATGCTGTCGAAAATTCAAAGAAATATTTATGTAAATGGTTTTTTTTTTGCATCATACTATCCATTTGCATACATTTCACTTAGTTTGGATACTATGATGCAAAATAAACCTTTACATAAATTTTTCTTTCAATTTTCGACAGCATGGCACAAAAGATAAAACAATTTATTGAAATAAAGAACCTTTTAGTAGCTTTTTCGCCAATCTTAAATTTTGCACCCATTAAAACATAAGAATGTTAGTAACAAAAAATTATTATAAATACAGGAAATAATCAAGTTAAAAAGCATTCTTACCTGAAGTATTGCAATAAAAATTATGAAATGTGAAATATAAAAATTTAGCAGTCAAGACAAACTAATAAGAGGCAAGCCAAAGACAAAATAATAACAGCCAAGCCAAAGCTAAACTATATGAATAAGTGATATAAGCATAAGCAGATCCATAGGCAACCGATTGGTTGGTTGGCATGGCTAGAGACTTTGCCCACTGTATACTAGCAAAAAAACAATTTCTTATTAAAAATTTTGAAATCATAAATACCAATAATAAATACCAATCGAATTTTATACATGTAATTACGAATTTCTCGTTTTTAAAATTAAAGATAATTCATTTTTCGACCAAATGCAGATTAAAAATATGAATTGTTTGCATCCGAACAAGAAAGAAAATAAGGAGACTCATAAGGTTAGACCCCCTCGACTCATATTACCTTTATTTTTAACCTCATCGACAAAATTAATACTTTTTATGTACCAGATTGACAATACATTTTTTTATCGCCCGATAGACAAAATTCTTGATTTTTATACACCTGTTTGATGAAATTTGGGTTTTTTACGTGCAAACTTAACGAAATTAATGTTTTTTCATGCCCGATCAACGAATTTTTTTTTTATGCAAGCGTTTGATGAAATGTGCATTTTTCATGCGCTAATAAATGAAATTCATGATTTTTACCGGCCTGTTTGATGAAATTTATAATATTTTCTCCCCCTATCGAGAAAATTCATGTTTTTTCTGTGCCGATCGATGAAATTCATGATTTTTGCACATTGATCTACGAAATTCCTGATTTTTATGCTGCAAAATGACGAAATTTGCAATTTTTTCAGAGACTAATTGGTATCTAATGCAGTTTAATTCATTCGACTCGACAATTTTTATGCACCTCATCGACAAAATTCATACTTTTTACGGGCCGGATTGACAAAAAAAATTTTATCACCCGATTGCCAAAATTCTTAATTTTTATGCACCCGTTTGAAAAAATTTGTGATATTTACGTGCAAACTTTACGGAATTAATGATTTTTTCATACCCGATCAAAGAATTTTTTGATTTTCATGCGACCGTTTGATGAAATATGCGATTTTCATGTGCTTATAAATGAAATTCATGATTTTTACCTGCTTGTTCGACGAAATTTATGATCTTTTCTCCCCCTATCGAGAAAATTCATGTTTTTTCTGTGCTGATCGATGAAATTCATGATTTTTGCACATTGATCAACAAAATTCCTGATTTTTATGCTGCAAAATAATGAAGTTTGCAATTTTTTCAGAGACTAATTGGTGTCTAATGCAGTTTAATTCATTCGACTCGACAATTTTTACGCACTTCATCGACAAAATTCATACTTTTTACGTGCCGGATTGACAAGAAAATTTTTTATCACCCGATTGCCAAAATTCTTGATTTTTATGCTACCGTTTGATGAAATTTGTGATTTTTACGTGCAAACTTGACGAAATTAATGTTTTTTCATGCCCGATCAACGAATTTTTTAATTTTTATGCGAGTGTTTGATGAAATTTGTGTTTTTCATGCGCTAATAAATGAAATTCATGATTTTCATCCGACTGTTCGACGAAATTTATGATCTTTTCTCCCCCTATCGACAAAATACATGTTTTTTCTGTGCCGATCGATGAAATTCATGATTTTTACGCTGCCAAATGACAAAATTTGCAATTTTTTCCCAGATTAATTGGTATCTAATGCAGTTTAATTTATTCGACTCGACATCGACAGGATATATTGATTTTAGTTTCAAAATTCACCACCAGGGGCCGCTTCCCTCTCTCGGGTTCTATGTGCCCAATCACCACGCAGTATGGCTTATTCGACTTGAAATCCACAGCCTCAAAAATTTCAGCTATGTCTGCATAGTACAGAGTGCGCCCCCTGATGGTGGAAGATGGAACAACGGATTTTGCAGCTAACTCGAGTTCTATGGGTCCGATCACAATGCAGTTTGGTTCGACTCAGCATCGACAGGATATATAGATTTTAATTCCAAGTTTCACTACCAGGGGACGCTTTCCTATCGCTGGTTCTATGGACCCGATCACGACGAGGTATGGCTCATTCGACTCCAAATGGACAGCCTCAAAGATTTCAGCTATGTTTGTATAGAACAGAGTGCGCCATCTAGTGGTGGAAGATGAAACTAACGGATTTTGTAGCTAACTCGAGTTCTATGGGTCCCATCACAATGTAGTTTGATTCATCGACAGGATTTATCGATTTTAGTTCCAAAATTCACCACCAGGGGGCGCTTTCCTTTCTTGGGTTCTATGGGCCCAATCACGACGAGGTATGGCTCATTCGACTCCAAATCGACAGCCTCAAAGATTTCAGCTATGTTTGTATAGAACAGAGTGCGTCCCCTGGTGGTGGAAGATGGAACTAACGATTTTTGTAGCTATGGGTCCCATCACAATGCAGTTTAATTTATTCAACTCGGCATCGACAGGATATATCGATTTTAATTCCAAATTTCACCACCAGGGGGCGCTTTCCTATCTCGGATTCTATGGGCCCGATCACGACGAGGTATAGCTTATTCGACTCGAAATCGACAGCCTCAAACATTTCAGCTATGTTTGTATAGAACAGAGTGCGCCCTCTAGTGGTGGAAGATGGAACTAACAGATTTTGTAGCTAACTCTATTTCTATAGGTCCCATCACAATGTAGTTTGATTCATCGACTCGACATCGACAGGATATATCGATTTTAGTTCCAAGTTTCACCACAAGGGGGCACTTTCCTATCGGTTTCTATGGGACCTATCACGACGAGGTATGACTCATTTGACTCTGAATCGACAGCCTGAAAATTTTCAGCTATGTTTGTATTGAAAAGATTACGCCCTTTGGCAGAGGAAAATGGAACAATCGGGTTTTGCCACGCATTTTCATACTTCTAATTGTGTTACTCTCTCGCTGTATAATTTAAAAGTTGAGTCTTGGATTCCTCTCCCTGGGCCACCACCCTCATATTTTTATTGGGGTCCAAGGGGTCTTTTTTAGCATTTCTTTAAAATTTTATTCTAATGATTAATTTATACCCTATGCTTAATTTTGACTAATTAACATTTTCATCAATAACCTTAAAAAAGTAATGATATCAGTACAAAAACCCTTAACGGGTTAAAAGTTGTGACGCAGCACTTTGTTTTGGCTCTATAAATTTTAAATATGGGTCTTAAAAGTAATGATATCAAATTTAAGTGACGCTATGTTAATATTTTTTTTTTTAAATCATAATTTTCTTTTTAGTTTTATTTATATTCACAGGTGCAATTATTATCTTAATATGAAAAAAATATATAGAACTTATTCGCTGATGCTTTTTCATTCACATCTCTCATGAATTCAAAATATGGGTTTTAAAAGAAATGATATCAAAATTTGAGTGACACCTTGACGTGAATTTAATAGGACTCTTTTCAAATTCAATTTAAATTATTTTTAGTTTGTCTTCTAAAGTATATTTACACATACAAACAATACTTTTAATTTTTCAATACACTTTTAAATATATTACTTTCACTGAGCCTATATTATGTATTGAAATATTTATTTCAATAAATTGATTTATCTTCTGTGCCACGCTATCCAAAATCATAAGTAAAATTTATGTAAATGATTATTTTGCGTCATATTATCCACTTGCATACATTTCCCTTTGTTTGGATACTATGACGCAAAATAATCATTTACATAAATTTTACTTTTACAAATTTTTATTATAAATTTTTTTTAAATGTGACATCGCAGACAATTAAGAAACATTTTAGCAAATGTTGTTTTCCACAAGACCAAACTGTTAGTTCAACGAATACACCCGATTTTGAGAGCATATGGGAATCCTTTAATGACGAAAACTGGGATGAAATGTTTATGGAAGAAGGTATTAATTTCAAAGATTGTGTAGAATGTGATGAAAACTTCTTCTGTCAGAACTGAGAATTACTGAAGAAATCATTGAGGATATCAATAAGGAAGACTTGGGCGAGGAGGATGACGAAGATGAGAACGATGTTATTGCTGGTGTAAATTTTTCAGAAATAAGTGCCGCTTTAAATACATTAAAGAATTATGTCGATCAAAATGATTATTCCCAAAATAGCTTAAAAGATTTATTAGACTTAAAAAGTACATTTTTTCTTCCGTCGACGACAGAGACAAACTAATATCGCTTCATTTCTTTAGAAAATCTGATTTGTAAATCTTTAAAATAAACATAGTGGTAAGTGAACTATTTTGTGAACTTTTGTTTAAATATATTTTACGTTTTATTTTTTAATATATTTTATAAATTTTGTTAAAATATGTTGTTAGTACTCAAAACTTATTGTTTTAATATAGATAAAATAATTAATGCATATAAAGTTTGAAACTTGTATAATAAGACGGTCTCACACTTATACGACTCTCTCAGTTATACGACTTTTTTCTACGGTCCCCTGAAAGTCGTATAAGTGAGAGGTCACTGTACATATATAATAAATATTGCAGCTTCTTACGAAATTTTACTTAAGCAAATTACACATTCAACTTACGTAAAATTCCAGTTACGTAAAAACCTGCGGAACGCATTAATTACGTAAGTCGGGGGATGCCTGTAGTTAATTGTGTTAAAAATAATTAAATATGAGAATATTTTTTAATGTTTAATCGTTTTATGTTTAATAAATTAAATAATAATAATAATAATTTATATTTACTAATTAAAAGTTAATACGTTATTCTGAGAGGGTTTAGTACCACATGTTAACATTGTAAACATATATACTACCATGAAGAAAATAAATAAATTACAACAAAAAATCGTTCACTTAAATTTTCTCGAAATTTAATTTTTGTTACATAATACATTCTTCTACTCATATATTCACTTATTTCTGTAATTAATCACATAGTGGCTCCCAAATGATTGTCATTTGGTGACTCTAATGTGATATTTTATGAGAGTCACAGCTTTTGCGCTTTATATTTGAGAAATAATTAAGAGCCTACACTAGTCACGCGAAAACACTAGCAAGCTTATGTTAATCCTATGGGAGAGTTTTTTTTTTCAAATATCTCGCATGCAGTTTAATATTTTTAAATGATTCTTTTTGAATAGTATACCTGAGGTCGATATCTAACGCTGTGCCTAATCACTTTTTAGATTTTGGTTGCAATTTTTTTTATATGAGGATACTATAGTATTCAGAACTGGTTCCAACCGGTTCTGAAAGTGGAAGTGCCCGCATATAAAAGAACTGTAACCAAAATTGAAAAAGTGCAAACGCACAACATTAAATAAAGACCTCCAGTACATTATGCAAAAAGAATCATTTAAAAATATTAAACTACATGCGAGATATTTGTAAAGAACGCTCCCATAGGTTTAACATTAGCTGGAGGGTTTCTTCGCGTGACTAGTGTAGGCTCTTAAGAGCCTACACTAATCATGCAAAGAAACGAGCAAGCTAATGTTAAGTCTATGAGAAGGTTATTTTCAAATTTCTCCCTCTCATTTGAATATTTTAAATGATTATTTTAGGATAGCTAAGGACGATCTCAAACGCTATGCGTTTGTACTTTTTCGATTTTGGTTACAGTTCTTTTACAGAGTGTTTCAAAAATGACCGGTATATTTGAAAAATCATTAAAAACTAAACGGGCAGCGATAAAAATACACCGTTTGTTGCAATATGCTTGGGACAACAGTAAATTTTCAGGCAGGGAAACTTTCGAAATTAGTTACAATTTTCAACAACAGATGGCGCTGCAGTCTGGAAAAATCTAAACCACGATGTTTTCCACATATCCACCATGCGCAGCAATAATATGGCGTAGTCTCTGAACGAAATTACCAGAAACCTTTGTAAACCTGTGACTTCTTTCTGCGGGACACTTGGAAAAACATGTGTACCGCCACAATCCAGAAACAATTGAACAACTGAAGCAGTACATCTCTTCTACATGTGAAGCCATCCCACCTGATAGGTTTACAAAGGTTTCTAATAATTTCGTTCAGAGACTACGCCATATTATTGCTGCGCATGGTGGATATGTGGAAAATATCGTGGTTTAGATTTTTCTAGACTGCAGCGCCATCTGTTGTTGAAAATTGTAACTAATTTCGAAAGTTTGTCTACCTGAAAATTTACTGTTGTTCCAAGCATATTGCAACACATGGTGTATTTCTATCGCTGCCTGTTTAGTTTTTATTGATTTTTCAATTATACCGGTCATTTTTGAAACACCCTGTATATGCGGGCACTTCCACTTTCAGTTCCGGTTTCAAAATTAACAAGAATGAAAAATCATGCGTCAAGCATAGATTATGTAGCACTTTCCAACGCTTCTAAAATAATTTTACAAATCATTACCGTTTAATAAGCTGAAAGATGACATCTAAGTAAACAATTTGGAAAACGCAGAACATATTTAAAAACGTAATTTCAGGAATTTTCAATATATACAATATTCGGAAAAATATCCGAATACTTTTATGTAGCCCTGTATATGATCTATAGATTTGTATATATACATAGGATGCTAAATTTTAGTTTAGTTAGGAAACGCGTAGCACAGTTTAAATTCTCCTTCTGGAGTTTCTATCAATAAACGGAAATGTGTTCGCGAACTTTTGTGCTGCCATGTATAGGATCTACAGAATTTATACACACCACGAAATAGACAAAAAGCTAGTTAAGATTAAAATTGCGTTCAGTAACTTAAAACGCACTTCCAGGAATTATTGTTAACAGACAGTAGAGAATTATTTTGTGTGTCACTGTAAATGAACGATGACTGCTATACACACACTATTCTGTAGTAAGCCTCTTGTAATGCACCTTAGTAATATATATAAACTTCAATGCGTTTAAAATAGTGGAACATTATTTAAATAAGCCGCAGACGATTTTTCTCCATAGACGTAATGTAACGGAATTATTTTGACTGTCCCTGTAAAGTAACTCTAAGTGCTATACACCTACTATTCCATATTAAGCTTCTTCTAATGCATCTTAGTGATCTATATAAATTTCAATGCGTTTACAATAGTGAAACCTTTTTAAAATAAACCGCAAATGATTTTACCCCATAGACCGCAATGTAACGGAATTCTTTTGAGTGTCCCTGTAAGAAAACTATAAGTGCTACGCACTTCAGTTGAAATAGGGAACGTGCATAGATAACGACAATAACATATAAAAATTGCAGAGCAATCCGAGCATATTTACGGGAGTTAGAGCACGGACAGACGGCCATCCGGCCAGACAAACCGAAGTCATAAGCACTTTTCAACTAGGTTGGAAAGTGCTAAAAATGCCCGCTTATAAAAAAAAATCGAAAAAGTAAAAACGCACACCGTTAGAAATTGATCTCAGCTATCCTAAGCAAAAAACATCATTTAAAAATATTCAAATGCGAGCGAGAAATTTGAAAATTAGCTTCACACAGACTTAACATTAGCTTGAGCGTTTCTTCCCGTGACTAGTGTAGGATCTTAGAGCCTACATTTATAACACTAAAATACTTTAAACACTAAAAAGTATAAAGTATAAATAAAAAATAAAGAATGTGATATTTAAAAAAACGCTTTAATCAATTACTAGCTTAATATTGATGTTTATACGTTGAGATAACATAATTTAATCAATATTCAATCAATTTAGAAATCCTGAATATTTAGTTCATATGTTTTTTTTTCCTTTCTCTTGCCATATCTTCTATCTGTCAAGAAACGGTGCAAGAATTTAATTTTAAAAAATCACTAGTTCGCGCTTTCTACCAAGCGTAAATCAAAGCTGTGAAATTTTCGTTGTCGGGACTCACGCCAACTTATTATAACGAAATTTTTTGAAATAAAAGGAATTGCAGTCACATGAAATTAGACGTGATTTTTAAGATAAACATTGATTGCTTATGAAAGAGTAGGAGTTTTTTTTTAACTACTTTTACTTTTATAATTATTTTATTATGCGAAACATTTCTGAACTTTTTTTTCGGCTTTTTGTTGATTAGTAAATGTGATTGTGCTAGTAACTTGTATCACCCCTTAAAGTTTGTTTCATTGTTTATGAAACTTATAATTTTTAAAAGAATAAGACTTGAAGAAAAAAATCTGAAATTCTTGGAGAAGTATTATAATCCATTTGATTATGAAATTTGTCCACAATGAAGAACGTGAGTAGAATTTCAAAACTGAAACATAACGCCTTATCCTGAATTGATTAGAAAAGTAATTTTACCTTTCATACGTCTAACAAACGGTCTAGACAATAAGCAATAATTTTCAGACTGTGAAATATTCATTCATGCTGCGTCTGTAATTAGTTTCAAAACATTGCTTATTTTCGATTTTTGCACCATCAAATAGAACAAAAATGCTATAAAAAAAATTATTCGAAAACTAACTCAATTTACTGATTTTTGTTCATGATTTTTTTTAAATAATTTTAAAGCATGATTTTTTTATGTATTACCTCGTAACTCAACAATAGACATTTTGTTTCCTACAATAATGTAAAGTAACATCATAGTAATAATGGAAATAAATATGCAAAACAAAGCAGAAAGCAACAGTGTTATCACAATTGGCATTTGATTGCCCAAGCTTAGCATTAACGCATGTTTCACCTTCCCCACATAACTAAACAAGAACAAAAATCATGCGTCAAGCGTAAATTAATAAACACTTTACAACACATTCAGAATGCTATTAAAAAAAACTCTCCCATTCAATAGTTTAAAAAAGGATGTCTGAGAAAACAATTTTCAACTGCAGCACAACATTTTCATGTGCAGCACAACACATTTGAAAACCCCCAATGTCAGTAATGACCATGATTAGACGGAAAAGCATCCGAAATATTTTGTGCAGCCCTGTATAGGATCTACCGATTTGCATATATTCTACATAGAATTCTACAATTTACTTCACTTAGGAAACGCATAGCATAGTTGAAAATTCCCCTACAGCAAATTCCGCCCCTAAGTGACCTCGAGCCCTAAAGTGAACTCGAGATCTTTTGTACAGACCTGTATAAGATCTCCAGAATTTATATACACCCAGTACCAAAATACAATTGAAAACGCACTTACAGCAATTATTATTGATAGGCAGTACTGTTAACGAATTCTTTTGTATATCCCTGTAAGGAGAACGATGAATGTTATGCACATCTTATTCTATAGTAAGCATCTGGTAGTACACCTCAGTGATATATAACAATTTCAAAGTGTTTGAAATAGTGTAACATCATTAAAATAAACCGCAAACGATTTTTCTTCATAGACCGTAATGTAACGGAATTCTTTTGAGTGTCTCAGCAAAGGAACTATAAGTGCTAAGCACACCATATTCTATAGTAAGCCTCCTGTAGTGTACTTTGGTGATATATCACTTCCAATATGATTGAGATAGCGTAACATCATTAAAATACACCACAAACGATTTTTGCCCATAGACCGTAATGTAAAGGAATTTTTTGAGTGTCCCTGTAAATGAACTATTAATGCTATACACTTCATGCTCAATACTGAACAAGCCATAATGAACATGTATATCGCATATGAATTGCATGACATCCGAGTATATTTACATGAGCTAGAGCACGGACAGACGGTAAACGGACAAACCGAATCCATAAACACTTTTCAATTATGTTGAAAAGTGTTAAAAAGGCATTTTCTTTCGTGCAATGGAAAAATATCTATACTAATCCCTTTGAAAATTTGTATAAAAATAGATTGTAAATGAGATTAGGGCACAGTCTGCTTATTTTATTTAAACATGTAGCTTTTAATAAAATTCGAAACTTAAGTATTAAAATTCATAATTGATGTTTTGCATATAAAATACAGGTTAAAGTGGATATCAAATACAAACATACAAGCCCGAATCAACATTCGAAATAGACACCTTTGGACTAATGGTCATCTTTCTAATCAATGGATAAGATGGTGAAACATCGACATAGAATGTTTCAATGGAAAATTCGACAGGTTTCGATTACATCAATTAATCGTAGATAAGTAAACTTTCATTTAATAGAGTACTGCGTCAATACTGTCGAATAATTAACCTTTAGAATATCGGGGCGGGAAGAATAGTTCTTTTATAACACCAGAAATAAAAGTTTGCTGGCATTTTCATATAATTTATTACTTGTTGACACAAAACATCACAAAACGGCACATTACACACAGATAAATAAGACTGACACTTCACTTTTTACATTTTTGGAAAACAAAAAAACACACACGTTCTATTTACATCACCGCTCTTCGAATAACGAACTCTTTTCGGCCAAGCTCACACGTCTCTTTTTTCAGATCACGTGATGCGCTGCGCATTTCGCCGGGAAAAGTCTATTTTTTCTGGAAGGGGCTTTCTGCGTTACATCCTCCCCCTCTGTTTCCGACATACGTCTCGGAGAGGAAACAGGATGTTTTCTGGGTCTCCCTATTTTTCTCAGAGGTGCAACTGGAGTAGTTTCAGTTTTTTGGAATGGTGTCAAGGCTGAAACATGATAAGATCCAATTCGCTGAGTAGGATTGTCTAGACTGGCAATGTCATATGTCACCAGTGATTTTTGAGTCAAAACTATATATGGCCCATCCCTCTTAGGCATAAATTTTGCTGTTTTCTGGTTACTTGCCTTGCTCACAGGGTGAAAGGTAACCCATACCTTTTCACCAGGTGTAAAATAAACTCTTCTGAGATTTTTATCATAATATTTCTTACGCTGATCTTGTTTTATTTCAACTCGCTCTTTCACTCTCTTTGAGATATCTGCAAGACGTTTAAGATATGGAGATATTTCAGGAACAAAATTGTCATTTTCCACAACTGCTCTAAAATCGTTCACCACATCATCGATTGTTCTTAGTTCTCAACCAAAATGCAGTTAAGCAGCAGTTTGGCCTGTTGTATCAGATTTGGCAGAGTTCATAGCAAATCTAATAAAAGAAAGTTTATCAATCCAGGAATCGTGTTCATCCCCAACAAGGATTGCTATTCGAGGTTTCAAGTCTCTATTTTTCCGTTCGACTGGTTTGGCTTGAGGGTGGTACAAAGGTGTCAATGATTGGTCAATTCCAAGAATGTAACAAACTTGTTGTAGAACAGCGCTCACGAACTGAGGACCGTTATCACTTAGGAGTCTTCTTGGGATACCGTAACGAAAGAAAATCTCTTCAATCAGCGTAGTCGCACATTCTTGTACAGTGGCAGTTGTTAAGGCAAACAATTCTACCCATTTCGTGGCACAATCTTCTACTATAAAAATCCATCGGTGCCCATCTTTACTACGAGGCAATGGTCCAAAGAGATCAATGCTGAGGGTCTTAAACCGCTGAGCATAAGCAGATGTTCGCAACAAACCAGCTGGTTTCTGATTTGTTGATTTATAACGAGCGCATTCTGGACACTTCTTCACGTATTCAGAAATGTATGTTCTCATGCCTGTCCAGTAATATCTCTTAGCAATTCTCTGATAAGTACCTGCTTCACCAGAATGTCCGGCTGAGGGATCGTCATGATGAAGTTTAAAAATATTTTGTCTTTCTTGTACTGGAATGACCAGTTGCGCTTCCTCGGCGTCTGATTCAGGAGCATACCGGTAAAGCACACCTTGATTCATCAGGAATACTCTATCAGTCCAATTGGCGAAGTCTTCACTTTTCTGTTCGTCTTCAAAACAATCTATAATCTTTTTAAGATTTTCCTCTTCCAATTGAGCTTCTCTGATATCTTTTGGGCTTCTTGTTGGCATGTCTATGCTGACAAAGTTGCATGTCTCACTTAGGCCACTTTCCTAAGGCCTAGACAACAACTAATGCCTCGCGTTCCGTAGTGGAATAATTTCTTTCAGCACTTGTAAGAAGACGGCTAGCGTATTATATGGGATGTTCAGAGGCCTTGTCAGCACCCTGTAGAAGAACAGCACAAAGAGCATAGTTACTAGCGCAGTACGCAGAATAAATGTTTTGGTCCCATCAGCTTGCTTTAGTACAGAAGGTGTTGTGAGACATTGTTTTAGAGTTTCAAAGGCTGTTTGATCTTCGTTTCCCCATTTCCAAATAACTTTCTTTTTCGTTAGATTGCTAAGGGGCCTTGAGATATCAACAAAATTTTGTATAAATCTTCCGTACCAAGAACAGGTCTGTAAGAAAGACTGGATCTCTTTCACATTTTTAGGAGGAGGTATTGCTTTAATTGCAGATACTTTATCTGGATCTACTTCTAGACCATTTGGTGTTATCCAGTGCCCTAGGTACTTGACCTTTTCGCAAGAGAAATGACATTTTTCACGCTTGGCATTAATTTAAGTTCTATGAGTCTCTCGAACACAGCCGTAAGATCTGAGAGATGTTTCTCAAAGGTGTCTGATAAAACGATTATGTCGTCTAGGTATGACAAAGCAAGGACATCCTTAAGACCACTTCTAAATTGATCTATCATTCTCTGAAACGTAGCAGGAGCGTTTTTGAGTCCAAAAGGCATCTTTAAAAAACGAAAAGTACCGAAAGCACAGACAAATGCAGTTTTATCTTGATCTGGTGGGTAGACTCGAACTTGGTGATATCCTGAACGAAGATCTAAAGTTGACATATAAGACGTATGCTTGGCTTCATGTAAAAGGTCGTCCATTCGAGGTAATGGATATATATCTGCCACTGTAACTGCATTTAGTTTTCTGTAATCAATGCATAACCTCATACTACCATCCGGCTTTGGTACGAGAACCACCGGTGAAGCATAAGGTGATTCACATTCTTCTATGATTCCCTGAGCTAGAAGATTATCTATTTCTTTCTTAAGAATTTCTTTCTTAGTAAGAGTCATCCGATAAGGTTGGACAGCAAAAGGAGCACTATCACATGTATTTATACGATGCTCTACATACGGGGTTGTCTCTCCCCCTGGTTGAAAGTATTTTTCATACCTTTTTAGAAGACCATTAAGTTTTTCTCTTTCGTTAGAAGTTAAATTTTTTCCTTCATCTTCACGTAAGGCGTATGGACTGACTTCGACCGCACCAGCTGACGAACTATTTTCTTCAACGTATTCATTCACAAAATGAAACTTTTTCTGAGGTTTATTATTGAAATACCACGTTTTGTTGGCAGTATCGATCACCATGTTAGCATTGTGCAAAAAATCCATGCCTAAAAGCGTTCTATTACCCTTAGCATTTGGT
Organism: Maratus michaelseni; assembly: GCA_963931845.1. Taxonomy (NCBI): domain Eukaryota; kingdom Metazoa; phylum Arthropoda; class Arachnida; order Araneae; family Salticidae; genus Maratus; species Maratus michaelseni. The sequence continues at coordinate 130,871,145 of OZ007596.1, read as the reverse complement.
AATACAATGAACTCCGTTTTGAAGACTCGACCTTCAATCTCTACTGGAACTGTAGCAGACAAAGTTTCTCTGTCTATAGTAATTCCGTCAGCCAATGTGACATCATGAGTATGAGGGGTCAGTGCAACACCAGTTTTTAAAAATAGCTCATACATACGTTCTCCCGCAATGGAACGATTCGCTCCCGTATCTGCACAGACTAACACTTTCTTATTGCAGATCGTGATAGGCACATTTGGAGCTGAAACTGTTGAAGTATTTAAAATATACAACTTAAGATGATGTGCTTACACATTTTCTTTTTTAACCGAAGTGGTACAATCGGGGCATTTCTTCTTTATAAATCCCACTTTACTACAACCATAGCAAACGATATCTGATTATAAGCGTCGATTACCAAACTTAGGAGGAGATCTGTCTTCTTTTGGAGGCTTACTCTGCTTCCAATTATTATCTCGACGAGAAATCTCTTTTTTCACTTGGGGTACAACCGGATCTCTTTTTGGGAACGTACTTCTTATAATTTCATAGGCATCTAGTTTTTTTCGGCGAGGTCGACTGGCGAATTTAAATTTTCCCAATCATCTAACATGTGCTGTTTGCATTCAACAGGCACGCGCCTTTTCATTTGATCAGCTGTGATCATATCCTGAAGAGCTTCAAAAGACGTTACAAATAATTCTTTAAGCCAGTTTTCAAAATAAGCTCGAAGTTCAAAATAATAATCTCTCCAGGTAATATCTTTTACCTTGCGATGAGCAAAGAACAGCTGTCTGAATTTTTCGCCACTAATTTTAAACCGTTTTAGAAGTAAATCTTTAACGTGTGAAAAATTCGACGCGTTTTCTTCTGATTCAAGCGCGATAAGCGTAGAACTGGAAGATGGGACAACACTGAGTAAATACGATACCCATAGATGCTCAGGTACCTTCCAGAGCTTTAACTGGCGTTCCAGGAGCACCAAAAACAAGGTTACATCATCAGTTTCTGGCCTGAATGTAGGCAACAACCTTTGGACATCTATTTTACTTTCTGCGTGAGATATTATCCCTGGTGCTTTACCACCTGACACTCCACTGGAAACACTTTGGCTCTGAGCCTGTAACTTAAGCTTCTCAAGCTCAAAATTCATCTCAAGCTTTTTAAACTCCATCTCTTCTGCCCTACGCTTCTCTTCTAATTCCAGCTTATGCTGTTCTAACTCTGTTTCTTTTTGTTTATCCTCTAATTCCCGTCTACGTTGTTCTTCTTCCCGAGTTGCAATTTGATTCCTGACTAATGAGTTTACAAAATCAACATCAAACGAGGGGGAGTATTTAATTTTTTCCCACAATGTGACAACGGTCATACTGGTTTGCACATCTAAATTCATTTCTAACGCAACCTGGAATAAATCCTCTTTGCGAGCTTTATTAAGTTCAGACATTTTAAATTTTAGCAAAACAACTAGCCGAAAACCCTATAAACGCCAAAAACTTCGTTTAAACCGTACCCCAGACATGAACTTTGCCGTTACAAATCATATAAACTTTTAATAAAACAAAACAGTGAGCTTTAACCATAATACGAACTCTCACTACAAAACAGAACAAACATTAAATTTCTTTTGATTGAAATAAACTGGATTTCATAACGCGACACATTCAAAACAATATTTCAAATGAGATAAAAAAAAACTATAACTGAATAGTTGTCACTTAAATAATATTCTAGATGAAAACAAAACACATAACAGAATAATTTTCACTTAAATAATATTCTAAATGAGATAAAAACACATAACAGAATAATTAAACTTTCAACCAATATTATTTTTAAATTACTAAGACAACGTAATATCAGTTTTGTTCAGTACAATTTACAAACAAACTTTCTACCTTAATAAAATCAAAACAACAAAACTTGCATAACTTACTCATTCACTTTTAAATTTCACAGCCAATGCTTCTTTTTTCAATAAATCAAGAACTCAGAATTAAATACTTACGTTCAGCATTAAATAAGAACAAACATTTATATCGAAACTGTACTCAGTTATTTTAAAATCAATAATAAAAGAAAAACAAAGAGTAATCAACTCTTTATAAATTAATAATAAAAGAAAAACAAAACATCTTTATGATAACTGCGATAAAATTACGAATACTTTATATTAATTTGACCGGAAACCAATAATAAAAGAATTTTACTTGAAACCGATATCAGTTTTACTTTCTTTCTTTTTATGAATCAATAAAATATTACACAGTCACAATAAGCATTCAAGGGAGGGGGGAAGGGGAAATATATAATGAAATAACAAAATAATGTAAGAATGAACCAAAAAAATGTTAAGAATAATTAAAATAATGTTTTGAATAATCTAACTGAAGTTGAAAACAATCAAACTAAAGTTAATAATAATCCAAATGATGATAAGAATAAGAATAATATTAAGATCAATCAAACTTAAGTTAAGAATGCATTCTTTTGATTTTTATTTAAAAAAATTACGGATCCGTTTTAAATCCGTTCAATTTGTAGAACTCTGTAAACACACATAATGCATTATTTTCTTGGGCGTACACGAAACAATTTTTAGAATTTTAAAACGAAGATTAAGAACACATCAAAAATCGTATCCTGCAATGGCGACCGGTTGCGCCATTTTCTGGTTATAACTGCTGAGAAACGAAAAAGCTTCCAAAACTTAAATACGATCCTTCTGTATTTAAAATGTATCACTGGATTTCTATTTGCAGAAGTAAATCATTATCATTTTTCACTGGATTTGTAGTTGTAGAAACAGAGCACTTTGCATTTTTTCACTGGATTTCTAGCCCGAAGTTGGGTAGGCAATTTTTGTGTCAATACTGTCGAATAATTAACCTTTAGAATCCCGGGGCGGAAAGAATAGTTCTTTTATAACACCAGAAATAAAAGTTTGCTGGCATTTTCATATAATTTATTAATTGTTGTCACAAAACATCACAAAGCGGTACATTACACACAGATAAATAAGACTGACACTTCACTTTTTACATTTTCGGAGAACAAAAAACACACACGTTCTATTTACATCACCGCTCTTTGAATAACGAACTCTTTTCGGCCAAGCTTACGCGTCAACTGATCAAACGTCTCTTTTTTCAGATCACGTGATGCGCTACGCATTTCGCCGGGAAAAGTCTATTTTTTAGAAGGGGCTTTCTGCGTTACAGTACCAACCCCGGGAAAAGTGACGGAAGATTTGGCGAGTTTTTTGACAAGTTTTATTAGCGATAAATGTTTCAATATGGTTGTTTGCATAATTTTTTCGCAAAAGTTTATCTCTTATTTTTTCGCAAAAGTTTATCTCTTATTTTTTACTCTATTATTAGTTACTCTTATTTTTTTAAACGATATTTTCTGTACATGTAATGTCATGTAATATATATTTTTTATACTTTTTTTTCTATTTTGCATATATATATCTATCTTATATATATATGTATATATATTAATTGTAATGGCAGTCGTGAACGAGATTTTCCCCTTTTTATCTTTGCCTTCAGAAATATTAAATAGCAATAAAGATTTATATAAATTGGATAATATTTTGCAAGTTTTATACAGACCTCTTCTCCATTTTATGATTTAAAATGTTATTTATATGAGTTGTACCTTTTCTGAGATTCCCACAAGCTATTTTCGGTAAGTTTTTTCTTTCGTTTAGTAATTGTTTACAATTATTTAGGAAAAGGGGGTATTCAGGGGGGCAGAGCCCCTGATGATAACAATTGTTAATCCCAAAAAGCCTCTTAGGTTTGTTAAATATATTTATTTATGTGTTTTTCATTACTCGTTAAAATATTCAAAAAAGGTGATAAAATGTTGTTTTAGTAACGTCCCCAAAACTTTTTAAGATGGCGCAAAAACATGCTTTAATAAACGTATGTTTATAGGTATTTAAAAAGCATGGTTTTCCGCCATATTGAACTTTTGCGGTAACTTTACAGAGAACTTTTTACGGTAAAAGAGTCACGAGACTTGGCTACATTTTTTACATCTGATGGTTTTTCATGGGATTTCACTTCTTTTTTGTAAGTAGTCCTCCTTCTCCTGACTTTGGGCTCTTTTTGGACATCATCCACTGGTTTTCGTCAAGCACACACCCTGTTCCTGTTTTTTGAAGGTACCAAAAATTTGGAACTTTAGTTTTGTTTGCAAAGGCCTCTAGATAAAAATAAGTTTCAGGCTCCTTCCCAGGTAAGAACTAAGTTATTGGGAAGTGGATCAAAAGTATTCTCAGTTGCTTCCAGGAAAGGTACTTTCGATCTGAGGTATTATTCACAGCCCTAGATACTTGATATTTGGCATAAAAGTACAGTTTAGGATACAAAGAAACACAAAATTAAAAATTCCGGAAAATTCCAACAAATCAAACTATTTTCAATTTTTCGATTTTTCGATTTTTTTTTTTTTTTTTTTTTTTTTTTTCAAATTTTTCGATTTTTTTTATTCCTTTTTTCGAAATTTCCACGTTTTTTCTTTTTTTTTTGTATCCTAAACACTACCTTTATGCTAAATTTCCTGTTTCAAGGGCTACAAAATCAAATTATTTTCGAACTTTTGATTGTTTACAAATTTTTCGATTTTTTGATTTTTCGATTTTATTTTCGAATATCCCGAATTTTTTTAATTTTCTTTTTTTTAATCCTTATTTTTTTTTTAAACCTTTAAGCCAAATTTTAAGTTTCTAAGTCTAAAAGATCAAATTATTTACAATTTTTCAGATTTCTCAATTTTTTTTTTTTTAATTTACCGAATTTTTTTATTTTTCCTTTTTTGTATCCTACACAATTACCTTTATGCCAAATTTCAAGTTTCTAGGGCTATGGGATGTACCTTAGCTTTTTGATGATCGGTGAGGGAGTGCCAAAAAAGCGGAACTTCAAGTTTATATATTTTCTGAACCAAAAATTTGATCCCGTTTGCAACTATAGATAAACAAAGTTTCAGGATTTTGGGAGGCAATGCGACTGCCGTGCCTCTAGATATGAAAACAGGGTACTTTTCGGTTAGCCGGGCGCCAGTGATATATATACATGTATATATACACACATATATCTACACACATACATATATATACATATATATATATATGTATGAATATATATATATATATATATATATACGAGGTAGGGTCAAAAAGTTCCCGGAATAGGTCAATTACAAATTATTAAAAAATAGATCGATAATTTTACCTTATTGGCCTTCAAAGTACTTTCCTCCTGCATCCACACACTTCTTCCAGCGTTCGTATAACTATTCAAAACACTCCTTGAATCCATTTATTGAGACGTCCTTCAGTAGCTTCGTCACATTTTCGATCATCTCATCTGAATCCATAAAACTGTGCCCCTTCAATTTCATTTTCAGCCGTGGAAACAGGTAAAAATCCGCTGGTGCTAGGTCGGGAGAATAAGGAAGGTGTTCCAGAGTGGTAGAACTGTGTCTGGCAAGGTAATTTTTTCACAATCAGAGCGCGATGTGGTGGAGCATTGTCGTGTAAAAGAAACCAATCATTTGTTGCCCATTTTTCAGGTCGTTTTCGTCTGATTGCATCTTTTAGTCTTTAAGAATCTCCAGGTAAAGTTCTTTATTGACAGTTTGGCTTTCAGGAATAAATTCGTAGTGAATGACGCACTCGTAATCGAGAAACACCTCCAACATCACTTTCCCTCGGCTTTTGTCCAAGCGGCGAAATTTTTCTTTCCTTGGTGATGTTTTTGCTGACCGTTACGAAAACGCTTATGCCATCGTTCCCGTATGCTTTCTTCAGCATCTCGAGCGTCTCAAAAGGCGATTTCTCGAGTAAAACGCAGAATTTGAATTGTGCACGCCGCTCTAAAAACGACATTTCAAAATCCGACGAATGAAAAATTCGCTTTGTCGGAAATGATCTGCAGCTAACGCCAACAGTACCGGAAATGAATTCCAGATGCCTGTGTGTTTTCCTTATCAGTGTTGCCAACCTCCAAAGCAGATATTTCCCCTCCAACGAACACCTGCGTGAATGTAGGCGACCATTCCGGGAATTTATTGACTCTACCTCGTATATATATATATATATCACTGGCGCCCAGCTAACCGAAAAGTACCGAAAACAGTTAAGGAGAAAAAGGAGAAACTGTGAAGGTTGCTAAAACTTGCGCTTTACAGCCCAAGCAGAAATAGGTATTTAATAATTAATTAGTAGAGATGCTCATATGAAATCGATAAATATATGTTTGACATACTAACATTTAACAAACATGAAATTGCAGGAAATGCATTTTCAATTTTAAAGTATGGTCCTTCAATGTTTCCACAGTTATATATTTGCCCATAACCAATTGTCAAACTTAAACAAAAATTAATTTTGGAAATTTTTGTATTATGCTGACTCTAATATAAGTAAAAACAAGCTTTGTTTTTAATAATTTTTAATAAATTCATTATTAATTAATGATTAAAATATTTCATTTTTTATATTTTCATTTTATGGAAGTGAAAAGAAGTTTTTATTTATATTTTTTAATATATAAATGCATTATTAATTAATAATTAATATTTCAAAAGTAGTTTAATCCATAGGCATTATGTATGCATGGAATTATACAGAGTATCGTAAAAAGCAGAAAGCACTGAAATGCGTAAACTATTTGTCGAGTTATGTCAAATTTAATGGGTTTTTTTGGATAGCTTTCATTATAAAAAAAAAAAAAAAAAACTAAATATTGCAGCCGTTCGGAGGAAAGCAATTCCAAAAATATTTGGTATATTTTCACCGATCATGACCTCCCCACCCCAAAACCACCCTCCGTTCAAATGTTGATTTATATATATAGTATATATACATATATATCTGACATATGTCAAGTAATATGTAACTCTCTTATTTATGATTTGGATGTGACCGAGTATATGTATAGGACATACTAAGGTCTCGATCGAGTTCGTTGGCCAGCTTCATCCGCCATCTTGTTTCAAAATGGTGGCCAGTTATTTTTTTATTTTTTTTAATTCAAAAAGATGCATAAAAAATTATAAATTGAAAAAGTTGTTTCTGTTAAGTATTAGATCGTGATACAAGGATTCCGGAACATTTTTTGTTTTGGCTTTATCTTAAAAAATGGCAGAGCTATGGCATTTTGAAATTCTAAGGTGACTGACAGTTTGAAACAATCTGATTTTTTTTATGCTGTAACTCTCATTCTGAAATTCGCATTCAAATTCAGTATTAACGAAAACCAGGATTGGATTTTCTATAATCGGGTTCCAAACAATTTAGCTTCGGGTGCTTGAGTGAAATGAGATCGCTCAAAACTGATGAAAATTCTTATTTCCATATCTATATTATAAAGCAAAAACAGATCAATGAGTAACGCTGATGTAATATTGACGGCGGCGACATCTGACCAATAAATTTCGCTTTTACTGCAATTATTTTAACTTCTTAGCATTACACGAATTTATACCGTCAAATAGAAAAAAATATATACTTTTACATGCAATATGACATGCAATGACAACTGTATCTCACTTTACTGATTTTTTATGGATTTTTAAAATAATTTTCAAGCATGAATATTTTTAAATGTACGTGAAATCTAATTACGGAAGAATAACCTGTTTGCACTTAAAACACTGTAAATAATTCTCATTTGTTTGTTTCCATGTAATATTCTGTAATTAAATTTCCAAATGAAATAAAAACTTCGCAAATAATCAAATAAATAAATAAAGAACGAATTTAGCAGTTAAGGTCATTGTGCCTAAATGAGACGTGATTGCCCGTAATTATGTCGCATTTAGGGTATACTGGCAGTTTGTTAAATAAACGAGCAGGGAAGACCGAGCTATGCTCTGTCAAAATTAGCTTTGAGTTCAAATATCATAACCCATAACCAAAATGACCCACTAATCGAAATTTCTCCATCATTAACATAGACCAATAGTCTTATCGTTCCCTAAAACTATAGGATACAAAATTTAGATAAAATGGTCTGAGCCGTTTTTAAGATAAAAATAGCTTGACCCATAATGACCCATGACCAAAATGACCCACTAATCGAATTTTCTAGAACACATGACCAAGCCTAACAGTCTTCTCGTGCCCGAAAACCATAGGATGCAAAATTTAGTGTAAATAGTTTGAGCCGTTTTTAAGATAAAATAGCTTGACCCATAAAGACCCATGACCAAAATGACCCACTAAACGAATTTAGAAAGATAAAAATACCTTGACCGATTGACCAATTCCATATTCTGTATATGAAAGTTATTTTTTATAATTGCAGTTATTATTAAAATTTTAGTTATTACTATATTAAGTAGTTAAATATTAAGTGTTTCAACTTTGAGTTTTATCCATTTCTACTTTTTATTAAATATTTCAAAAATTGACAGCAATTAAATGAATATCTTAAGATGAACTGACATGCATAAAATGCATTGTCACATTTAGGTACTTTGGACGCCTGATTTAGGTTTTCACTTAGGTTTTAACCCATGACCAAAATGACCCACTAATCAAAATTTCTCGAACATGTGATCTAGCCCAACAGTCTTCTCGTGCCCGAAAACCATAGGATGCAAAATTTAGTCGAAATAGTCAGAGCCGTTTTTTAGATAAAATTAGCTCGACCCACAGTGACCCAAAAATGACCCACTAATCGAATTTTCTCGGACATGTGACCTTGCCCAATGATTTTCTCGTGCCCGAAACTGGTAAGATACAAAATTTAATCAAAATCGTTAGAGCCGTTTTTTAGATAAAATTAACTTGACCCACGTTGACCCAAAAATGACCCACTAATAGAAAGTTCCCGAACATGTGACCCAGCCCAATAGTCTTCTCGTTCCCGAAAAGGGTAGGATACAATATTTAGTCAAAATCGTTAAAGCCGTTTTAAAGATAAAATTTGCATATATAACCACACACACAAGATTTGCTCGTATTAGAATATATGATGATATATATTTTATTAATCAGGAAATGATTAAATACGGTGCCTTTAGTTGAAAATTAACGTGTTTTGTAGAAATTTAATCATTATCTGTATTATAAGCGATCAATATACGATTGTCGCATTTATAGTAAGTTAAAACCTAAATCAGGCGTCCAAAGTACCTAAATGTGACAATGCATTTTATGCATGTCAGTTCATCTTAAGATATTCATTTAATTGCTGTCAATTTTTGAAATACATAATAAAAAGTAGAAATGGATAAAACAGAAAGATGAAACACTTAATATTTATCTACTTAATATATTAATAAGTTAAATTTTAATAATAATTTAAATTAGAAAAAATAACTTTGATATACAGAATATTGAACATATTACAATTAAATAATGGATGTTTCAACATCCATACTCCAAACACTTTTAAATTTGACCATGTATGAAACAAGAAGTAACTAATGAATGGCCAATACAAGACACATTTTGCCCAAGCAAAGTTTATAACTGTATATTTTAAGCATATATATTGATTTTCAGCTTGCTTTCAACTCATTATTACTTTCTTCTACTTATAATAGAAAAAAGTATTGTCATCGAAATTTTCTTTGACTTCCGGTTTTCGACGGATTTACACGTTTAATAAGGCAGAGATTCCAAAAAACATGTTTTTACAAAACGTCTGTATGTCCGTCTGTCTGTATGTCTGCCCTCCTTGTATCATTGCAAAGTATATGAAGTTAAACTTCAAATTGACCCAAATTTCATTTATAGGTTTTTGGTTACATTGCAAAAAATGACCAATGTTTCTTATTTTATGAAAATATGCTATAGCCACAAACGAAAATATAATATAATCTTCTGAGTTATCCGAAATTTCAAATAGCATGTTACATTGTCTTTTGAATCCCCAGAAACGAATACATTTTCAAAATTTAAAGAATAATTTATAAAAACAAATTATTTTTAGCTGCCCGAATTTTTCAGAAACGTTTCCGAAGAGTTTTTATAGTGTATTAATGAGTGTCCTCAGGCTGGAATACCTGTTTTTCGAATGCTATCAATTCTGAAGTAAACATTTTCATGCTTAAAAAAATGTTTAACAGACAAACATGCAAAATTAACAGCGTTAACAATAACATTAAAATTAAGATTATTTCTTTACTCTTTCATGTATAAATTAACTTATGCGGCTGAAAACGTGTACTTGAGAATGGATAACATTCGAAAAACAGGTACTCCAGCCTGAGGACACTAATTAATACACTATAAAAACCCTTCGGAAACGTTTCTGAAAAATTCGGGCAGCTAAAAATAATTTGTTTTTATAAATTATTCTTTAAATTTTGAAAATGTATTCGTTTCTGGGGATTCAAAAGACAATGTAACATGCTATTTGAAATTTCGGATAACTCAGAAGATTATATTATATTTTCCTTCTTGGTTATAGTATATTTTCATAAAATAAGAAACATTGGTCATTTTTTACAGTGTAGGGCCAGCAGGTCCCACTTGAATTTGGGTATATTTCGAAGAAAGGCGGCGCTGTGATAGTGATTTTTGTTCCATTTTCACTATTGTATCATCGAAAAGTGTATGAAGTTATGCAGATAATTGAACCAAATTTCATTTATAGGTTTTTGGTTATGGCCAGCAGGTTCCACTTGAATTTGGAGATATTTCGACGAAAGGGTGTGCTGTGATACCAATTTTTGTTCCATTTTCACTATTCTATCATCGAAAAGTGTATGAAGTTATGCAGATAATTGAACCAAATTTTTTGTATATATTTTTGACTATGGCCTGCGGGTTCCAGGTGAATTTGGGGATATTGTGCCTGGAGGGGGCGCTATGATAGCCATTTAAAGATTTCAAATTTTAAAAAATGTACAAAAAAATTAGAAATCCTTAAAAAATTTTTTACGTTAAATGTTCGGCCTTGATCCAAGGATTCCAGAGTATTTTTTTTTTGCCTCTATCTTAAAAAATAGCTGAGATATAGCAGTTTGAAATTTTAGGAGGGCTTACATTTTGAAAGAATACAGCAGGATTCCTCCATATACGGGTTTAATTTATGAGTTTAGGGAACATGGTTCCGGCAACTTTTATTTCATTGTTGTAAACCATCGCATCGTTTCAACTTCTACATGCTTAACACTATATATTTATATTCGCCAACGTCAAATTCTCGCGAAGCTTGGCGACAATTGGCGATTTATTGTCAAATATGACGACAAAAATACGTTGCCATATATGAAGTCAACATGGCTATGTATGTCTAATTTGGCGATATTCTCATTCAAATTCAATATTGAGGAGAACTAGGAATGACTCTTCTGTGGGTTCCACCCATTTTAGCTTCGTGTTTTTCAGTAAAATAGCTAAAATCTTAAAGCCAAGCAATACGGAGACTATCTTTTCCTGCCGGTACAAGCCAGAAGGACTTTTCGTAGTTTAGTATAATACATCGGCTGCTCGCATCCAGGTAACCCGACGATTCGCAAGTAGCCGACGCACAACAGAATGACGAAAAATATTGATTTTTTTGACGGTGAGATAGCGAACTTTGAAGCATTAACATGTATGAGATAGAAGAAAGTTTTGGGTTTGGCATATCCGACTAGTTGCTTTTTGTCTTCCGTGTAGGAACTCAATATTTGTTTTATTTCTGTAAGATATGGATATAAATCATTGGATCTCAAACCTTTTTAACCACTCCCCATCTAAGCCTCTCTAAAATTACGATATCCCCCCCCCCCGTCCTCTCTATATGACATATAATTTTTATTATTTAAAATGAGACACTCATATTTGATACATTTTATGTTTGATTGTACTTCATTAAGAACAAACTAAATTTTTTCGGATAATAAGATCTATCTGTGAATACCACAATTTACAAGAAGCCTTTTTGAACTATCATCTTTATCGATTTTAATTAGCCAATTTCATTTCCCACCATAATATACTTCTCTGTTAGGCTGTCTTTTTTTTATTTAAATTCATGCCATAATGTAATACTTATCTACTGTGTATGAGGCCTGTACCAAAGCCATAAGAATATATCCAACTACCTTCTGTAATGTCCATTTTTTGGATATTATTAATTTCATAAGATTTTTAGTACCTCGTTTACATTTTCAGGTTAAAGTTGTTCGATACAGTCAGTTTTAGATATAGCCTCTTTAAAACATATTTAAGTTTTCGGTCGAAGAAAAACGCCATTGCATGATCATGTGGAAATTCCTAATTTATTCACTCAACAAAGCTTAAACAAAATTTCTGCTTTAAACATCATTTTAATATAATATAATATACCACATAAATGTACCTTAGGAAAATACCACATAAATTTACCTCAGGAAAATACCACATAAATTTACCTCAGTGAATCTCGTAAAAGGTCTCTAAGCATTTGAAGGATTTAGTTCGTCGCTAATAAAGCTCTAATAACCAAAATGCGTAGCATATTTTAGAAACTTGTCGCCTTTTAACGAGATTTTACGTCAAGTAAATGAAACAGATTTTCAAGGCCTTGACGTTGAAACAATTATTTGATCTTCAAAGTTTAAAAAACGAAATTTTGATAATAATAATGAAAAATGTGTATTGGAATTGGAATTTAAAAAAAAAAAGTTTTTAATACAGTGAAATATTTTGCGTTTTGTTCCTGAAGTTGGGATGCTTCATTATGAAGAATTTATGCGTTAATAATTTATTATTGCGTTAATATTGATTCTTGTGTTAATATTTTAAGTAAAGGAAAATTCTCGCCTTTATGGATCGTCACATTTAAGCACAATGATCTTATGTAATTGAACTACGAGCTAAACACTGAAATAATCAGAATCATCACAAAAGTTGCTATACATAACTAAATGTTTCGCGATTATGCGGCTAATACGAAGGTAAAACAAAATGCTTTTTTGTGAAGCTGGTGGGCAATTTAAAATATATACTAAATGTAAAAAACCTATTTGAGGTTTAAATGAAAAAATATCTCCATCCATTTTTTCTACACAGGGCAATATATCGGGAAACTTCAACTCAGGTAGCCCTTCTTGGATTGCCCTTGTTTTAATCATGCTGAATTGAAATATGTATTCTGAGAAAAATGACACTTTCAAATCTGAGTAAATCGATGTTTTACTTTGTTATGAAACTGTTTGTTTCAAATAGGACGACCCTATGCTTTCAATTCTGAAATACGAGAAATACTCAGAATATTGAAACACAGACAATACTCAAAGCTGAGTACATAGAGGTCAGTTCATATTCATTTTTGAAACATGGACATACTCAAAAATGATTAGGATCAGTTCAAACTCATATTTGAAACATGAACATGCTCAAAAATGAGCACATAGAAGTCAATTCATACGCATTTTTGAAACATGGACCTACTCAGATATGAGCACATGACGTTTTATTATTGAGGGTGTGCATGTTTTCATAAAGGAGCATATACAGGTTTCAAACTTGAGTCATTTTGATTCGGAACCATTTTATCTATGCGACATACTTAGATTTGAGTATTTATTGCTCAGTTGTGAAAATGTCGTTTTTAGAGTGTAATAAATTTGTTATGCTATTGTATTGAACTTTTAAAAGTTTATTATTTAAAGTTCTATTTTATTATCTAAATAATTCGTTCTGACAAATTAAAACACATAAAATTATAAAGGACTTTCTAATAATAAAAATAACATTTTATGCGTATGTATTAGAAGTTAAGCCGGCGTTCGAATTTTTCTCCTTTAATTTTTATACTGTACAGTAGGGTATAAAAAGTAACTATTTTCTTTGCTCCAAAATTGCATTCATTACAAATTTAACAGTATTATTTTATATTATTTATTTTCTTGACATTTTGGCTACAACTTTTCTGTAATCTGTAATTTATAGAATGACAGAAAAAGATTAAATATATAATACATAATCCTATTATAAAGAATTTTTCACATAACCTTCAGTCTTTGCGTGTGTTTTACATGTATTAAAATTCGAATAAATATAAGTTTAAGGCTTCAGACTGGCACATTTGCTTTTAAATAAGATTATAAACTAAGCTTTAAAATCGCTTGTTTTTATAAAACTAAATATCGTATGATCTAAAACAGGAGCAAAACAATACTACATAAAAGCCAAACAAACAGAACTGTAAGAAGAATTATATCATAGATTGCATTTATAAGCAAGATTTACAATTGGTGAAACGGTCCTTTAAACTTTTATTTTGATATTTTTAATTTTATTTTTCTTTATTGTATTGTAATACTATATTTAATACATGTTTTCACTCTTTACTTACCCATCATACGTAGTATAGGGTAAGTCTTATGATCGTTTTAAAAATCGAAAAACAAATTTTGACGTATTTACACGTTTCAGACACTAGAGATTCCGAAAAACATATTTTTAGAAAAAAAATTGCCGTCCGTCTGTCTGTGTGTTTGTCTGTAAACACACTATCTCCCGAACAAATTGAGATAGAGACTAGAAATCTAATGTAATAATGTGAAGGAACCTATTGAATTTCAGTAACCTCGGTTATACGGAACTATTTTTTTCGGACTCTCGAAATATTCGTTCTGATAAAAGGCAAGGGTAGGAAAAACTACTTTTTGTTTGTAGCGAACTACAACTACAACTACTTTAAGAAAAATGTAGTTAACTACAACTACAACTACTTGTTTTAAAAAGTAACGACTACAAACTACTTTTCAAAAGTAGTCACTACTTCGCTACTTTTCGCTACTTTAGTTATCATCGCTAATTAAATACACCGCAAACGATTTTTCCCCATAGACCATAATGTAACAGAATTCTTTTGAATGTCTCTGTAAGCGAGATATAAATGCTACACATTTCATTTTCAATACTGAACATTATATGGGGAACTTCAATAACATATAAAACCTTCATGGCAATCCGAGTATATTTACGAGAGTTAGAGCATGGACAGACAAACAAAGCGAATTCATAAACACTTTTTAGGTGCGTTCGTAATTATATAAATACGTAGCACCTATAGTCGTCGTTTGGTCCGTCCGTCTGTCCGTCCGTCTGTCTGTCTGTCTGTCCGTCTGTCTGTCCGTCCGTCTGTCTGTCTGTCCGCATATAACAACGCAAAAACTACCCAACCAAATGGTTTGCAATTTAAAATATATTATCTTTGCAGAATTTTGTCGAGACATTTCAAATTTTATTAAAATCGAATCAAAACTTTAGGAGATATTAATAAAAATATTTATTAAGAAATTTGAATTTTTTTTTTTAAATCGGTGCTTTTTTGTTATAGGAGCTTCCGAAGTTTAATCGTCAAGCGACCGAGATACTTATTTTATGACAGAAATTAATCTGCAGACGATATAATTCATTTCACAGAATTAAAAATCATCAAGATCTGAATATTTATATAACTAGCTGATACATATATATCTGAATATTTATATAACTAGTTAAGATATTTGTATAAACAGTGTCATAAAATATATACTTAACTAGCTGTTTAACCCGTTCTACGCACGGGATATCATGAATTTAATTCTAAAACGTGCGTACGAACGCACCTCGTTTGTAACGTTTGACGTACAATTTCCAACTTTTTAATTATGTTGGAAAGTGTTAAAAAGAGGAAATTTGAAAACAAAAATTGTAATAATTTTACAAATTTATGAGAGTGATATAGCACAGTACACTGTTAAAAATTTGCAGCAAACTGTCCAGTCATTTGCCCGTTTTTGTAGAAAACGGTCACATAACCGTAATTTAACTATATTCTGATCGTATTATTGTTCATTTTATGGTCACAATATAGTTAAATTACGATTATGTAACCGTTTTCTACAAAAACGGTTAAATGACTGGACAGTTTGCTGCAGATTTTTAACTGTGTAGCGCTTAAGGTGGTTCTCAAATTACTTGCTCAACAACGCGAAACTTTCTGATACATTATCCGACTCACTTTTAAACACATAGGCATAAAATTGGCAGGTCTGACTATTGAAGCGATTTGGAATCGAAATGAATTTTTCACTTTTTGATAAATAAATTACTTCTCGGGTTATAAGCGATTCGTGTCACGTTTTTTCCCTTTCTCCTGCTGCGGCGTCGGAAATTCGCTCGACTTTGACAGTGTTTTCTGAAAAATCTTCTGTCCTTACCAAAAAATAAAATAAAATAAAGAATAGTGGAAAACGTCTTTCGGTTACAAAGTTTCTGAATAAGAACACTTGCATTTTCATGCGTTTCCGAACAAAAATGAATTGAAGAATATGTCATAAAGTAGCCAGTTTGGATTTGAGAACAACCTTAAGAGCGCATAGCCCTCGGTAAATTTGAATATACATTATTTTTTTTAAATAGAGCTAAATAGTCCTATTTCTTTACAATTTAAATATAGTTCCTGAAAGCAATTTAAAAATTGAACAAGATCATATCGACTTGCATAAGTTAAATCCTAGCTTTTCTTTTCCTTTCTATCTCTTTTTGTTTGTTTCCCTTTGAAAACCCGAATTTCAACATACTGGGCTATAGATTCATTCTGGAGACAAAGATAGAGATATTTCATTAAAACACCAAGCTAACCAATAAATCAAATATAAAACATTATAAATCAATGATTTTAGCGATAAAAAACCTGTGCAGCTAAAGTAAAAATAAATAGCCATAAAAATAAAATTAAGCATTCTTAGGCATTTTTTAAAATAGTATATTTTTATTTCCAACCACCTTTGTTTTATCTATTGGAATCTTCAAAAGGAAATATGCAGTAAATTAATTTGTATGCATACATTGGACAAATATTTCACAATGATCAAAAGACGTATTAATAAAATAATTTTTTGCGATAATAAACAGTTCGATAAGAATATTTTCTGAATCAGGGATCTTAATTCAAAAATACCCTTTTAATGATTTAGGAATTTTAGTGAATAACGATTTAGATATTTGGTGCGAGATGCGTAAATTATTTCCAGTAATTATTATTAATAAAGAAAATGCTAACTCACTTCTATGTCCAACTTCAAGTTGTAAGCAGATGATTTTGATACTAATAACTTCTTATTAATTGGACAAAGTTTACATGTTACAGAATATTTATCACTTTCTTGTTGTTCTATAACGTCAAAATAAAATATTCATTATATGCCGACCAGAGCAGTTCTATACTATTTTTGTCTGTCATTCTATTACATTAATCTCAAAAGAAGCATCCCCACATTAAAACACAAGATTTAATAATGAGTAAGAAGACAAAAGGTTACCAGTAAGAAAATTATTTTTTTGATGAGAGAGTACTTTGCGGTTTTATCTGCAAATCCAGCAAATAATAGATCACAGGCATGCTGACACTTTATGTTTCAGCTGCTAGTTTGTTTGAAGGCAAAATCTTTACTTCCTAGTGCACTTTTAATAATAAATTGGTATACTTGTCTTTCTGTGCTTTTCGAATATATATATATATATATATATATATATATATATATATATATATATATATATATAATTAGAGTTCTAACGTTTTTAAACTGGCAGGAAGCGAGCAGAAATTTTGTTCGAAGGGGAATATTTTAAATGATTGATTATTTATTTAATGTTACCAGACAGCAAAGAATACGGAACTTAAAAAAAGAAGAGTTTTAAATTTTGTATATGGAGAGGTAGGGGAGAATTTATAACACTGATTATTTATCGTCACTACAGAGCACGATTTAAGGCAGAAGATTTTTTTAATATAAAAATAAAAATAACTTAAAGATTTTAGATTTATTTGTATGATGGGGGGGGGGGGGGTTAAGTTATGGGAGGTTAGGGGACAATTTAGATGGTTACTTATATATTATTATTAGGTAGAAACGAATGTGGCCATTTTTTTAAATTTAAATAAAGAGTTTTAAATATTTGAAACTGTATGCTGGAGGAGGGACAAAAAGGGAAGCCTAAATTTTGGGGACAAGGAAATGATTTTTATTTATTGTCATTAGAGAGCAACAAATGAAATGAAAGATTTTATTTTTGTATAAAAATGAAGATTTAAAAATATTTTAAACTCATTTGTATGCTACTAGGGAGAAGCGTGAATTTGAGAGGTTAGGGATAATTTAGATGATTTATGTTTAGATAAATCCGTTCTTTTTCTTTTTCTTTCTTTTTTTTAATAAAGATTTTACATTTCTTTGCTTGCTAGGGGTGGAAGGCAAAAGAGAGAAGAAATTAGTCAGATAAAGACTTAACATAGTCAGACGACTATATTTTGGTAAAAATGATCGTAGTCGTATAAAAATACATTATATTGAGAAGATTTCTATTGATTTAAATAACTATACACGAAGTTTCTGACACCCAAACTTTGAAAATGACAGTTATTTTGTGACCGTGCCCGTCGTCTATGGAGAATTATATGACACTGCAACTGAGATTTGTCGCTGACGTTCGCAAATTGTTGCAGAGAACATATTTTGCACTAAAGAAACGAGTTATGATCATGTGATTTGAAGATTGGCACTTTTTTCCTCCCTCCTAAAGTAGCGTCAAAAGTAGCGTCAAAAGTAGCGTCGATGCTCGCTACAAACTACTGATATTTTGTATCGCGCTACTCGCTACACTACACTTTTTTTAATGTAGCGCGCTACACTACAAACTACTGGAAAAAGTAGAGGCTACTGTAGTTTCGCTACTTGTAGCGTGCTACTTCCGAGCCCTGATAAAAGGTATATGAAAATTTTCGAAAATGTTTATTTTAAGGAGTGAATATAAAAGACAATAAAAAAACATAAATTTTGCATAAAGAATGTAGTCGATTGGATAATATGTTGCCGAGATATTTGTCATCGTATTTTCTACACTCTTCGATTTTTCATGACCCTGTATTTCCTTCAAATTTCAATTCAAAGATCTATTTTAATTAGAAATGAGACGCTTAATCCGACGCAGTAAACTGTTAGTTAATAGGATTATCATTTTTTGGAGCTATAAGGATGTTTCTTTTACGCAATTCAGTAATAGAGCATTTAAAGTTTATGAAGTCATCAAGCCAGGATTTTATTAGAATTGCAATGCATTTTATAAATAGTTTACACATGTTTTATTTTCATATTATTTTATATTATACATATCCATGATGGGTAAGTATTACGGTGGCCTCCAACGACTAGTTTCTTCTATCTATAATAGAAACTATTGTAATTGAAATTTTTTTCGACTTCCGGTTTTTTGTCGGAATTTACAAGTTTTAGGGGTCAGAAATTCCGAAAAACATGTTTTTGCAAAATTGTTTCTCTGTCAGTGTGTCTGTGTGTGTGTCCTTTTTGTATCATCAAAAAGTGTATGAAGTTATGCATAGAATTGAACCAAATTTCATTTATATGTTTTTGGCTGCAGCCCGCAACTGCATTTGGGAATATTCCACCAGCTGCATTTGGGAATATTCCACAATCTGCATTTGGGAATATTCCTCCAGAAGGGGGCACGGTGATAGACAGTTAAAGATTTCAAATGCAGAAAGATGTACAGAAAAATTAGAAATACTAAAATATTTTCCGTTAAATGTTCCGCCTTGATCCAAGCCTTCCGGGGCAATTTTTATTTTACCTCTATCTTAAAACTAGTCGGATATGCCAATCTCAAAACTTTTTTCTATCTTATACATATTAATGCTTCAAAATTCGCTATCACACCGCCAAAAACAATCAATATTTTTCGTCATTCTGTTGTACGTCAGCTGCTTGCGAATCGTCGGATTACCTGGATGCGAGCAGTCGATATGTTATTTTAAACCACGAAAAGTCCTTCTGGCCTGTACTGGCAGGAAAAGATAGCCTCCCTATTGCTTGGTTTTAAGATTTTAGCTAATTTTACTGAAAACAACGAAGCTAAAATGCGTGGAACCCGATTACAGAAGAGTCATTCCCAGTTCTCGTCAATACTGGATTTGAATGAGAATATCGTCGAATTAGACAGACATAACCTTCATATATAACAACATTTTTTGTCGCCAAATTTGGTGATATTTCCCCAATTGTCGCCAAGCTTGACGAGAATTTGACGTTGGCGAATATAAATATATAGTGTTAAGCATGGAAGAATTGAAACGATGGTTACAACAATGAAAAAACAAATTGCCCAAACCATGTTCACTAAAACTCATAAATTAAATCTGTTTATGGAGGAATACTGCTGTATTGTTTCAAAATGTATGCCACCCTAAAATCTAAAATTTCAAACTGCTATATTTCAGCCATTTTGATAGAGGCAAAACAAAAAATGTGCTGGGATCCTTGGATCAAAGCCGAATATCTAACTCAACAAAGTTTTAGGATTTCTAATTTTTTTGTACATTTATTTTTATTTAAAATCTTTAAATGGCTATCATAGTACCCTCTACTGGCGGTTATCCCCATATTCATTTGCGACCTGCAGGCCGTAGACGTATACAAAAAATTTGGTTCAATTATTTGCATAGCTTCATACACTTTTCGATGATACAATAGTGAACATGGAACAAAAATCGCTATCACAGTGCCCCCCTTTCGTCGAAATATCCCCAAATTCAAGTGGGACCTGTTGGCCTATAACTAAAAACCTATAAATGAAATTTGGTTCATTTTGAATCATAACTTTTCGATGATACAAAGAAGACATACACATGGACGGACAGACGGACACACGGACAGACAGACATTTTGTAAAAACATGTTTTTCGGAACTCCTGACCCCTAAAACGTGTAAATCCGTCGAAAACCGGAAGTCAGAAAAAATTTCTATTACAATACTTTCTTCTTTTATAGATCGACTAGCAAAACCCGCAGCTTTGCTCGCGTAATTCTTGAAAAATGCCAAGTGGTATTCGTTGGCCTATTTTCATTAGAG
This sequence comes from Maratus michaelseni, assembly GCA_963931845.1. Classification (NCBI taxonomy): domain Eukaryota; kingdom Metazoa; phylum Arthropoda; class Arachnida; order Araneae; family Salticidae; genus Maratus; species Maratus michaelseni. The sequence continues at coordinate 130,850,303 of OZ007596.1, read as the reverse complement.
GAAATTTTACTGCTACAGATAATTCAGAAATTACTAATTAAGCCACACTAATGTCGAAAGAAAATCGAAATTATAGAACGTTTTTCGCTCTTCCCCCCCTCCCTGTGGTAGTGTCACCGATATAAAATATAGCCTATGTTATAGCAGGATCTGTTACCATCAATTTGCCACCATCACTTTTGAAAATGGTTCTGTAGTTCCAGAGATTCCTTAGACACTGTAATTTAGAATATTTTTAGACCACTTTTTGCTCATCTCACCCTTTTAAATTTCGCAATTTTTTAGAATTTGTTCTTAGAGAGCATTTACATCTTATAAGTAACTACCATGCCAAATTTCAAGTTTCTAGTTCCTTCAATATAAAAAAAATCGAAATTTAGAATGTTTTTCACTCTTGCACCTCCCTGTGGTAGTGGCACCGACATAAAATATAGCCTATGTTACAGCAAGGACTGTCACCATCAATTTGCTACCATAACTTTTAAAAAGGGTTCGGTAGTTCCAGAGATTCCATAGAAATTGTAATTTAGAATGTTTTTAGAACGCTTTTCACTCATCTCACCCTTTTAAATTTCGATTTTTTTTAGAATTTGTCCTTAGAGAGCATTTACATCTTATAAGTAACTACCATGCCAAATTTCATGTTTCTAACACATTCAGTATAAAACAAATCTAAATTATAGAACGTTTTTTTCGCTCTTGAACCCCTCCCCCGTGTAGTAATGGCATCGATATAAAACATAGCCTATGTTGGAGCAGGGACTGCCACCATCCATTGGCCACCATCACTTTTGAAAACGGTTCTGTAGTTCCAGAGATTCCATAGAAATTGTAATTTATAATGTTTTAAGAACACTTTTCGTTCATCTCACCCTTTTAAATTTCGAATTTTTTTAGAATTTGTTCTTAGAGAGCATTTACAACTTATACGTAACTACCATGCCAAATTTCATGTTTCTAGCTCCTTCAGTATAAAAATAATTAAAATTTTGAGAACGTTTTTCATTCCTGCACCCCCTTGTAGCTGTAGTGGCACCGACATAAAATATTGCCTATGTAGATCAGGGACGGTCACCATCCATTTGCCACCATCACTTTTGAAAACGGTTCTGTAATTCCAGAGTATCCATAGAAATTGTAATTTAGAATGTTTTTAGAACGCTTTTCGCTCATCTCACCCTTTTAAATTTCGATTTTTTTTAGAATTTGTTCTTAGAGAGCATTTACATCTTATAAATAACTACCATGCCAAATTTCATGTTTCCAGCTCCTTCAGTATAAAAAAAATCGAAATTTTAGAATGTTTTCCGCTCTTGCAACCCCCTGGGGATAGTGGCACCGACATAAAATATAGCCTATGTTGGAGCAGGGATTGTCACCATCAATTTTCCACCATCACTTTTGAAATCGCATCAGTAGTTCCAGTGATTACCCTCTACAAACAAACAATCTTTACTACTTTATAATATTAGTATAGAAGAAAGTAAAAAGGCTGAGATATAGCAGTTTGAAATTTTAAGGTAGCTGACATTTTGAAACAATACAGCAGGATTCCTCCATAAACGGATTTAATTTATGAGTTTTATTAAACAAGGTTTCTGGTTTCTTAATCTACAGAAAGCTTGGCGCCATCCATCTTAGTGATTCAGATCAATTTCATTTTGAATTGTCTTAATATCATGAAAATGCGCCGCAAACGATTTTCCTTATAGATCACAATGTAACAGAATTATTTTGTGTGTCCCTGTAAACGAACTATAAATGCTACAGACTTCATTTTCAATAGTGATCATGCTATAGTAAATCACAACAACATATATCAGTTACATGGCAATACGAGTATATTTTTTACGAGAGTTAGAGCTCGGACAGGCAAACCGAAGTCATCAACACTTTTCAATTTTGTTGGCAAGTTTCTTAATTTTTTTTTTTAAGAAACCTTCATGAATCCATGAATTCACGTTTTATTCTTACACAAATGTTTTTTCAAGATATACATAGTCATGTACAATACCTATAGATCATATAGATATATAGATAGATCATATAGATATATAGCAATAGATCATTTCAAGCATTTTATTTTATAGATTGATTGCAAACATATTACTTACCCATCATACGTAGTATAGTGTAAATCTTATGATCGTTTTAAAAATCGAAAAAAAAAATTAACGGACTTGCACGTTTCGGACACTGAAGATTCCGAAAAACATATTTTTAGAAAAAAAAAATGCCATCCGTCTGTCTGTGTCTGTAAACGCTCTATCTCCCGAACAAATTGAGGTAGAGACTTGAAATTCAGTATGTACTTAGTATGTAATAATGAGAAGAAGCCTATTGAATTTCAGTAACCTCGATTATCCGGAACTATTTTTTTCGGACTCTCGAAACGTTCGTTTTGATAAAAGGTATATGGAAATTTTCAAAATTTTTATTTTAAGGAGTGAATATAAACGACAATTTAAAAAAAAAAAAATTAACATGAAAAAAAAAAACATAAATTTTTGAAGTTGATCAGATAATTAGTTGCCGAGATATTTGTAATCCTATTTTCCACACTCTTCGATTTGTCATGACCCTGTATTTCATTCAAATTTCAATTCAAAAATATATTTTAATTGGAGACGCTTAATCCGACGCAGTAAACCGTTAGTTAATAGGATTATCAATTTTGGAGTTATAAGGCTATTTCTTTTACGCAATTCAGTAATAGAGCATTTAAAGTTTAGGACGTCATCAAGCCACGATTTTAATCGAATTTCATTGCATTTTATAAATAGTTTACGCATGTTTTATTTTCATATTTTATATTATGCATATCCAAGATGGATAAGTATTACGGTGGCCCCCAACGACTAGTTTCATCTTGTGAGTAATATTCTGAGTCTAATTGTTTTACACTTTCCGAAATAGTTGGGAAGTATTTATGAATTCAGTTTGTCTATCTGTCTGTCTATTTCGTAAATGTACTCGGATTGTCATAAAATTGATATACGTTTTTGAAATTCATATACGGGGTTACACCAAAAAATCGGATATTTTGCCATCTATGAGTAGTAGTTTCCAAAAGTAAGTTTATAGAGCTTATAAATCTGTGATCCGTACTAAAATCGACTATGCCTGCCAGGTCTATGGTTCTGCCAGTAAATCTGTTCTTAAAAAACTTAATAATTACAGTTTTTACAGTTGTTATACAGTTTATCACATTCCGTTTTTACAGTATTACTGTATTATATATGTATGTGTTTTAAAAATAAAAATTTTTTGGAGAAACGTTTTCCATAGAAAGGAGCGCACCAATTGCATTTGCTCCAGCGCGCTGAATATGTAGCTACGCCACTGACGATAAGCGATAAGTGCTGGATGTTCGTTTTCAACTGTAATATGCATTTTAAAACTTAACTAACTTTAGTCTGTTATGAGGTGTGTAGATCATATGCAGGGCTGTACAAAAGAATGCGCACGGTGAAAAGAATTTTCGATTAAGGACAGCAAATGCTGAAAAGAATTTTTACTCTCTAATATGTTTACATGTATATGTTACGTTCAATATGATTAATCCAGTCATTATTAATAATAACCAGTTATTATTAATAATGACCGCGGTTATTATTAATAATTAATGGCCTTTATGTCCGGTCATTATTAATAATAACCGGTTATTATTAATAATGACTGGATTAATCATAGTGATCTTAACATGTGTATATATTTACCTAGATGTCTTTATTCATCAGACGTCTGTCATGAAAAAATGAAATTTCTTGGCAATATTTCGATGGTGTTGGAAAATGTTTCATAAGATATGCCGTGATGCCTGATTTTTCATTTTTGCTTAATTTTTAATCATATTTCGTAATTCTGGATACAAGGTTATTCCGTTGTTGAGACAAAAATGAAGAAAGAAGGAAATAAATGGGACCAGTGGAACCGTGTGAGGATTTCGCACTGCAATCTAATGTCTTTTACCAATATATAATATTTCTTAGATGCAGGTTTAAACTTTTAAAGAAAAAAAACTAAGGATTGAAAATATCTGCAAACAGTACTAGTCAAGCCAGAATATCATCTCAGTTATTCCGTCAAAGTTACAGTAAAAACTGATCGAAGATAGCAAAAGGCACGCGTTAGGAAAAAAATAGCTGTATTTTAACTGTATTAGTGGATGACGTCATAAAAAAACACGGGATAAAGAAAAATAAATTTAATGCATATAAAATACAACTTAATATTACAAAGCATACATTTTGGGCTACACGTGAAGTACCACTGCTTCGATCAACCAACGGTGTATTTTTCTTCTAAACATTTGAATTTCAATTTTGCTTTTTAATCATAAACGTAAGATTCAACGTCCACTTTATATTTTGACACGCCCGACTCAAAGACTTTTCAGAGACGTCTCATTTTATCTTTTTTATACTTTTTTTATATATATATAATTATTGTTGAGCACGATATAATGCGGTATTTTATTTTCGTGGCAACATTGATATTAAAAAAACCTTTCATTCCATTTATGGAAACAGTGCTGATTTTTAATTAACGGCAATTTTGAATCAAAAAACATGTTTTAACGAAATGTGAGTGTACTATGTCCAGGGCCTGATCATACAAAAGGCACGTGAAGCACATACCCTCTAAAATTTAAAAGGGGTCCCAAAATGACTATGAAGATAGCTCTCTAATTCCCATTTCCATTTTTTTTTTTACATTGTATTTTTATTTTTATTTTTTTACTTTATTTTTTATTTTTATTTTTATTTTTTATTTTTGAAAAGAAAGTTTGCTTAATCCAAGAGGAAACCCACGCACTACTTCACGAAACTTATTTAACTGGGAAATATGAATGTCATCAATAGGATATTAATTAATTATGTAGCATTTGGATGTGCCTATTATAGATACCATCCCGGAAATTTAGCATACGGCTTTATGTACTAAATATACCTGAAATATATACAGGAAACATTGAAAAGCTGTTTAATGAAATATTATATGTGACCTCGGCTAAGCTACTCCCAGGAATAATATTAGTATCACTGGTGAGATTCCATGAATGAAGAATTAAGAAAACTTTTAACAAATAAAAGGAGTGCTACCGTGCTTCCCCTAGATTCAGAGGTTAATCGGACCTTGTCAGCAGCCGGTTCAAAAACCTTTTAGACCGGGAGGCAGCAGCACAGGCAATCACCTCATCGAGTTCACGGCTGAAATTCCCGAATTAGTTAAAACTCGACTCGCATATTAAAACGTAATCGGTCTGCAAAGTCATATCTTGGTGGAAAACACGTGAAAACCCGATTTTAGCGATTGACTCGTAGGTTTACCATTGTGCTTTCCTGCACCCAGTTCTCCATGCTTTCATACTTTTGGGTGCAGGAAAACACAATGGTAAACCTACGAGTCAACCGCTAAAATCGGGTTTTAAGGTGTTTTCCACCAAGATATGACTTGGCAGACCGATTACGTTTTATTATGCGAGTCGAGTTTTAACTAATTATGGAATTTCAGCCGTGAACTCGATGAGGTGATTGTCTGTGCTGCCGCCTCCCGGTCTATTTAGAATGATAACTCGTTCATTGTTGTGCGTTTTGTAAATGCATAGAAAAAGGGATGTTAACTACAGAAATAATATATACCAGTGGACTCGTACGAAGATTTCGCACTGCATTTTAATATTTTTTAGATGCAATTTAAATTTATATTTTAAAAAAAATACTAAAATATCTGAAAACAACATTAGTCAAGACAGAATATCATCTCATTTATCCCATTAAAGTTACAGTAAAAACTGATCGCTGATAGAGAAGGCAAAAAAAAAATCGTAATTTTAACTGCATTAGAAGATAACATCACCTAAATATCTGTTTCAGAAAAAAACATGGGACAAAAAAAAATAATTAAGCATTTGAATTTAAATATTGCATGTTAATAATAATCAGAAAAATAAAATAAACCCGTAAAGCTATCTTTATTTTACAATTTGTTTTAATATATAATTATTGTTGAGCACGATATAATGCGGTATTTTATTTTTGTGGCAACACTAATTAGGGGAAAACTTTTCATTTCATTTATGAAAACAACGCTGATTTAATTTTTAATTAACAGCAATTTTTCATTAAAAAAAACATGTTTTAACGAATTGTAAGTGTACTATGTCAGAAGCCTGTTTAAAATCTTTTCATATGGTATCTCATTTATCGTTCTGTGTTTCGTATTTCCTTAGAAAAAGGGATGTTGGCAACAGAAATAATATATACGATGATTAATATATCTTTATTGATACCAGTTTTAATCCAAACGAAAAAATATTTTCAATTCCAATAGAGGGTGTTTATAATTTTTTTCATGGGCAAAAAAGTGAAATATTTTTTAGGGTCTAAATTACGTCATTTTAAACAGAAAAATTTTGATTCGTAAAATTTATTATTTTTTTTTTTATTTATTTATTCACGTCAATATGACATCATTTTCATTACACTGCCTTTGAAATTGAAGGCAAAATCTTCAAGATATGAAACATTTTGACAAATGACTTCAGTTTTGAAAATGACGTCATTGAATTTGTGTAATTTTATTGAAAGAAGTACTGTAATTGGTTTTTGCTGTAATTGCATACGTAATTTGAAAAATGCGTTCTTACCAACCGTCCGGTTTCTTCATGTGAAATCAACATATTCTGAACTAGAAATTTTGCTGAATAAATGAAATCAGATAAATACCCCATAGAAACAAGATACGTTTTATTAAATAAATTTTCTGGTTCAAAATAGATTTATTTGATGTGAAAAAAAAAAAAATCGGAAGGTTTACTGCTATGAAAAATCTAACTTTTGTAATTACGTTACACTGTAATTATGATTACTTACGTATTATTAGAAATTAATTAAAATTTGTACATTAAAACATAAGATATGAAACATTTTGAAAAATGACTTCATCTTTAAAAATGAAGTCATTGAATTCGTGTATTTTTATTGAAATAAGTAGTGTAACTTGTTTTTGCTGTAATTGCATAAAAATCGCGTAATTTGAAAAATGCATTCTTACCAATCTTACCGGTTTCTTCATGTGGAAATAAACATATTCTGAACCAGAAATTTTGCTGAATGTATGAAATCAAATAAATACCGCATAAAAACAAGATGCGTTTTATTAAATAAATATTTTGGTTCAAAATAGGTTTATTTGATTTCAAAAACAAAACAGGAGGTTTACTGCTACGAAAATGTAATTTTTGTAATTCCCTTACACTGTAAATATGATTTTTTACGTATTCTTTGAAGTTAATAAAATTTTTTACATTAAAACCTGATAAAACGAAGATATGACCTTCAAGATATGAAACATTTTGACAAATAACTTCTACTTTGAAAATGACGTCATTTAATTCGTGTCTTTTTTATTGAAAGAAAATTGAAAGTAATTGCATAAAAATCTCGTAATTTGACAAAAAAGTATTCGTACGCAAGGGCTAGGGATATTTTCGGTTTTGTACAAGTTTCGTCTTTACAGGCACGCCGAGTTTTGTAATTGTATTGTAATCACCAGGACTATGATATTTTTCCATTTAAGGCAGTATGCAGTTATGTGCATGTCCCGTTTTCGTATATATTTTATTCTATTACAAATGTATCTAAATGTAGAATAAACATTGAATTTTTTTTTTGCCAAGCAGCTACACTGCAAAAAAAAATTGTTGATTTTACAGTATAATACTGGCATCCCAGCTGCCAGTATTATACCGTAAAATTAACAGTAATAAACTGCAAAATAAGCAGTAATACGCTACCGCACATGCGCGGCAGCGTATTACTGTTTTTTGAAGTGAAAACTTCTTTAGGCGCGTTGGGCATTTTTTGAGATGGGAAAAAACCATTGAATTCGCGACACTGTTACCGTTACTGTTACCGACACCTCTGTATATTTGGCGACGATTCTGCAATAGCTGGAGCCTTTTTTGAGATGGGAAAAAAACATTGAACTCGCGACACTGTTACCGTCACTGTTACCGACACCTCTGTATATTTGGCGACGATTCTGGAATAGCTGGTTCAGGTAAGAAACCAGATTTGCTTAAATTAATATCTCACTTTGACAGCAAAAGTGATATTAGTCTCTATTTAGCATTATTTGAAAGACAAATTTCTCGAATGAATATAATAAAAGAAAATTGGGTCACACATTTGTTAAATTTAATTCCGTTAGAAATCGCCAATATTATAGCTAGAAAACCAGAAACATTGGCGAACAATTACGATTACGTAAAAGATTTACTTCTTAAACGCTTCAAAATGACGCCAGAAGAATTTAGGCAGAAATTAATGTCACATAAAAAGAATCTTCAGCCACTTGGCGCGATTTAGCATTTGAATTAAGAAATTATTTGGAAGAATGGATTAGCGGTCTTAAAGTATCTGATTTTGAATCCTTAAAAGAATTAATAGTAGTAGATCAAATTAAGAAGAGGTTACCTATAGAAATGAAAGCACATTTTATTGATGATCTTCCAAAAATTAAAAATGTAGACGTATTAGTAAATAAACTAGACGATTATGACGCGGCGAGACGTAATGTTAAAACCATGAATAGAATTTCACCCCACTTTGAAGATAGAAAACCCGAAGTAAGTAAAAATGAAAATTCACAATCTTTCTTTCATACCCAATGCCAAAACAAAAGAAATAAATCTCAAATTAGGTGTTTTAGATAGATGTAACTCTCAAGGCCACATAGCGTCTCAGTGTAATAATAGCAATAACGGTCAAACTAATGAGTTCAGTCAAGACTCTACCGATAACTATCAAAATTATAATCGCCAAAATCACAATCCTAATGCCGATGTACAGAAAAAAGCTAACATTGCTACAATTCGAATCAGAAATAAGTCTAAACCTAATGGAATGGGTAAAATAATTAATATCAAAGGCAAAGAAGCAAATCTATTGTTTGATACAGACGCAAACGTCAGACGCAAACGATACAGATCGTTTGATGCAAACGAACTATAAATGCTACAGACTTCATTTTCAATAGTGATCATGCTATAGTAAATCACAACAACATATATCAGTTACATGTCAATACGAGTATATTTTTTACGAGAGTTAGAGCTCGGACAGGCAAACCGAAGTCATAAACACTTTTCAATTTTGTTGGAAAGTTTCTTTATTTTTTTTAACCCTCTCGGCACCGATTATTTTTTCCAATTTTGGGAAAAATTACTTTTACGCTAACAAAATTAAAAGTAGCTATCGAAATCACAGAAGTTACAGTTTACTGAAATTTAACGAATGCGTTCTTTACAGAAATCTAACGAATGTAGTTATGTTGCGTGTTTTTCCTATGAAAATAGTCTAAGGAAGAATTTTTTAAGACGTTTGGAAAATGTCGTATTACAACCAGATTAAACAAACATAAAAAATTCAGTAGTATTTTTTATCTTTTATCACAAAGTACTAATTCGGAAAAGGAGTCCCTAATTTAAATTTAAAGAGTGAAACATATGTTTAAATTAAAAGAAACGCCAACGGTTTACTAATAATTGATAAAACTTGTATTAATATTATTATTATTAAATTCTGAAACATCAGTAACATCATAATAGTAAATGTATCGACATATGCTATCACTATTAGATGCTGGAATTAACAAAAAAAAAATTTTCTTTCAAATATTGCAATTCGAAGTAGGAGCCTCATATGAGGCCCAGGGTGACGAGAGGGTTAAAGAAACCTTCATGAATCCATGAATTCACGTTTTATTCTTACACAAATGTTTTTCAAGATATACATAGTCATGTACAATACCTATAGATCATATTGATATATAGATAGATCATATAGATATATAGCAATAGATCATTTCAAGCATTTTATTTTATAGATTGATTGCAAACATATTACTTACCCATCATACGTAGTATAGGGTAAGTCTTATGATCGTTTTAAAAATCGAAAAAAAAAAATTAACGGACTTGCACGTTTCGGACACTGAAGATTCCGAAAAACATATTTTTAGGAAAAAAAAATGCCATCCGTCTGTCTGTGTCTGTAAACGCTCTATCTCCCGAACAAATTGAGGTAGAGACTTGAAATTCAGTATGTACTTAGTATGTAATAATGAGAAGAAGCCTATTGAATTTCAGTAACCTCGATTATCCGGAACTATTTTTTTCGGACTCTCGAAACGTTCGTTTTGATAAAAGGTATATGGAAATTTTCAAAATTTTTATTTTAAGGAGTGAATATAAACGACAATTTAAAAAAAAAAATTAACATGAAAAAAAAAACATAAATTTTTGAAGTTGATCAGATAATTAGTTGCCGAGATATTTGTAATCCTATTTTCCACACTCTTCGATTTGTCATGACCCTGTATTTCATTCAAATTTCAATTCAAAAATATATTTTAATTGGAGACGCTTAATCCGACGCAGTAAACCGTTAGTTAATAGGATTATCAATTTTGGAGTTATAAGGCTGTTTCTTTTACGCAATTCAGTAATAGAGCATTTAAAGTTTATGACGTCATCAAGCCACGATTTTAATCGAATTTCATTGCATTTTATAAATAGTTTACACATGTTTTATTTTCATATTTTATATTATGCATATCCATGATGGGTAAGTATTACGGTGGCTCCCAACGACTAGTTTCATCTTGTGAGTAATATTCTGAGTCTAATTGTTTTACACTTTCCGAAATAGTTGAGAAGTATTTATGAATTCAGTTTGTCTATCTGTCTGTCTATTTCGTAAATGTACTCGGATTGTCATAAAATTGATATACGTTTTTGAAATTCATATACGGGGTTACACCAAAAAATCGGATATTTTGCCATCTATGAGTAGTAGTTTCCAAAAGTAAGTTTATAGAGCTTATAAATCTGTGATCCGTACTAAAATCGACTATGCCTGCCAGGTCTATGGTTCTGCCAGTAAATCTGTTCTTAAAAAACTTAATAATTACAGTTTTTACAGTTGTTATACAGTTTATCACATTCCGTTTTTACAGTATTACTGTATTATATATGTATGTGTTTTAAAAATAAAAATTTTTTGGAGAAACGTTTTCCATAGAAAGGAGCGCACCAATTGCATTTGCTCCAGGGCGCTGAATATGTAGCTACGCCACTGACGATAAGCGATAAGTGCTGGATGTTCGTTTTCAACTGTAATATGCATTTTAAAACTTAACTAACTTTAGTCTGTTATGAGGTGTGTAGATCATATGCAGGGCTGTACAAAAGAATGCGCACGGTGAAAAGAATTTTCGATTATGGACAGCAAATGCTGAAAAGAATTTTTACTCTCTAATATGTTTACATGTATATGTTACATTCAATATGATTAATCCAGTCATTATTAATAATAACCAGTTATTATTAATAATGACCGCGGTTATTATTAATAATAACTGGCCTTTATGTCCGGTCATTATTAATAATAACCGGTTATTATTAATAATGACTGGATTAATCATAGTGACCTTAACATGTGTATATATTTACCTAGATGTCTTTATTCATCAGACGTCTGTCATGAAAAAATGAAATTTCTTGGCAATATTTCGATGGTGTTGGAAAATGTTTCATAAATTATGCCGTGATGCCTGATTTTTCATTTTTGCTTAATTTTTAATCATATTTCGTAATTCTGGATACAAGGTTATTCCGTTGTTGAGACAAAAATGAAGAAAGAAGGAAATAAATGGGACCAGTGAACCCGTGTGAGGATTTCGCACTGCAATCTAATATTTTTTACCAATATATAATATTGCTTAGATGCAGGTTTAAACTTTTAAAGAAAAAAAACTACGGATTGAAAATATCTGCAAACAGTACTAGTCAAGCCAGAATATCATCTCAGTTATTCCATCAAAGTTACAGTAAAAACTAATCGAAGATAGCAAAAGGCACGCGTTAGGAAAAAAAATAGCTGTATTTTAACTGTATTAGTGGATGACGTCATAAAAAACACGGGATAAAGGAAAATAAATTTAATGCATATAAAATACAACTTAATATTACAAAGCATACATTTTGGGCTACACGTGAAGTACCACTGCTTCGATCAACCAACGGTGTATTTTTCTTCTAAACATTTGAATTTGAATTTTGCTTTTTAATCATAAACGTAAGATTCAACGTCCACTTTATATTTTGAGACGCCCGACTCAAAGACTTTTCAGAGACGTCTCATTTTATCTTTTTTATACTTTTTTTTATATATATAATTATTGTTGAGCACGATATAATGCGGTATTTTATTTTCGTGGCAACATTGATATTAAAAAAACCTTTCATTTCATTTATGAAAACAATGCTGATTTTTAATTAACGGCAATTTTGAATCAAAAAACATGTTTTAACGAAATGTGAGTTTACTATGTCCAGGGGCTGATCATACAAAAGGCACGTGAAGCACATACCCTCTCAAATTTAAAAGGGGTCCCAAAATGACTATGAAGATAGCTCTCTAATTCCCATTTCCATTTTTTTTTTTTTTACATTGTATTTTTATTTTTATTTTTTTACTTTATTTTATTTTATTTTATTTTTTTTGAAAAGAAAGTTTGCTTAATCCAAGAGGAAACCCACGCACTACTTCATGAAACTTATTTAACTGGGAAATATGAATGTCATCAATAGGATATTAATTAATTATATAGCATCTGGATGTGCCTATTATAGATACCACCCCGGAAATTTAGCATACGGCTTTATGTACTAAATATACCTGAAATATATACCGGAAACATTGAAAAGCTGTTTAATGAAATATTATATGTGACCTCGGCTAAGCTACTCCCAGGAATAATATTAGTATCACTGGTGAGATTCCATGAATGAAGAATTAAGAAAACTTTTAACAAATAAAAGGAGTTCCACCGTGCTTCCCCTAGATTCAGAGGTTAATCGGACCTTGTCAGCAGCCGGTTCAAAAACCTTTTAGACCGGGAGGCAGCAGCACAGGCAATCACCTCATCGAGTTCACGGCTGAAATTCCCGAATTAGTTAAAACTCGACTCGCATATTAAAACGTAATCGGTCTGCCAAGTCATATCTTGGTGGAAAACACGTGAAAACCCGATTTTAGCGGTTGACTCGTAGGTTTACCATTGTGTTTTCCTGCACCCAGTTCTCCATGATTTAATACTTTTGGGTGCAGGAAAACACAATGGTAAACCTACGAGTCAACCGCTAAAATCGGGTTTTAAGGTGTTTTCCACCAAGATATGACTTGGCAGACCGATTACGTTTTATTATGCGAGTCGAGTTTTAACTAATTCTGGAATTTCAGCCGTGAACTCGATGAGGTGATTGTCTGTGCTGCCGCCTCCCGAGTAGTAGGATAATGAGAGTTCACCGGCAGAAGGCGCAGCCCGCAGCTGAGCAACCGAGCAACCGATAGTGCATTGTTCAGAATCAACCCTCTTTTTCTCACTGTAATCTTTTCATCTCATTTTGTTGGTACATCTGATATTTTGTAGAAAGTTTTGTGTGTAAGAGTATGTTTTAAAAAGCATGTATGTCTTATAGTTATTATAAATAGTTCTATGTGTGTATATATATGTGTGTGTGTGTGTATGTATGCGGGAAAATAGTTCTCTTTGTGTGTGTGTGTGTGTGTGTGTGTGACTATCTGCTTGTTTATCAAAGTTTTAGAAATATTTTTCATGTTTTTATAACGAAAAAAAAATATGCGTTAGTTAGTTAAAAAGTTTCACAAATAAAAAAAAAAATTATTTTAGAAAAAGTTTCACATTACTTAAAAAATTAAAAAAAAAGTACTCAATAATAAAATCAACGATTTTTATTATAACAAAATAATTTACAGAAAGGTATTTACAGATCAAAATATACATCGCGATTTTGCGTTAGCAATACAAATCAACATTTTCTTCTTTATTACAAACGGTATTAATGTCATAATGGCCATATGCTAAACTGCTTATTCCATCATCCAATAAGTAACACTTGTCGTCAAAGGGACTTAAGCTAATTTTATTTTGAGTTAATGTATATAGGCGATGGTCATCTTGGGCAATCCTTACCTGTTTCTCCATACTTGATTTTTGTTGTTGAAGGCACTCCAAGTAGTCTTCATGTTTAATTTTCTGCCGAACAATCTGCGTAGATACGCCTTTTGCACGCTTCTTTTCATCTTTAACAGATTTTAGAGAATACATTTTTGATTTCAGTCCGACAAACTCAAGGGCTAATTCACCATTAAGTTCATCCTTAAACTTTCCGAGCGTCTTCTTATTATCCTCAGAGTATAGACGATGAGATTTCGGGTATTCAGAAAAGTCAAACAACTCACGATGCTGCTCCAGATCCTTATAAATATTATTGGTTTGAATATGATACGTTAGGGAATCTGTATCCGTAAAGAGTAAAACTGCACGATCTTTGTATGTTTTCTTTATAAAATTGTAATGGAAATCATACATACAAAGTTTAGATAGTTCGAGTATAGAAAATCCAACATAGATGGGTCGGTTCATATGTATGCTAGTTTTTAAATCTCCACAGCAGTCAAGTCTTCATCATAAGTTTTAAACGATTTAAAAGTAGGCGATGCTACTAATTTTTTGGCTCTTTTTTCACCGTTACAAAGCACAATATTTCTTCTTTTTCGTAGATTTTCCGTGGTTTTACCAAAAACAGAATTGTTCATTAACTTAAAAAAGTCTTTCTCAAAAGAAGATTTTGCTTCTTTCCTTTTTTCGGTGTTGAAATTAATATATTTCTGCAACCATGGTCCCTGTTTAAATTTTAAAGCTTTATGCACAGCTGTAATTTTTAAACCAAGTTCTAAATAAAATTTGAGATTACGATAATGGGTTATATAATTTCGTTTATTATTTAAATTTGGTATAAGTTTAGGAGTTCCCACGAATTTCCTATTGTTAAGCAAGCTTCTTGCATGAGAAGACAGCATCTGATCCTCCAAAGTTACTCTCTCAGGGGCGACAGGGTATTCATTATGCAAAGGATGTAAATGTTTCGGGTATTCCATGTCTACCTCGAAAAGACACCCAATTTCGGAGCTATCAGATAAAGATAGAACCCACTCTTCTGTGATATGACTTGTTTCACACCATTCAAAACCGCCATAAGGTAAAAATTGGCTCATAGCCCACCCGTATAAGTTATTGGCATCCCAATACATAATGTAGCTGGGTGCCTCATTTTTCTTATAATCGGGCGTACCAGGGATGTTTGCTCGGGCATATCTTTTACTTATCATGCTAATGCCGCCTCTTATTCCATTTTCAACCATAAGCAACATATCTATATCACTGAGTAACTCTAAAGGTGTATCAGACATCTTCAAACAAGCCTGCCATGCTAGCCCAGGTGCTGTAAACAGGTGAGCAGGGTCAATTTCATAATACTGCTGACATAATTTCCTAAAGTTTTGAAACACGTCAGCAAGTAGTAGAACATCTGTCTTCACATAAAGGTTGTGATAATCACCAAGAGTCTTGATATCAAATGTTTTCCATACATTCTGGGCGTGTTGGTATTCCTTTTCACTTATAGGCTCATTGGTTAAACTATTAAAAAAGGCAGAAGGCGGAGGAAGCTGCTTCTCAGTAAATTTTTCAAAGCAAGTAAAATAATCATAGGGGTAAACCCCTTTCCGTATAAGTAAAGATAAATTATTATTTCGGGGGAAATTTTCTTCAAGAATAGTGAATTGATCAGGTTGAAGGTTTTTAACAAGTTTTTCCAATGACGTAGGCAAAAATTGGAAAGAGTCTATAAACACCATCTGAATATAAGATGTAGGCTTTCTGATTTTAAAGGTGATATAGTTTTCCATAGAAGTAGCAATAACATCGATTTCATGATCTTTGAATTTTCCAAGCTTTGTCATAATATGATGGCCATCGTAGTTTTTCAAGTTATGGAATATAACAGGAATTGTTTTACACTGCTTATAGTTCAAGTTGCATTCCACATGTGCAGCTCCTCTGTATGCACCTGACAGGTGATCATGGTCACGTGTACGTTTCTCATCTAAAGTTTTCTTACAAATATGACAAAACTCTGCTTCTCGAAATGCCTTTTCTTCCTTGGGAGAAAGCTTCATAGGTTTAATACTTTGTAACTTTTCTCCTAAAATTTCTTTTTCTTGCATCATTCGGTTTAAAAAATGATCAACACAGTTTCTACCACGATATACCTGTGCTTTCTTCACACACGTTCCATCGGGGCCAATAACCACATAGGCATAACCACATGGTAAGTGATAGGTTGTTTTCTCGGTATAGGATGCTTTAGAAGAGGGAGGGGCTGATGAAATAGGTATAAGTAGACTCTCAAAATCCGCATAAATCGTATAGGCAACAGGATGTTGTAAACGAATACCTGTAAACTTTAATATATTATCATTTTCACTAGGCATCTTTATAGCTTGTGCAACATGTTGAGAACAATATTCATTATGCTTATCCAATAGATCTTGTCTTGAAAATCGATGTAAACATCGATAACAATAGTGTTGTACACCATTATGCTTGGTAAGATCACCTAAAAGTCTTGAAAAACTTCTTATCAAACAATAGTGCTGCTTTTCACCATCACCAACCAATAACAAATTAATCACATCATGATCTTTCTTTTCAGATATATACAGGGGGCAAACTTCATCCTCTTCATAACCAAACACATTAACCCGTAAATTGTTGAGTTGTTCAATAACAGGTATCTTCTGAAGGGGTACAGGACATTCTACACTACCTAATTTAATATCATGTTCATAAGATCGATAATGTGAAACACGTTCAGGTTTTTTTGTATAATCCAAGTTCAGTTTAAAAGCCAGAAGACACCATACTAAACATTTCTTATCTTCGTTTTTTATATTCAGCACTGCTTTTTTATCATCAAGTTTTTTAGACAAAGGAATATAGGAACTCGCAGCGAGGGGGTGATATTTAGCAATCTTGAGTTCTAAATGAAGAATTTTTCTAAGTTTCCAGCCAGAACCTCTTTGTACAAATTCTTCAAAGGATTTAATAATCTTCGAAAATCCTTCCTCAATATGTTGTGAGATAGTATCTTCTATAAGTTCGGTCATACAAGAACATCGAAAATAACATTGAATTTCTTCAAACTCCTCATTATCAGTTAGACGTTCAAGTGATATTTTTTCTACCATATACCATTTAATTGCACCTTTTTCATGAATTTCACTTATTAAACGTTCTTGTATTTCAGTTTGTACATGTCTATGAAATACCTCTAAATCATTTTCATCACGTTCATCAGGATGCAAAATCACTGTTTTAAACACATTAAGTGCATCAGAATGCTTTATGTTTTTCGACTTTGCATTAGATAAGCTCATTTTACGTTTTACACTCACAAGAGGTGTGCGGGGGTGTTGAGTGCGTACATGTTGTCTCAGATCAAATTTTCTTCTAAACACTTTATCGCAATCACAGCAAGTAAATGTTGAATTCCGATGCGACTGTAAATGCTGCTTCAAATGATCCTTCCGGGTGAAAACTTGATCACATTCATCACACTTAAATGTAGACTGTCCATAGGCATTATGGATTTTCAGGTGTCTAATCAAGTCCGATTTCCTTCTAAAACACTTTCCGCAAGTTTCACAGTAAAACGACTTTTCATTAATATGAATCTTAGTATGTTGATGCAAATTAAAATATGTTGAAAAAACTTTGTCACAAGTGAGACAAACATGCTTTTTTTCCACATTCGTAGGAGTCACAGTCTTTAAAGAAACATCCTCTTCAACTTGCTGATTAAAATTAGAAGAACTTTGAGATATAGTATCTTTTTCTGTAAGAACTTCAGAGAATCCATCATGCTGTATCAATCCAACATTATCATGTGTTTTTAAATGTCTTTGTAGGTTTGATCTTCGTCCAAAAGGCTTCAAACAGATATCACAAGTATATAATTTCTCGCCAGAATGAATTTTCATATGTTGGTTCAGATTAGAAGTGCTCGAAAAATCTTTACCGCAAGTAAGACAGCTAAACATCTTCTTAGCAGATACAGAATCTCCCACAATCGAGGTTTCATCAATAGGCATATCAACATCCATAATATAAAATCAATAAAAAAAACTTTAACTCTTAATAGCAAACAACAGCGATTCGCACTGATAAAAAGCGGGAGCAATTTAAAACACGTTTAACCACTAGCGATATGAATCCTCAAATGATGAAAATCCTAATTTTTCCCCGTCTATTTATACCGACCCGAAGGCAAAGTTGAGTTGTAGTATTGCTTGATATGATTGTTATTAAAGCGCGTCATACGATTTCGGGGGCCTATAAGTTTCTTTCCCCTCTTTATAATATAACATAATTTAACAGATAAACCCGAATGTATACAAATTTAAATTCGTAAATTATATTATATCACAAAATATAAAAAATCCTACAAAATAAAAATAGAATTTAGCACTTACCCCAAAAACACATCCACTTTAGTTGTTAGTCTGCACTTAACTAATCTTTCTTCCTTATCTATAGTAGGG
The DNA here is from genome assembly GCA_963931845.1 of Maratus michaelseni. Classification (NCBI taxonomy): domain Eukaryota; kingdom Metazoa; phylum Arthropoda; class Arachnida; order Araneae; family Salticidae; genus Maratus; species Maratus michaelseni. The sequence goes on along the minus strand of OZ007596.1, from coordinate 130,831,764 downwards.
GGCGCTGCCATCGCCGCGAGAGGCACTGCCCGTCTTCCGGTTTGTGACGTCATTTCCGGTTTGAGATAAGAATAAACCTTAAATACACGCACTTAGTCATTCTTCCTTCCCTCTTTCGCGCTAGTAGTTGTCAGTTTCTTGTTTAGACGTGTTGGGTGACGTCATTACATGTTTGCGATAAGAACAAGATTATGCCCTTATCAACAGGTAAAAAGCTGCACTTCAGTGACGTCACAAGTCATATGACATAGCTGATAACGGTACGATTAGCTGATAAGAATTTGTACTAATCATCTATTCCCCTTCAAGTCATTGCATGAGACGGTTGAGCTCCAACAGCTGTATATAAGGTAAGAGTAATTTATATATTATAATAGGATTTTAAATTAATTTAGTAGATGTTACAATTTGATATTTAAAAAATTTCATGCTAAACGATATGATTACATGTTGTTCATCATACTAAATCCACAAATTTTAATTCGAAATAAATATTATTAAAACTATAATCTAAAATAAATTAGCGAAAATGCATAACAAATTTCAACAAAAAGAAGCTAATTATAAAAGGAAATGTACAAAGTTTATAAATTTACACATGTGTTAAACGCGTTTACAAACCTTATCATAGGCACAAGTCTAATTCGACTAGCCTATTTGTTATAAGTTTAACTATAAGTCAACATGTAAGATATTTGCGAAAAGGAATCTTATGATTTTTAAATTTCCTAGTTCAGTTTCAATCATATTGTAAAAGGATAATTCAAACTTTGAGATGAATCTATAGTAAAATACTTAAATTAAAATGTATTTTTGATAGTTTAAGAATTAGAAACTACAACTTTGACTACTTTTTAAAATGTTTGCCTGATAGAAAACTGTGATAACATGTCTATGTTTGAATTTTTCTGATAACATGCCAATGCCTGAATTTTTCTGACAACTTGTCTGTGTTTGAATTTTTCTGATAACATGTCTGTGCTTGAATTTTTCTGCTAACATGCCTGTGTTTAAATTTTTCTTATAACATGTCTATGTTTAATTTTTCTCTTCTTTTGAAATGTATAAACTTTTACTATACGTGTCTTTCGATTTCATTGAAGAAAAAAGTGATCGATCAACTTTATCAAACCATTTTAATGTTAATATTTTTAAACGAACGCGATAATCAGATAAAAATATATGTAGCTAATTCATATTATCCCACTAAACATTGCAAAACAATAAAACTCTTAGAAAAATTTTATACTTCAACATTCAAAAATTGACAATATTCACATCTTAATACTAAAAAACAATCCTTATCTTGAAGTATTTCCTGTAACAAAATCTAAAATTTTCATATCAACAAGACCCAAGTTAGAAACTTTACCTTTGAACTTAATACCAATCTTTAATCATAAAGTGATAAAACTGATAATTTTTTTTTAAAGTTACTTCTAAAACATCTCATAGATGGCGCTGTTGAAAAAAATTAATTCAAAACTTGTTTAAAAGACTTAAAAAAATTAAATCTAACTTTAAACTAACAAAAACCTGTAGAACAATCACTTTCAGTTAGAAATATTTAAAAAATAATTGTTAATTCTAAAACCGCTCACAGAGGGCGTTGCTGAAAAAAATAAACTCAAAGTTGTTTAAAATATATTAAAAAATAAATCTAACTTTAAACTATCATCAAACTCCAGAAAAATTACTTTCAATTAGAAATATTTTAAAATAATTAAAACTTCTAAAATCGTTCATAGGGGGCGCTGCTGTGAAAAAATCATTTCGAAACTTGTAAAAAATTAATCCAAAACTTATTTAAAACACTTTTACAAAAAAATTGACCAAAATACCGATAAACATCAAGTAGATAATAAATAGCGGTTCTACGCCAGCGCAGTTCGCGCAGTCAACCTCAAGGTCGAAGGAAGGTCACTGGAAGTGGCAGGTGTGGACACCGGATGTAGCAAGTGCTGATAACAGACATGTTGGAACAGGAAGTGGGGCATGTTTAGACAGGAAGTGATTCCGGAAGTAAGACCGGAAACGCGATGGAAGTGGAAGCCGGAAGTTCCAGCTTCGACTTCCTGTCGTATTTCCGGTCTTACTTCCGGGATCACTCCTGTCTAAACATGCCCCACTTCCTGTTCCAGCATGTCTGTTATCAGCACCTGCTACATCCGATGTCCACACCTGCCACTTCCTATAACCTTCATTCCACTTGCGACGCACCTTATTTATTATCTACTTGATGTTTATCGGTATTTTGGTCAATTTTTTTGTAAAAGTGTTTTAAATAAGTTTTGGATTAATTTTTTACAAGTTTCGAAATGATTTTTTCACAGCAGCGCCCCCTATGAACGATTTTAGAAGTTTTAATTATTTTAAAATATTTCTAATTGAAAGTAATTTTTCTGGAGTTTGATGATAGTTTAAAGTTAGATTTATTTTTTAATATATTTTAAACAACTTTGAGTTTATTTTTTTCAGCAACGCCCTCTGTGAGCGGTTTTAGAATTAACAATTATTTTTTAAATATTTCTAACTGAAAGTGATTGTTCTACAGGTTTTTGTTAGTTTAAAGTTAGATTTAATTTTTTTAAGTCTTTTAAACAAGTTTTGAATTAATTTTTTTCAACAGCGCCATCTATGAGATGTTTTAGAAGTAACTTTTAAAAAAAAATTATCAGTTTTATCACTTTATGATTAAAGATTGGTATTAAGTTCAAAGGTAAAGTTTCTAACTTGGGTCTTGTTGATATGAAAATTTTAGATTTTGTTACAGGAAATACTTCAAGATAAGGATTGTTTTTTAGTATTAAGATGTGAATATTGTCAATTTTTGAATGTTGAAGTATAAAATTTTTCTAAGAGTTTTATTGTTTTGCAATGTTTAGTGGGATAATATGAATTAGCTACATATATTTTTATCTGATTATCGCGTTCGTTTAAAAATATTAACATTAAAATGGTTTGATAAAGTTGATCGATCACTTTTTTCTTCAATGAAATCGAAAGACACGTATAGTAAAAGTTTATACATTTCAAAAGAAGAGAAAAATTAAACATAGACATGTTATAAGAAAAATTTAAACACAGGCATGTTAGCAGAAAAATTCAAGCACAGACATGTTATCAGAAAAATTCAAACACAGACAAGTTGTCAGAAAAATTCAGGCATTGGCATGTTATCAGAAAAATTCAAACATAGACATGTTATCACAGTTTTCTATCAGGCAAACATTTTAAAAAGTAGTCAAAGTTGTAGTTTCTAATTCTTAAACTATCAAAAATACATTTTAATTTAAGTATTTTACTATAGATTCATCTCAAAGTTTGAATTATCCTTTTACAATATGATTGAAACTGAACTAGGAAATTTAAAAATCATAAGATTCCTTTTCGCAAATATCTTACATGTTGACTTATAGTTAAACTTATAACAAATAGGCTAGTCGAATTAGACTTGTGCCTATGATAAGGTTTGTAAACGCGTTTAACACATGTGTAAATTTATAAACTTTGTACATTTCCTTTTATAATTAGCTTCTTTTTGTTGAAATTTGTTATGCATTTTCGCTAATTTATTTTAGATTATAGTTTTAATAATATTTATTTCGAATTAAAATTTGTGGATTTAGTATGATGAACAACATGTAATCATATCGTTTAGCATGAAATTTTTTAAATATCAAATTGTAACATCTACTAAATTAATTTAAAATCCTATTATAATATATAAATTACTCTTACCTTATATACAGCTGTTGGAGCTCAACCGTCTCATGCAATGACTTGAAGGGGAATAGATGATTAGTACAAATTCTTATCAGCTAATCGTACCGTTATCAGCTATGTCATATGACTTGTGACGTCACTGAAGTGCAGCTTTTTACCTGTTGATAAGGGCATAATCTTGTTCTTATCGCAAACATGTAATGACGTCACCCAACACGTCTAAACAAGAAACTGACAACTACTAGCGCGAAAGAGGGAAGGAAGAATGACTAAGTGCGTGTATTTAAGGTTTATTCTTATCTCAAACCGGAAATGACGCCACAAACCGGAAGACGGGCAGTGCCTCTCGCGGCGATGGCAGCGCCCCCTACTATAGATAAGGAAGAAAGATTAGTTAAGTTCAGACTAACAACTAAAGTGGATGTGTTTTTGGGGTAAGTGCTAAATTCTATTTTTATTTTGTAGGATTTTTTATATTTTGTGATATAATATAATTTACGAATTTAAATTTGTATACATTCGGGTTTATCTGTTAAATTATGTTATATTATAAAGAGGGGAAAGAAACTTATAGGCCCCCGAAATCGTATGACGCGCTTTAATAACAATCATATCAAGCAATACTACAACTCAACTTTGCCTTCGGGTCGGTATAAATAGACGGGGAAAAATTAGGATTTTCATCATTTGAGGATTCATATCGCGAGTGGTTAAACGTGTTTTAAATTGCTCCCGCTTTTTATCAGTGCGAATCGCTGTTGTTTGCTATTAAGAGTTAAAGTTTTTTTTATTGATTTTATATTATGGATGTTGATATGCCTATTGATGAAACCTCGATTGTGGGAGATTCTGTATCTGCTAAGAAGATGTTTAGCTGTCTTACTTGCGGTAAAGATTTTTCGAGCACTTCTAATCTGAACCAACATATGAAAATTCATTCTGGCGAGAAATTATATACTTGTGATATCTGTTTGAAGCCTTTTGGACGAAGATCAAACCTACAAAGACATTTAAAAACACATGATAATGTTGGATTGATACAGCATGATGGATTCTCTGAAGTTCTTACAGAAAAAGATACTATATCTCAAAGTTCTTCTAATTTTAATCAGCAAGTTGAAGAGGATGTTTCTTTAAAGACTGTGACTCCTACGAATGTGGAAAAAAAGCATGTTTGTCTCACTTGTGACAAAGTTTTTTCAACATATTTTAATTTGCATCAACATACTAAGATTCATATTAATGAAAAGTCGTTTTACTGTGAAACTTGCGGAAAGTGTTTTAGAAGGAAATCTGACTTGATTAGACACCTGAAAATCCATAATGCCTATGGACAGTCTACATTTAAGTGTGATGAATGTGATCAAGTTTTCACCCGGAAGGATCATTTGAAGCAGCATTTACAGTCGCATCGGAATTCAACATTTACTTGCTGTGATTGCGATAAAGTGTTTAGAAGAAAATTTGATCTGAGACAACATGTACGCACTCAACACCCCCGCACACCTCTTGTGAGTGTAAAACGTAAAATGAGCTTATCTAATGCAAAGTCGAAAAACATAAAGCATTCTGATGCACTTAATGTGTTTAAAACAGTGATTTTGCATCCTGATGAACGTGATGAAAATGATTTAGAGGTATTTCATAGACATGTACAAACTGAAATACAAGAACGTTTAATAAGTGAAATTCATGAAAAAGGTGCAATTAAATGGTATATGGTAGAAAAAATATCACTTGAACGTCTAACTGATAATGAGGAGTTTGAAGAAATTCAATGTTATTTTCGATTTTCTTGTATGACCGAACTTATAGAAGATACTATCTCACAACATATTGAGGAAGGATTTTCGAAGATTATTAAATCCTTTGAAGAATTTGTACAAAGAGGTTCTGGCTGGAAACTTAGAAAAATTCTTCATTTAGAACTCAAGATTGCTAAATATCACCCCCTCGCTGCGAGTTCCTATATTCCTTTGTCTAAAAAACTTGATGATAAAAAAGCAGTGCTGAATATAAAAAACGAAGATAAGAAATGTTTAGTATGGTGTCTTCTGGCTTTTAAACTGAACTTGGATTATACAAAAAAACCTGAACGTGTTTCACATTATCGATCTTATGAACATGATATTAAATTAGGTAGTGTAGAATGCCCTGTACCCCTTCAGAAGATACCTGTTATTGAACAACTCAACAATTTACGGGTTAATGTGTTTGGTTATGAAGAGGATGAAGTTTGCCCCCTGTATATATCTGAAAAGAAAGATCATGATGTGATTAATTTGTTATTGGTTGGTGATGGTGAAAAGCAGCACTATTGTTTGATAAGAAGTTTTTCAAGACTTTTAGGTGATCTTACCAAGCATAATGGTGTACAACACTATTGTTATCGATGTTTACATCGATTTTCAAGACAAGATCTATTGGATAAGCATAATGAATATTGTTCTCAACATGTTGCACAAGCTATAAAGATGCCTAGTGAAAATGATAATATATTAAAGTTTACAGGTATTTGTTTACAACATCCTGTTGCCTATACGATTTATGCGGATTTTGAGAGTCTACTTATACCTATTTCATCAGCCCCTCCCTCTTCTAAAGCATCCTATACCGAGAAAACAACCTATCACTTACCATGTGGTTATGCCTATGTGGTTATTGGCCCCGATGGAACGTGTGTGAAGAAAGCACAGGTATATCGTGGTAGAAACTGTGTTGATCATTTTTTAAACCGAATGATGCAAGAAAAAGAAATTTTAGGAGAAAAGTTACAAAGTATTAAACCTATGAAGCTTTCTCCCAAGGAAGAAAAGGCATTTCGAGAAGCAGAGTTTTGTCATATTTGTAAGAAAACTTTAGATGAGAAACGTACACGTGACCATGATCACCTGTCAGGTGCATACAGAGGAGCTGCACATGTGGAATGCAACTTGAACTATAAGCAGTGTAAAACAATTCCTGTTATATTCCATAACTTGAAAAACTACGATGGCCATCATATTATGACAAAGCTTGGAAAATTCAAAGATCATGAAATCGATGTTATTGCTACTTCTATGGAAAACTATATCACCTTTAAAATCAGAAAGCCTACATCTTATATTCAGATGGTGTTTATAGACTCTTTCCAATTTTTGCCTACGTCATTGGAAAAACTTGTTAAAAACCTTCAACCTGATCAATTCACTATTCTTGAAGAAAATTTCCCCCGAAATAATAATTTATCTTTACTTATACGGAAAGGGGTTTACCCCTATGATTATTTTACTTGCTTTGAAAAATTTACTGAGAAGCAGCTTCCTCCGCCTTCTGCCTTTTTTAATAGTTTAACCAATGAGCCTATAAGTGAAAAGGAATACCAACACGCCCAGAATGTATGGAAAACATTTGATATCAAGACTCTTGGTGATTATCACAACCTTTATGTGAAGACAGATGTTCTACTACTTGCTGACGTGTTTCAAAACTTTAGGAAATTATGTCAGCAGTATTATGAAATGGACCCTGCTCACCTGTTTACAGCACCTGGGCTAGCATGGCAGGCTTGTTTGAAGATGTCTGATACACCTTTAGAGTTACTCAGTGATATAGATATGTTGCTTATGGTTGAAAATGGAATAAGAGGCGGCATTAGCATGATAAGTAAAAGATATGCCCGAGCAAACATCCCTGGTACGCCCGATTATAAGAAAAATGAGGCACCCAGCTACATTATGTATTGGGATGCCAATAACTTATACGGGTGGGCTATGAGCCAATTTTTACCTTATGGCGGTTTTGAATGGTGTGAAACAAGTCATATCACAGAAGAGTGGGTTCTATCTTTATCTGATAGCTCCGAAATTGGGTATCTTTTCGAGGTAGACATGGAATACCCGAAACATTTACATCCTTTGCATAATGAATACCCTGTCGCCCCTGAGAGAGTAACTTTGGAGGATCAGATGCTGTCTTCTCATGCAAGAAGCTTGCTTAACAATAGGAAATTCGTGGGAACTCCTAAACTTATACCAAATTTAAATAATAAACGAAATTATATAACCCATTATCGTAATCTCAAATTTTATTTAGAACTTGGTTTAAAAATTACAGCTGTGCATAAAGCTTTAAAATTTAAACAGGGACCATGGTTGCAGAAATATATTAATTTCAACACCGAAAAAAGGAAAGAAGCAAAATCTTCTTTTGAGAAAGACTTTTTTAAGTTAATGAACAATTCTGTTTTTGGTAAAACCATGGAAAATCTACGAAAAAGAAGAAATATTGTGCTTTGTAACGGTGAAAAAAGAGCCAAAAAATTAGTAGCATCGCCTACTTTTAAATCGTTTAAAACTTATGATGAAGACTTGACTGCTGTGGAGAGATTAAAAACTAGCATACATATGAACCGACCCATCTATGTTGGATTTTCTATACTCGAACTATCTAAACTTTGTATGTATGATTTCCATTACAATTTTATAAAGAAAACATACAAAGATCGTGCAGTTTTACTCTTTACGGATACAGATTCCCTAACGTATCATATTCAAACCAATAATATTTATAAGGATCTGGAGCAGCATCGTGAGTTGTTTGACTTTTCTGAATACCCGAAATCTCATCGTCTATACTCTGAGGATAATAAGAAGACGCTCGGAAAGTTTAAGGATGAACTTAATGGTGAATTAGCCCTTGAGTTTGTCGGACTGAAATCAAAAATGTATTCTCTAAAATCTGTTAAAGATGAAAAGAAGCGTGCAAAAGGCGTATCTACGCAGATTGTTCGGCAGAAAATTAAACATGAAGACTACTTGGAGTGCCTTCAACAACAAAAAACAAGTATGGAGAAACAGGTAAGGATTGCCCAAGATGACCATCGCCTATATACATTAACTCAAAATAAAATTAGCTTAAGTCCCTTTGACGACAAGCGTTACTTATTGGATGATGGAATAAGCAGTTTAGCATATGGCCATTATGACATTAATACCGTTTGTAATAAAGAAGAAAATGTTGATTTGTATTGCTAACGCAAAATCGCGATGTATATTTTGATCTGTAAATACCTTTCTGTAAATTATTTTGTTATAATAAAAATCGTTGATTTTATTATTGAGTACTTTTTTTTAATTTTTTAAGTAATGTGAAACTTTTTCTAAAATAATTTTTTTTTTATTTGTGAAACTTTTTAACTAACTAACGCATATTTTTTTTTCGTTATAAAAACATGAAAAATATTTCTAAAACTTTGATAAACAAGCAGATAGTCACACACACACACACACACACACACAAAGAGAACTATTTTCCCGCATACATACACACACACACACACATATATATACACACATAGAACTATTTATAATAACTATAAGACATACATGCTTTTTAAAACATACTCTTACACACAAAACTTTCTACAAAATATCAGATGTACCAACAAAATGAGATGAAAAGATTACAGTGAGAAAAAGAGGGTTGATTCTGAACAATGCACTATCGGTTGCTCGGTTGCTCAGCTGCGGGCTGCGCCTTCTGCCGGTGAACTCTCATTATCCTACTACTCTCCCGGTCTATTTAGAATGATAACTCGTTCATTGTTGTGCGTTTTGTAAATGCATAGAAAAAGGGATGTTAACTACAGAAATAATATATACCAGTGGACTCGTACGAAGATTTCGCACTGCATTTTAATATTTTTTAGATGCAAATTTAAATTTATATTTAAAAAAAAAAATACTAAAAATATCTGAAAACAACATTAGTCAAGACAGAATATCATCTCATTTATCCCATTAAAGTTACAGTAAAAACTGATCGCTGATAGCGAAGGCAAAAAAAAGAATATCAATCGTAATTTTAACTGCATTAGAAGATAACATCACCTAAATATCTGTTTCAGAAAAAAACATGGGACAAAAAAAAATAATTAAGCATTTGAATTTAAATATTGCATGTTAATAATAATCAGAAAAATAAAATAAACCCGTAAAGCTATCTTTATTTTACAATTTGTTTTAATATATAATTATTGTTGAGCACGATATAATGCGGTATTTTATTTTTATGGCAACACTAATTAGGGGAAAACTTTTCATTTCATTTATGAAAACAACGCTGATTTAATTTTTAATTAACAGCAATTTTTCATAAAAAAAACATGTTTTAACGAATTATAAGTGTACTATGTCAGAAGCCTGTTTAAAATCCTTTCATATGATATCTCATTTATCGTTCTGTGTTTCGTATTTCCTTAGAAAAAGGGATGTTGGCAACAGAAATAATATATACGATGATTAATATATCTTTTTTGATACCAGTTTTAATCCAAACGAAAAAATATTTTCAATTCCAATAGAGGGTGTTTATAATTTTTTTCATGGGCAAAAAAGTGAAATATTTTTTAGGGTCTAAATTACGTCATTTTAAACAGAAAAATTTTGATTCGTAAAATTTATTATTATTATTATTATTTATTATTATTCACGTCAATATGACATCATTTTCATTACACTGTCTTTGAAATTGAAGGCAAAATCTTCAAGATATGAAACATTTTGACAAATGACTTCAGTTTTGAAAATGACGTCATTGAATTTGTGTAATTTTATTGAAAGAAGTACTGTAATTGGTTTTTGCTGTAATTGCATACGTAATTTGAAAAATGCGTTCTTACCAACCGTCCGGTTTCTTCATGTGAAATCAACATATTCTGAACTAGAAATTTTGCTGAATAAATGAAATCAGATAAATACCCCATAGAAACAAGATACGTTTTATTAAATAAATTTTCTGGTTCAAAATAGATTTATTTGATGTGAAAAAAAAAATCGGAAGGTTTACTGCTATGAAAAATCTAATTTTTGTAATTACGTTACACTGTAATTATGATTCCTTACGTATTATTAGAAATTAATTAAAATTTGTACATTAAAACATAAGATATGAAACATTTTGAAAAACGACTTCATCTTTAAAAATGAAGTCATTGAATTCGTGTATTTTTATTGAAAGAAGTAGTGTAACTTGTTTTTGCTGTAATTGCATAAAAATCGCGTAATTTGAAAAATGCATTCTTACCAATCTTCCGGTTTCTTCATGTGAAATAAACATATTCTGAACCAGAAATTTTGCTGAATGTATGAAATCAAATAAATACCGCATAAAAACAAGATGCGTTTTATTAAATAAATATTTTGGTTCAAAATAGGTTTATTTGATATCAAAAACAAAACAGAAGGTTTACTGCTATGAAAATGTAATTTTTGTAATTCCCTTACACTGTAAATATGATTTTTTACGTATTCTTTGAAGTTAATAAAAATTTTTACATTAAAACGTGATAAAACGAAGATATGAAACATTTTGACAAATAATTTCTACTTTGAAAATGACGTCATTTAATTCGTGTCTTTTTTATTGAAAGAAAATTGAAAGTAATTGCATAAAAATCTCGTAATTTGACAAAAAAGTATTCGTACGCAAGGGCATGGGATATTTTTCGTTTTGTACAAGTTTCGTCTTTACAGGCACGCCGAGTTTTGTAATTGTATTGTAATCACCAGGACTATGATATTTTTCCATTTAAGGCAGTATGCAGTTATGTACAGGTCCCGTTTTCGTATATATTTTATTCTATTACAAATGTATCTAAATGTAGAATAAACATTAAATTAATTTTTTTTCCAAAAATCGAAAGATTTCCTGCAATGCAAATGCAACGCATTGGTTTGCCAAGCAGCTACACTGCAAAAAAAAATTGTCGATTTTACAGTATAATACTGGCATCCCAGCTGCCAGTATTATACCGTAAAATTAACAGTAATAAACTGGAAAATAAGCAGTAATACGCTACCGCACATGCGCGGCAGCGTATTACTGTTTTTTGAAGTGAAAACTTCTTTAGGCGCGTTGGGCATTTTTTGAGATGGGAAAAAAACATTGAATTCGCGACACTGTTACCGTTACTGTTACCGACACCTCTGTATATTTGGCGACGATTCTGCAATAGCTGGTTCAGGTAAGCAACCAGATTTGCTTAAATTAATATCTCACTTTGACAGCAAAAGTGATATTAGTCTCTATTTAGCATTATTTGAAAGACAAATTTCTCGAATGAATATAATAAAAGAAAATTGGGTCACACATTTGTTAAATTTAATTCCGTTAGAAATCGCCATAATATTATAGCTAGAGAACCAGAAACATTGGCGAGCAATTACAATTACATAAAAGATTTACTTCTTAAACGCTTCAAAATGACGCCAGAAGAATTTAGGCAGAAATTAATGTCACATAAAAAGAATCTTCAGCCACTTGGCGCGATTTAGCATTTGAATTAAGAAATTATTTGGAAGAATGGATTAGCGGTCTTAAAGTATCTGATTTTGAATCCTTAAAAGAATTAATAGTAGTAGATCAAATTAAGAAAAGGTTACCTATAGAAATGAAAGCACATTTTATTGATGATCTTCCAAAAATTAAAAATGTAGACGTATTAGTAAATAAACTAGACGATTATGATGCGGCGAGACGTAATGTTAAAACCATGAATAGAATTTCACCCCACTTTGAAGATAGAAAACCCGAAGTAAGTAAAAATGAAAATTCACAATCTTTCTTTCATACCCAATACCAAAACAAAAGAAATAAATCTCAAATTAGGTGTTTTAGATAGATGTAACTCTCAAGGCCACATAGCGTCTCAGTGTAATAATAGCAATAACGGACAAACTAATGAGTTCAGTCAAAACTCTACCGAAAACTATCGAAATTATAATCGCCAAAATCACAGTCCTAATGCCGATGTACAGGAAAAAGCTAACATTGCTACAATTCGAATCAGAAATAAGTCTAAACCTAATGGAATGGGTAAAATAATTAATATCAAAGGCAAAGAAGCAAATCTATTGTTTGATACCGACAGTTATATTTCTTTATTCAGTTACGAATGTTATGTCAATATTGGGTCGCCAAATTTGTCTTCTGTTGATATCTTATTAACTGACATTGGCGGAGAAACTGTAAATCTAATTGGATATTTTATGTATGAAATACGTGTCGATGTGTTTCTTATATCAACGAAATTTTATGTTTCAAAATCTTTCACATACGATATTGTAATAGGGCAAGACGTGATCAGCAAACTAAAGTTGGCGATAGATGAAGAGGGAATTAAAATTGTTGGCGAGCGCAATACTTTTCAAGTAGGTTGCCTTAAAGTTGTAAATAATTCTGATAAAAATTAAATTATGTTGCCAATTCATACAATGAAGCGAAAGTATCAAAAGGAAATAGTTCACGTGCAGAAAACGAAATGATTGGTATTATGAAAAAAAATAATTCAGAAAATAATTTCAAGATAAATTTAGCACGCGCGGTGAAAACAGAGAAAAGTGACTCAACTCGCGAGACCAAATCAAAAGATGAAAATGAAATAACAAAACACAGAAAATATTATAATTTAACGAGCACGAGAAAAGAAATAGACGGAAGTAATATAAAAAGAAAAAATGAAAATAATGAAATATTTCACGAAAGTTTTAAGAAACGTGGTTACTGATACGGAAATGAAGTGAAATCATTTTATAGAAAAGAAAAGTTTTTTGATAGAAATTATAGATACAGCAAACAATATGCGCAGTATGAAGATAGAAAAATGCATAATGTTCACGAATACCGTAAACAAGACAGGCAGCAAAGAAGTCATCATTTTTGGAGTGATAGGAAGCGGGAACCCTATTTTGCAGATAAATGTTATTACAAAAGATATGAAACTACATCTCATAGAAGAAATGATGAATGTATTGAGAGTTGTTTAAATTGTGGATGAAAATTCATAAGTTTCATTGGTATTCATTTCAAAGAAAACCAATTAATTAAATTTCATATTTCATGTATATGTAAATTTACGTTATAAGCAATAAATTGCAATTTTTGTATGTAAAATAATATGCATTATTTTTCATGTACAATAGTGAATTAAATGAAAATTGGGTACTTTTCGGTTAGCCGGGCGCCAGTGATATATATACATGTATATATATACACACACATACATATATACACATATCTATATATACATATTATATACATACACATATACATACATATATGTATGTATGTATATATATGTGTGTGTATATACATATGTATTTATATATTTACATATATCACTGGCGCCCGGTTAACCGAAAAGTACCGAAAATTGTAATATAATTTTTGTAGTAGTAATTTATACTAATGAATAAAAAAACCACTTCATTTACCATTATGGTACTTTTCGGTTAGCCGGGTGCCAGTGATATATGTGCATATATAAATATATATGTATATGCATATATATGTGTGTACATATATGTATGTATATATATGTGTATGTAGATATATGTGTATCTATATATATATGTGTGTGTATATGCATGTATATAAATCACTGGCGCCCGGCTAACCGAAAAGTACCAAAAGTATTTCCTGCACAATAAAACGTTTCCTGACGATTCAAAAAATACACACGTAATTGTTCAAGTTTTCACTTCTGTCGGCACTCCCGGAGTGCCATTTTTTGTATACTGTTTATTACTGTTAATTTTACGGTATAATAATAGCAGCTGGAATGCCAGTATTATACTGTAAAATCAACTTTTTTTTTTTCAGTGTAGACAAATATAAATTCTGAACATGACGTAGTTAAAATCTATAAAATATTATATCTACATTTAACTTTTAGAGCAATTTCTAATAACAAACAAGTCTAATGAACATATTACAACATACATACCTGTGTACTTTTTAAGTTCAAACGCTTATCGCCACGCGCTGCAGCATTCTGTCTGTAGATAACGGGACGACAGAAAGAAAACATTCTTTCACATGCTTGTAAAGCATTTCTTACCTTATCAAGTTTCCGTAAATTACATATGAGAGGCAAGAGACAAAACAAGATCAGTTTCCCAATCAACAGAGAATCACGCAAGAGAAAAAAATTCGGAACAACATCGGGTCGCTGCTAATTTTTATACTCTTTTATTTAACTCAACTTGGTTTTTAACACTTTCCAATATAGATGAAAAGTATTTATGAATTCAGTTTGTCTGTCTGTCTGTCCGTGCTCTAATTCGCGTAAATATATTCGGATTCACTGCAAAAAATAATTGTTGATTTTACAGTATAAAACTGGCCCCCAGCTGCCAGTATTATACCGTAAAATTAACAGTATTAAACAGAAAAATAAGCAGTAATACGCTGCGCGCAAGCAGTAATACGCTACCGCGCATGCGCGGTAGCGTATTACTGCTTGCGCGGCAGCGTATTACTGCTTATTTTACTGTTTAATACTGTTAATTACCGCGCATGCGCGGTAGCGTATTACTGCTTGCGCGGCAGCGTATTACTGCTTATTTTACTGTTTAATACTGTTAATTTTACGGTATAATACTGGCAGCTGGGGTGCCAGTTTTATACTGTAAAATCAACAATTATTTTTTGCAGTGTTGTCATGCAATTGATATATGTTTCTGAGGTTTACTATGGCATGTTCAGTATTAAAAATGAAGTGTGTAGCACTTTTAGTTTTTTTACAGGGACACTCAAAAGAATTCTGTTACATTGCGGTTTATGAGGAAAAATCATTTGCGGTTTATTTTAATGATGTTACACAATGTCAAACATATTAAAATTTTATATATATCATTGAGGGACACTGCAAGAGTCTTACTATAGAATATGGTGTACGTAGCACTTACACTTCTTTTACAGGGACACTCAAAAATAATTCCGTTACGTTACGGTCTATGGAGAAAAATCGTTTGGGATTTATTTTAATAATGTTTTACTATTTCAAACATACAGGAATTGATATATGCTACACTGTAAAAAATATTTGGAACGTTTAGTATTCTAACAGGAATGTTTCTGATACCGTCGGATATCTGAGAGCTATTTTCACTTTCTGAAACCATCAGAAACCTTTCCGAATGTTTTGGTTTAGGTGATTGAAACCGACCTTCTTCTATAGCAAACCAGTTTGTGCGCATTCCAAGTAACTATTTCTCTTCTCAACTATTTCAAGCAGTTTACGCCGTTAACGGCAAAGCTAAAGCAGCACGTTTTTGGCTGTGGAATATTATGTTAGTTATTCGAGCGGTCCAAAAAGAGAATTTAAAAAAAGGAATATTTGAAAAAGTAAGAATATCTGCTGTTTTAAATACTCTAATAATATTTTTTATAATGATTCTGTTTTATATTCATTATTATCTCATACATGGCGTGATATTTTTCAGTTTATATCAATATTTTTAACAAATGTCTTAACCCTAACATTTAGGACTATTTACATGAGCATTTAGATACTTTGAGTTGGGAGGATAATTATTAAAATATACTCTAAAATATAAAAATACTAATCCTTTGTCTCTCATTTTAAGTTTTTTAATGTTGCTTCAATAAATATGATTTATAAACAGCATTTAGTAGCAATTTTATCTCTTAAAGAATAATATCTGCCGGCGGTACTGTGTTTTTGTTTATATATATATTTTTAACGATGTTTCAGAACTCTAACTTTTATAATACTATATATTGAAAATTGATTTGTCTGACTTTAAAAATATCGTTTTAAAGTAAACAAACTATATTTATTTATTTTATTCTAATTCTGAAAAAAAAATTCCTAGGTGTTTTTATTAATCTCATGGTTATGTCCAGATTTTTCTCACAGGGTCCTGTTATTGTAAAACTGAGGTTTTTTTTTAATATTTTTAAAAATTCCGGACATAATTTTGTGAATTTGAAATTATCGTTATATCAGGTTCCTTTGTATCTATCCTTTACACATAAAAATGCTATGCACTTTGATAAGTTCAATTGTTTTGTGATAGGTCAGATTTTATTTTTAAATCATTAAATTTGTGAAAAGTTCAGTTTTTGAGGTGGTAAAGTTTTGTTTTTAAGACAAAGAATTTTGTGAAGGATACTGTTTTGGAACGAAAAATTTTGTGAAGGGCCCAGTTTTAAGATGAGAATTTTTATGAAATGTCTTGTTTTAATATGAAAAATTACCTTTTAAGGACCGAAAAAATTAACAGATAAACAGATCTCTGAAGCTGCATTGCTTTTGGAAAGCTCATACATAAGTTTTAATCATTTTATGTTGCTGGGAGTTAGATTATTTGAAATATATCTAAAATATATTAGTATAGCTTTAGTTTGTCTATTTCATGTTAATGAAAAGTTTTGAAAGTTTTCTTTCTAAGTATATATGCTATTTTTTTTATTTTTAAAAATAAATACTTGATTTGTGAATCTGTATGAATCCCATATTTTTTTCATGATATGTTGTTAAAAAACAAGGTAAATATCTCCATTCCCCAATATTCACTTCGTGAATATTCTTAAATATTAGGGTTAAAACATATTTAAATAAAATAAGTTGAAACTGGTGTGAAACAATAATAACTAAAATATCTTCTTAAAACACCATCAAAATTTTTAAAATGCGCTAGGCCTTTCGAAAGATCTGAGTCTTTCTTTTTGCGCCTGACGAAGAAAGACTCAGATCTTTCGAAAGGTCTAGCGCATTTTAAAAATGTTGATGGTGTTTTAAGAAGATATTTTAGTTATTAAAACATATTTGATAAAATTTTGATATAAACTAAAAAATATCACGCAATATACCGAATAATTTCGCCTAGAAAAAAGAATCATTATAAAAAAAAAGTTTGATTAGAATATTTA
Source organism: Maratus michaelseni (assembly GCA_963931845.1). Lineage (NCBI taxonomy): Eukaryota > Metazoa > Arthropoda > Arachnida > Araneae > Salticidae > Maratus > Maratus michaelseni. Next base: position 130,814,319 of record OZ007596.1, on the reverse strand, counting down.
AAAGAACAGAAATTCTTATCTTTTCAAGTATTCTTTTAAAATTCAGATAATATATAATAAAAATAGACAAAAATATATTCAGAAACACTTCAGATATATTGAGAAAGGTTTTAGATACATTCAGAAAAGTTTCCGATATATTGTGAAAGATTTCCGATATATTCGGAAAGTTTTCCGATGTATTATGAAAGATTTCCGATATATTCAGAAACTTTTTCGATCCGTAATGAAAGATTTCCGATATATTCAGAAAAGTTTCAGATATATTCAGGAAGGTTTCAGATATATTCAGGAAGGTTTCATTACGAATCGGAAAGGTTCCGTGTTTTAGCTGAAACATTTTTCTGATCGAATCAGAAACCTTTCTGTTAGTATCGTGCAGCACAGGTCTCCGTTACTTTCAGAAACGTTTCTGGAAATTTTTTACAGTGTATCACTAAGGTGCATTACAAGAAGCTTACTATAGAATATTGTGTGTGCAACATTCATTTACAGGGACACACAAAAAATTTCTGTACTATATGTTAACAATAATTGCTGGAAGTGTGTTTTCAGTTGCTGAAAGCGTATTTAAATGTAACTCATTTGTTGTTTATTACTGGGTGTGTATGAATTCTATATATCATACAATGGGTGCAAGTTTTCTGTCCACAGGACGGAATTCCGTCTTTTGAAAATTTCGGAGGACGGAAAAAAATTCGCCGTTTTTTCGAGATCCTTCGACGAAATATGATGTTTTTTCGAGATCCTTCGACGAAATATGCCGTTTTTTCGAGATCCTTCGACGAAATATGCCGTTTTTTCGAGATCCTTCGACAGAATTCGCTGTTTTTTCGCGATCCTACGACAAAATTGGCCATTATTCCGTGATCCTTCAAAGAAATTAGCACTTTTTTCCACGAATCTTTGACGAAATTGGTGTTCTTTTCTGCGGCCATTTGACGATATTTTTGTTTTTTCCATGGCCCTTCGACGAACTTCGCATTTTCCCGCAATCCTTCAACAAAACTCATGATTTTTTTTTAATGGTCTTTTGATGAAATTCATTTTTCCGCGGCATTTTGACGAATTTTTTTTTTCGCGATCTGTAAACGAAATTAGCCGTTTTCATCGATCCTTGATGAATTTCACGTTTTTGCCCTGGCCTTCGGAAGAAATTCACGTTTTTTCCACGATCCTTTGACTAAATTCGGCTTTTTTCCGAGATCCTTCGACGAAACTTGCCTTTTTTTTCGCGATACTTCGACAGAATTCATCGTGTTTTCGCGATCCTTCGACAGAAATCGCCGTTTTTTCGGATTCTTCGACGAAATTGCCCGTTTTTAAATGATCCTTTAACAAAATTAGCAGTTTTTTCCACGATCTTTCGACGTTTTTTCGGCAGCCACTTGACGAAATTTGCGTTTTTAAACGATCTGTCAACGAAATTAGCCATTTTTCGCGATTCTTTAATGAATTTCCCGTTTGTTCTTCGGCCTGTGGACGAAATTCACGTGTTTTCCGCGATTTTTCGACGAAATTTGCCATTTTTTCGAGATCTTTCGACGAAATTTGCCGGGTTTTTGTTTTGTTTTTTTTTTTAGATTATTTGACGAATTTTGCCGTTTTTCGAGATTCTTCGACGAATTTTGCAGGGGTTTTTTTAGATCCTTTGACGAATTTTGCCGTTTTTCGAGATTCTTCGACGAATTTTGCCTTATTTTTTTCGAGATCCTTAAACGAATTTTGCTGTTTTTTCGAGATCCTTCGACGTTTTGTCTAAGTGGGCATGGTGTGTGCATTCGGAGAGGAGCTCTGGGTGGAGAATTCAAAATATTTTCAGTCTTTGCCACATGTCAAAGTCAAAACATGCGTTGTGTGTGCGCTTGGAGGAGGGGGGGGGAGGTCAAAATATTTTCAGTCCTGGCCACATTTAAAACTTACACCCATGATATCATATACAGAGCAGCACAAAAGATCTCGAGTATATTTCTGTTTACCGAAAAAAACACCAGAAGGGGAATTTTAAACAGCGCAACTCGCTTCCTAACTGAACTAAAATTCAGCATTCTACGTAGTATATATACAAATCTATAGATCATATACAGGGCTGCACAAAGTAATTCAGATATTTGTTCGAATATTATTGGTGATTCTTGAAATTGGGTTTTTAAATATGTTATGCGTTTTCCAAATTGTGTTTCCAAATTGTGTAATTCAACTTATAAAAGCGTAAAGATTTGTAAAATTATTTTCCACGTGTTGGAAAGTGTTACATAAGCTATGCTTGACGCATGATTTTCCATTCTGTTGTATGTAAAGATGGAATTTGGTAATCGATGTTTAACTCATTGTCTGATATGTTAGAATTATAAAAATTGTGTTCACATGTGTGTTTCGGATGATAATACAACATTTTAATATTTTATTATAAATTAATACATTAATTTTAAGGCATTTTTCTGTTAGCCCGCTACATGTGATAAAACCCTTATTTTTCTTTTTTTCTAGTAACATATGGTGCCATCTGTTATCTCAGAAATATGCAATGATATGATCCACGCAAAAATAGACAACAGATGGCGCCATATGTTACTAGAAAAAAGCAAAATAGGGGTGGGGTTTTCAACGGATTGACGGACGAAGCAGAAAACATAACATCAGTGACTGAGGATGCCTGACAGCGACAGGTGAAAATATTTTTACTGTTTTACAATTTTTAACTGATTGACTAGTTTTGTGTAGTTTTGAAGGTGTTTTTGAAGACTCTCTTAGACGTGTACACTGCATGTTTATGTGTTTAAAAATAAAATAATGTCTGTGAAAATGGGTAATGCAAAGAATTGTTATTCCTCTTAACGTTTGTCCAACTTTCTTTTTAATCATCCTTATAATTATTTTATAGAAATATCGATTTTTTCCTTTTCTTTACCGAATCATTTTATTATACATGCTTTCTATTGGGTAAAGCTGGAGGGATTAATAGGATTTATTTTTTCCGCATTCAATAGAGAAATGTAAGTGAAATTGAACAGTATAGTATTTTAATTTCAAAATTAATTTGATATTTCATATACTTCATCAAAGCACTCTCGTGGCAAACATGTGTGTTGCTCTAGATCGATTGAGAAACATTTCATAAATGAATGCATATCATAACGGCAATAGGCGGAGAACAATGTAAAAATATTACTGGGAGGAGCATAATTGTCAAGAGTCACTTAATAATACACGTTTCCGGCAAACAGTGCTTTAATATAGGATATATGTAAATTTTTACATGATCTCCATTAAGAATTAAAACAGGAGACAAAGTTTATCATAAAGCCTTCTCATGGTAAACTAGGATTTTGCTCTGCATCGCATACTGTGACAAAGTGGTTTTTTTAGGGTTTCGTTTATCTCACGAAACCCTATTACTCCCGCTCCGTTGTCTGTCTGTCACAGAGCCATTCTCAAAAACTATGTAACTTACAGAGTTGAAACTTTGTGTATATAGGTGAATACCGGCTATAAAGGGCTCAAAATATTAAAATTTGAAAAATTCGTATTATTTTAATAAGTAGAGATAAAAAAACAAAATTCTAACAGCCTTTTCCTATTAAATTTAAATATTTTTCGTTATAGCAGATGCCAAAAATTAAAAATTAACGATGAAATTATTTTTACAATAATTAATTTTCTATCAGACGATTTCCACGTGAAAAAATGAAAATGAAATAAAAAGTTTCACCAATTGAAAAAAAGATTAATATGAAATAAAATTGATTGACGTCATAGTGGTAATAAAACGGAAAGATTTCTCAATAATACAAGGAGTATGAGTATGTGTATGTACACAAAGCAGATTAATATCACTTCATTAGAGAATTTAAAAGAAAATCTGACGTCATATCGGAAGTTTAACGGATTTTTCAAATGTTTCAAAATAATACAAAGCGAGTATCAATATGAGTAATAGAGAATAGTAAATATATGAGTTTGAGGAACGTATTGAATGATGATAAAAACCCGATTATGAAAATATTCGCATATTTTAACATTTTGAAGGTGTACAACATGTTTAATTTTGAAATTATTATTTTTTTTTTAAATATCGCATTTAGTCCACATGACAGATATTATTATGACAGAATATAATAGCGGGCTGGTTTAGATATTCGAAAAAACGAGAAAAATAGACCGGTAAATTTTTACTTTATAAAAAACATGACTTTTTTTTTCTTTTTTTTTTTTTTTTTTTTGGGGGGGGGGGGTGGTTGCTAAATGAAATTTATTTGGATTTATTAAAGAAAGGATAAATTGTTTTGAAAGGAATATTAAACGAAACCCTTTGAGCGATCTTCGATCACACTTACCCACTTGTTTTAATATTGACAAAGCAGTTTTCAGAGTTTATTGATTCGATTCACAATTCCAAATAACGCCATTTTTTGTTAATTTTATACATTTGTTATTCAAACATTTCAAATTTTAGTAATTTTTAAACAAAGAAGTATCGTTTATTTATTTATTTATTTTAATGAAGTTGGGGGAGAAGCATGTTTTGAATGGTTGCAGAAAATATATTGTATAAGTTTTGATTTTTTTTTTTTTTTTTTTTTTTTTTTTTTTTGAATTGTTAGGAAAAATTCATCAGTTATGAACTAGAATGGAGTTTTATCTCATCAAGTAATTTTAATATATACACTCATTTAAATATATATATATATATATATATATATATATATATATATATATATATATATATTATTGGTTATGAATTTTACTATGCAAACACAATTCCAATATTTTAGGTACTCAGAATACAAATGATACAAGTCCATTAAAACTAATTTTTCGAAATTCAGACAAAAATTTAGAGTAGAATGGTAATGTCCTGAAATGTATTGGGATAATAAAGCAACACTGTTTATACTCAGAAAGAACATAGTCATTAAGCACTTTTTCAGCAAATTTTCATCTTTGAATGCCTCAGTAATCATAATGAAAGTTGTCACACAAACTTCCAATAAAACAAAAAGAAAAAATCCTGCGTCATACATAGATTATGAAACACTTTCCAAAAAATTTCCAAAATACTTAAAGAAAACTTTACATTTTTACGAAACAAAATTTCAGCAATTATCATTAATGTGGGAAAAATATTCACATTATTTTGTGCAGTCTTGTATATGATCTATAGTTATATATATATATTTAAAAAAAAAAAAAAAAAAATGGGGCATTTTGATTTACACGATTGTTTGATCATACACATTTTATAATGGACTGCGATGTGTTATTCTTATGTATATTAATTTAGTTAGATTTACTTATTCATTATTTAATTATTTTAAATGAATTTATATTCATTATTATTAAGAATGTATTTCATCTAATGATTTGGATTAATACCTTTGGTGGACAATATCATATCTACTTCTAAGATAATGTTTACTTTTATACAGTGTTGATATAATATGTTTTAATTTTATTTAGTGTTTTTATTTAATTTAACTTTGTTTAAAGCCACATTTTTGTGACTAATTCATTTCAATATTTACTCAATATTAATTTTAAATTCTTTGATTCTTAATTCAAATCTTTAGTATTTTAATTTAATTTATTATAAATGATGTTGCATTCTTAGTACAGTTATTTAATCGTTGTTGACATTTAATGGTACATTTTTAATGTTGCATTAATTATTAATTTTTCCATATTACTACTTATTTATAACATAGTATTATTAATTTATACATCCATTACTTAGATATTATTCAACTTTCTATTTATTAATTAATTTCATTTATTTATTATTTAACTAATAGCTATCATTAAGATAGTAATTTGGTTTAATTATTAAAAACTAATTTCCATCCATACTTTATATTTACTTTTACCACTAGAGGGCAGCACTATTTTAAGTTGTTTTTTATTATTAATTTTTACATCTTAATACTTATTTATAACATAGTATTATACATTAATACATCCTTTAATGTAATTCGATTTTCTATTTTTTAATTAATCTCATTTACTTATTATTTAACTAATTGGTATCAATTAAGTTAGTAATTTGGTTGATTTATGAAACATTTATTTCCATCCTATTCCTTCGATTCAGATTATATCCATTTTTTTTTCTACTAATAGATGGCAGCACTAATGTTCCTGTTTATTTTATAATCCATTATATTTTAACATTATTTCTGGCATCATTGCAAAGCAATTTATATTTCTAAGCAATTTATATTTCTAAAATTGGCAACATGATATGATTTTTTATGCAATTCATTCCCCAGTCATGTTGGCGTTTTCATGATGGTTCATGAACTGCAAGGTATCTTATTTATATCTTTATTCATCTTTATGGATTTTTTTTTTTTTTTATTGTATGGTTTCTTTCCTTTTTTATATTGTATTTTATTTTTTATTTTATCACTGATTTGAATCATTGTATTTGAGATGTTGTCCCAATATCATATTTTTTAGCAATGTTTGGCTAATATGAAGATGAAACATCTCATTTTATTTGTGGTATTTAGGCAATTGGGACTTGATAATTCTGTCTAAATTCCACAAATTTCATTTCATTTAATTCATTTAATTCCATTGATTCAATTTTTATTTAATTTCTTATTCTTTCAATGTTTTTTGATTCCATAATAAGTGTGTTGGGGAATCTTTCATTGTCAACTAATTATTTCATACTTAATTATTTCATGGTTTAAGTTGGTGTTATGATAATGTTTCATTTATGGTTATATATATATATATATATATATATATATATATATATATATATAGAACAGTTGAAATTTTCCCTTTAGCGATCTCCGTCAATAAACAGAAATGTACTCGAACTTTTGCCCCCCCCCTCCCCCAATCACTGAAAATTTTAAAAGTTGGCACCTCTGACACAAATACAAATGAATATAAACAGATCTTATCAAGAAGTTTGACCTGTTTTAATAAAGTACATTAGAATCAATATTTAGATTTTTTTAATGCTGTTCTCAAACACTTTATAACACATTTTTTAATTCATTTTTGATCGGAAATGGGCAGGTATTCTTATTCAGAAACTATGTCATCGAAACAAGGTTTACATTTTTTGGTAAAAAGATCTTTCAGAAGATACTATCATAGTCGGCGTTTTGCACCGAATTTCCGACGCTCCAGCATGAAAAAGAAGAAAAAAGTGTCGTTACGTGACACGAATCGCTTATTAAATAATTCATTCAACAGTAATTCATTCAACAAACAATAAGTAATTCATTCAACAATAAGTAATTCAAACGATAAGTAATTCATTTAACAAACAATGGAAAACTCATTTCGATTCCAAATCGCTTCACTAGTCAGGCCTGCCAATTTTATGCCTTTGCGTTTAAAAATGAGTCAGAAAGTTTCGCGTTGCTGAGCAGGTCATTTGAGAACCACATTAAATAAAATCCTAAACATTGCCTGTTTAATTTGTATAGTTAAATAATGAAAATACATATTGATACATCAAGAAAATATAGTTATACGATCTTGGCTAATTTTCTTATGTCATAAAGATAATTTCTATTTCACATTAAAAAGTACTTATTTATCTCAGACACAGATAAATTAATATTTCTTGTTTCAGTATTTTTTGTTTTTGATTAACGGCAATTTTAGAATTTCTTATAAAGATAATAAAACTGTATTAGTAATTGATATATTTGCACAATAAGTACTCGTGAAAATATTGTGATTATACATGTGACAGACGTCATTTATCTTTTAAATATTCTCATTACAAAATCAGCAGGAATATTTTAATTTAAACCTGATTAGTTTAATAAGGTCTGTGTTTATTTATTTATATTTTTATATTGATATCATTCATAAACTTATTTTTCATTAATGAAAAAATAAATTACAAATAAATAAATTTAAACTTTTCTTTAGGCAAGAAAACTATCGAAAGTTACAAAATATTTAACACCTACATGAGGAATAATTAATGAATTATTATTTACTAGAAACATATTGTTTTATCCACATATCAAAGTTTTTAAATTCCAATAGAGCACGTGATGATTTCTAATCACTGAAGATAATGGTTAAATTTTACAAAGTTAAAAATTATAAAAAGATTTCCTCAGTAATTACTGCAAAATACTCTTAAATAATTGAAATGAAAATATTTATTGTAAATGATGAAATTATATTTGTAGTAGAAGATATAAAACTTGTGTAGATCCAAAAGTACTAATGACATTTTTAAGATTCAGATAAGCATATTTTGAAACTTGTTTAGCTGAATTATTTTAATTTGTAGATATGTGAAATTTTATGATTAATGAAGTAATTGTTGATTTAATATTGTTGATATTAATACTTATGAGAGATTTTGAAAATTTAGGTTTATATTTTAAAGAAAAATAAAGAAATGTCTATATAATGTTAACTGATTATTATTTTTATTATTATTATTATTATTACGGAGCATCAATAGATTTATTTCAGCGATAAATCGCTCTGAAAAATTATTGTCCTTCTGCATTAAGTAGAATGAAAACATGCTTAAAGAAAAGACTAAAAATAAACAAATAGGTAACATGGATATGGTATAAAAATATATTATAAATGGAAATTACATCTTTTTTTCTAATTTTTCTCTATAATTATATAAACACCAAAATTTGGTTTTATATAGTTCTTAAATGGAGATTAATCTTTACGAAATTAAATTAAGCAGTGATGCTTAACTTGCTTCAGTTTGTCGATCAACTAATAAATAAGAATAATTGATAGTGGACTGACCATTATCAACTTCCAAATATAAAAACACAAAAGTAAAGACAACATTAAAATTAAAAAAAATAAGTAAATAAATAAATAACATAAACAATTCCCAACTCAGAAATACAAAATATTATGAAACTTTGAGAATAATGTAGTAGAGCTTAAGCAAAAATATAATATGCAAATTTCTCTTGTTGCCCGATTTGACTTTAAAAGGAAAATTTTATCCCCGGTATATTTTCGACTTTATTTTAAAACTCAATAATGGTAAGAGATACAGAAAAAGCTTTAAAATAAATGTTATATATTTTAATGTTCTGTCAAATTCAAATAAAAGTTAGAAAACTTCTCTAAAATAATTCTTACCGTTCACTCTAACAAAATGCATATTAAAATTTAAATTTTTTAATGTTCTCAGCAATTAATATTGTTTTAGCATTCGACAGAAGTAATAAAAAAAAGTACTTTTTAATCCTTAAAAAGAAAAAAATCTATTTTTTACTATTAATGAGTTATTATTATAAAGTCAAAAAATATTCAGGCAGGGAAATTTGCCTCCTTAAAGTGAATTCGGGCAAAAAAGGAAGAAACGAAATCTGCAATTCCTGTTACAATGTTAATACGAAACACTGAAACTATCCTTGCATTTCTATTATACCTTTCGGAATGATTGTCCTGAAACTCTTACAAACTACCTCGGATTGTGTCAACTACAACCTTTTATAATCACTGGCACAATGTTGCAATTCTTTCAGCTAAAACTCTTTAAAAATCATTTAGTTATTTATATGTTAGGGTTAAAATAAAAAGAAGAGGGTGGGGGGGGGGAATTAAAGTGACTATAATTAAAATGTCAATGACCTACTTTTGAAGCTAAACTTGTATTCTTTCAATAATAATTTTTAAAAAAATCTTGTAAAAGTTGAAAATTTGAAAGCATTTTAAAAATATAAACAAGCATCCATTTAAAAATTACAATTTGATTTTTTTTTCATGTAAAAGTATTATTAAAAATAGTATTTATAAGAATCTTCAGTTTTTTATAAAACTAACATTTTTTCAAATCCTTTTTTTTTTCCTGAATAAATAATTATACATTCCTACAGAAAAATTTTATTGTATAGGTGTTGTGATTTAAAATTCTTTCTTTAAGTTAAGAATAAAGGTGAGCTGCATTATAATTCATAATGTTCTAGTATACCCAGGTATCTGTTCTTTTTTTTTTTTTTTTTTTTTTTTTTGAACATATATCTTTAATTATTTGAGCACACAGAATATATTTTCTATTTTTGTTTCTTCAGAGGATTCTATGCTCAAAAATAACTTAGATGATTAATATATATTTTTTTAATTTTTGTCCACTTATATATATACAAATAACAACAAATTATAATAAAAAGGAAGGAGACTTAATTAACTATAGGAACAGTTTATTTTTCTTTTGACGAAAATAGATAAATTTATCCTCAAAAATATGTTCACTGAATAACAAGAAAAAGGTTAAGTAAAATATATATTTTATATATGTGATACACCAATTGCTTTATTCGTGTGACAGAAAAAGATTTAACTTGTAAAAAAAAAAGGTATATCAATTCTATGTAAAACCAAATAAGAACAAGAAAAATTATACTTATCAATAATCTTCATGTTGCTACTACTATTTTCTTAATACAAATTGTGAGAATTTTTAACATGATATGCCATTATTATTTTGACTGTATCCAATCCAACTGGACCAACACATCCAAAAATCTAATATATATATGATGCATCTATGACATAAAAAATTACGTATTTTATAATACACTCCATATCCAACCAGCAAACCGAAGAACAACTCCGAAATTCAAAAAAAAAAAAAATTTGAACCTATCATTGGCGCAAGAACAGGGTTGCCGTAACATGGAAATACTCGCCCAACAGATTAGAACTTCCATTACACGAACCGAAACTTCATTGACAAGATGAAAAAAATAAAAAATAACGGAATGCCAACATAGGGCTAAATATATGCCAAAGGGAGGGTATAATTAAAATTTAAAGTAAACGGAAAAAAATATGAATCTGATTTGTTAAAAATGAAATGAAATCAACCTGACGTCACAAAGACAAAATTGAAATTTAAAAAAAAACTAAATAAACGTTTTGAAGCCGATGGGCTAAAAAGGATAACTTAATCAACTAATAATTTTAGACAAAAAGGAAAACTATGATTAAAGTCTGCCAGGCAACTAAAAAATAAATAAATAAAAGGAGAGAGAAGGGAAAACAAAAATTAAATTGCGCTATACGTAACTTGAATGTGGTAAAATTACCACACTCACTCACACCTCCACAAAAAAAATGGAGAAGGGGAAGTGCGAGGCACTCAAAGCACTTGCACAAGCATTTTTTTTAAGAGCCAGAGAAGGATAGGGGTAGAATGAATGATGGAGTCCAAATACAGCATGAAATATCAAGAAAATAACATACCACAACATATTTGTATATAGCCTGTATCATAACATATAAATATCATAATGAGAAAAAGTAATTGTACACAATTTTATAAGTCATAAATTATGTAACATGTTGACAGAAACAATATTTGCTTTTACAATTACATAACTGTTAAGTAAAACCAACTTATGCTCTTTCATTTCTGTCTATGCTAACACTATATAAAACTTATAACTATAAATTTTTACTAAAAAGAAATCTAGAATAATACACAATACATAATACAATAACAAAAACTCAACTTTTACCAACACATTTTTATGAAGATGTAGCTAATAGTTATTACACAAAAATCCAAAGTGAGATGTAATAACCTAATTTCACAATACACATTATGAATGCAAAAATATAAACAAAAGTAAAATACACATTCAAACAATACAAAAGTTATAACTATTTATAAAATACCATGGTTAATTATTTTCAAAAAGTTTTTGAATGAGTGGCCACTCTAAAGAAAAACCAATCTAACAGAATTGGCAAAGTACTAAACAGACCTTATTCATAATATAACATTTGCCTAGGACTTTTAATTAAATGTCATTCAGGTCATAATATAATATACAGTCAAACCCCGATTTAGTGCCATCTTGAAATAGCGCCAATTCCGTTTAACCGCCAATTGCGTCTATGAACAAATCTGCCAAATAGGAATTTCAATGTAATGTATCCGTTAAAGCGCCAACTCGATATACCGCCAAAAAAATGTCTAGAAATTACTGTATTTTCTTTGCATATCTTTCTTTTTTAAATTTTTTGTTAGAATTTCAAAGGACACTTCCTTTTCATGTGTCTAGATGTTTTCAAGCTCAATTCAAACTTTATTGAATAGCAAAGAATTTATATTGTTCTCAACACCTGCCAAAATGCACCTGCTACCCATTCTACTTGTCATTGGGAGAAGAAAAATAACGCGCACTGAGTGCCGAGCAAGTAAAACTTCTGATTCAGACTGGCGAGTCACGTGATCTGATCCGCTTCTGGAGCGGGGAGAAAACAAGGCATGGCACGCCATTGGCTGAAAGGGTCTCTCCTCTCTCAGGTGAGAACAATGTAAAAAATAACTTCTCCCTGTACTTTATGTCGATTTCTTAGAAAGAAAACGGTGTGCAGTGCAAAATCTCTCATTCAAAATTTTGGTCGGACGTTGATTGAAACATCGAAGAATTCACCAGCTAAATCTGTAAAATATCATTCTGTCTCTTTATTTTAACTCATTATGGCGAAAAGAGCAGTTTTATCAATTTCAGAAAAGCGGGAAATTTGTGAATATAAAGAAAGAAATGTGAATGTATCGCAGCAACACATCTCCAATCATTTTTCTACACTCTGGAAAAAGCCTGTTAGCAGGCGCTGCATCGGAGACATTTTGATGAATACAGAAAAATGGATTAACACCAACGAACTGCAATCATCTGTAAAAAGACTGAAAACAGCGAAACATGAAGACTTAGAGGATGCCCTTTGCACATGGATACAACAAATGAGTGCTAAAAATGCCACTATCAACGGAGATGTCATCAGAGAGCAGGCAAAAGTTCTTGGCCAGCAAATGAATATTACAGATTTCGAATACAGTAGTGGCTGGTTGAGCAGATTTAAAAAGCGACGAGGATTCTCTCAGTACATACGAAGTGGTGAAACTGCAGGTGTTGATGAAGATATTGTGTCAAATGGTCGCAAAAAACTGAGTGCGCTGATTTTAGAATATAAACAAGAGGACGTTTACAATATGGATGAAAGTGGCCTTTTTTACCGCTTGCAGCCAGATAAAACAATATCATTGAAAAAATCAGTAAAGATGATTTTTCTCCAATCCTTTTACATGATGCTATTCGCATGATAAAAAAAAGCATGGGATGAAATTTCATCAGAAACTATTGTTAACTGCTGGAAACATACTGGATTGATTAAACCTGAAGGATCTACTAAAAAACAAAACAGTACAGCACTTCAGGAACTACAAGACGAAATACACAAATTAACAGAAATTGAGCATCCTTTATCGGCAATTGAGTACATTAATATAGACAAAAGTGTTTCAACATTTGAAGATTTGACAATCGAAGAAATTGTTGCCAATCAAAATGAAAATGAAAATTCATCTGACAGCGAAGCTGAAGAAGCTGAAACGCCGCATGTTACATCTGATGAAGTTAAAAATTGCATTGGGAAAATAAGAATTTTCTTAGAAAAATATGCAACTGATAAAAAAGTGATGAACAATCTTTTAGTTGTAGAAAAAGATATTGAAAAAATCAATATTGAAAGGAAAACTCAAACTAGCATATTAAAATATTTTCCTGTAAAAGATAATTAAAATAAAATAATTCAGTGTGATATTTAATGTATGTGTGTGTCTGTTATGTGCATAATTATCTACTTTATCTAAAATTGACTATATAAAGAGGCAAGTGCATGTTAATTTCATACATTAATTGGATAATTTTGAATCATGTAGCATTAATTATATTATGTATATTAATTATATTATATTAATTTATACTATTATAATATACTATATACCATTGGATAATTTAATAAAAAGGCATTACTGATATTTATTTTTATAATAATAATAATATTAGTATAATAGTATGAAAATTAATTTTTATTGTATTTTAATTCGATATACCGCCAAACTCGTTATAGCGCCAAAAATTTCTTGAACGGATAATGGCGGTATAACGAGGTTTGACTGTATATATATATATATATATATATATATATATATATACAAAAGAAAGCAACAAAGTTATGTACATACCATACATAATGTACCATTAAGTTGTGTTTCCACAAGTCCACTAGTAACATGATCTCCTTTATAATACCATGTAAATTACAATAGGTGACAAAATGATATTGTTAAATAATTTTTAACAAAATAATTCACCCAGACTTTTTTTTTATTATTATTATTTCTTTTTTTTTTTAACAGAATAATTATGAGAGTATTGTAAGAGTTAAATAGTAACATGTATTATATATTTTGATGGTGACATACAGCAAGCAACATTATCTAAAAGAAGTGCAATAAATCAAAATGCCATTGTATTGTTATTACAATTTTAGCTTAAACATATTTTAACTATGAATTATATATTTCAAAAAGAAGAAAAATTACAAATTTTTATTATTCAGAAAGTGCAAAATGCAGAGCTTGACATTATACAGTTAAGTGGGCTATTGATGGATAATTAGAAGGGAAAAAAAAAAGAAATACTTATACAGCAGGCAGTCCACATGTCTATGATAAGAGGAGTAAAAAGGCTTTCTGACCAGCAGAAAAAAATATATATTTCTTATCAGTTCGATAGTGTTCAAGGCGCGCAATCAAACACTATCAGCAGGCATGACTGGACAACAGCTGAAAGAGAAAAAAAAAGTTAATAATAATGGAATTCGTCACTGTGTGGCACAAATTTTGGTCGCTTAGGTCGTAGAGCATAAGAGGAGCTGGACTGTTGATTATTAGAAGAGAAATTTTGAGAGTAGTTGCAGCTTGATTATTACTGATACTGCCAGTTTGTGGAATTGCTTGTGTGGTATCTTGTAGTTTAGGAGCTCTAGGATGTAATTTTATTACTCGGTTGGTATGTATAAGGATAGGTGAGGAACGGCTGTCTTTTTGTGACACAATTTGTAGTAAAACAGGTGAAATTATCTTTTGCACTATGAATGGACCTTGAGGCTTTTTCTTGAATACATTAGGGAGTGTAATGAATACTATGTCATTGACTTTTATATCTGAAAATATGTGCTGTTGTCTCGACTTTTCATAGACTTTCTGACGATTTGTTTCATTATTGAGGTAGGATTGATAATAAATTTTATCCAAGAGATCTGTTAATTTATAGATGTCATGGGCGGTGTCAAGAATTTTCCAAGAGGGCTGACCTTTATAATTCATGTAAACATCATTAATTTCACGTCCAAAATGAATAAGATTAGGAGTGAATTTGGTGGTAGGATGTACTGTAGCATTGTATATTGATTGATGTATCTTGGCAGCAGTTTTGGTGTCAAAACCTTGTGAAGTCATAGTATTCAGTGATGATTTGATTTGAGAATTCACCCTCTCTGAAAGGCCATTTGCGGCTGGGTGGGCCACTGATGTGATTCAGCTTGATACCTAATGTTTTATTAAAAAATGAGAATATGTCACTAGTAAACTGGGATCCTTTGTCTGTCAATACTATATCAGGTCTACCATGGGTAGCAATGTAGTTTAAAAGAACATTGGTCAAAGTTGGAGCAGAGATATTATTAAGAGTAGCCAATTCTAGATGACGAGAACAGTGGTCAATTATTGTTAGGACATTTGAGTGATTATTGAGAGGACCAACAATATCTAATGATATTTTTTGATTTGGAGCAGTTGGAACAGGAGCGGCCATAAATGGAGCAATTTTCTTCTTGCGATTTTTGTGAATAAGACATAGTTCACATGAATTAATATAATTCTGAGTATCAGCAATGATTGTTTTCCATGTGAAACGTTTTCGGAGGTTTTGTAAGGTTTTGTTTATTCCTGGATGAGTAATATGAGCAATGGTAAGTGCTTTGGGAATCAATGAGGTGGGTAAGACAGCACGATGCAGATCAATTTCTTCAGCAGGAAAAAAATTATTGTAGCAAAGAATATTGTTATTTGGATTGAGATAATAACCCTTGTGTTTCTGGAGATTAATATTTTGTTGTGAATCAAGTATTATTTTATTTAAATTTGAATCTTTGGTTTGTTCATTTACTATCGTTGCATCTGAAATTTCTAATAATGGATCTTGAGGAGATGAGTTTATCTGTGACAAGCAATTAATTTGGCACTTATCTTCATGTTGCTGTGGTATTTTATCCAGATTTGTGGGATGTGATTCTACTAGTGATTTGATTGATTGAAGTTGACCATCTATTTCATCGTGTAGGTCATTTACATTCATCGTTACTGGTAGAACTTCTTCAGAATTTATAATTTCAGAATTTGATGTCAAGTCCTGTGTAGGTGGTTGAGCAGTTCTGCTAAGAAAGTCCGCTAATACATTTTCTTTGCCTGGTATATGAGCGTACGAAAAAGAAAATTGAGACAGCTCCATGAGCCATCTGGTCGTGACATCCGCAGGAGAAGAAGAACTTTTGTAGTTGTCAAGTGGTTTAGCATCAGAGAGAACGAGAAAATGTCTTCCAAAAAGGTAATACTTGAATGAGGTGATACCCTTGTATAATGCATACAATTCCAACTTTAGGGCAGGGAATTTTTTTTCAGCATCAGACAAAGCCTTTGAAAAATATGAAATAGGTACCCTTAAATTATCTTGTTCCTGCATGAGGACAGCTGAAATCGCAGTTTGTGAAGCATCGGTATTAACAATAAATTCTTTATTCCAATTAGGTAGATTTAACACGGGCTTCTTAAAAAATAATGATTGTAGTGTTTGAAAGGCATTTTCATGTACAGATTGCCAACTAAACTTAGTTTTTGGCTTTATTAATTCGAGTAGAGGACTAATTAGATCTGCAAAGTATGGAATAAGTGATCTATAAAATGAACATACACCAATGAAAGCTTTAACTTGTCGCTTGGTTTTGGGATGAGGAAAAGGTGTAATTTTTATTATGTTGCTGGAAATAGGAAAAATTTTATGCTCTTGAATGTGGAAACCTAAAAAGTCTATGCTGGTATGAAAAAATGAGCATTTCTCAGGTGATAATGTTATGTTTTATTTGATGAATGTATCAAGAAGTAATTTTAAATTATGGATCATTTCTTCAAATGAGTTGGCTCCAACAATAATATCATCTTGATAAGCATAACCATCTACACCAGATAATTGAATTATCGTATCAATAAGTTGCTGGAATGTAGACGCTGCTGTGCGTAATCCAAACATTAATCGCTTATAGGTAAAAACACCAAATGGAGTCGTAAACGACATTTTATCTTGTAGCTCTTTGGGCATAGCTATTTGCCAATATGCAGAAGGGAGATCCAGAGTTGTAAAAAATTTCTTTTTAGACAATTGAACTAGTAAATTTTGAATTTTAGGTAAAGGATAGGTAGATGGAATAATTACAGCATTTAGTAGACGGAGGTCTAAGGCAAGTCTATATTTTTGAGGCTTTGATGGATCTGGCTTCTTTTTTTTAACCAGTAACATGGGACATGACCAAGATGAATTGGAACGCTCAATGATATCTGCTTCTAACATCTCATTAATCTGTTTTAAAGTTTCTTCCTCTAATGCTTGTGGCACCGGAAATGGAAGAGATTTTATAGGATGCGAATTAAGTAGACTTATTTGTGGAATGACTAGGTCAGTATGACCAAGAGTACGCAGAGACTTAGAAAATGCTTGGGCTTTTCCACATAGCAAGGACAATAGAGTCTCTTTTTGTTTACTATCAAGATGTTCTAATTTAAAGTCTGTAGGACTTAAATCATTTATTCTCATTTTTATAATGTCTTCTGATGGTTGGATTAAATTACACATTTCATTAGATTCATCATTAAAATCGTAAGGCTGAATATCTTTTGCATCAATATTTTCATATACACCCAAGACAGTTCCCTTGTTGAGGTGAAATGATTTGTTTGAAATGTTTTGTACCACAATCAGAAAAGATTTTTTTTTTTTTATGGCTGATAAGGAATGGAGAGATTCCATAAATGCAATATTACGGTTATTTAGTGTTGGAATGAACATGAAATGTTCTTCAGGTTGTGAAGAATATTGAGCTTGCATGTACATGCATGTGTTGGCTGGAATAGTTACTTTATGAAAGTTTGAAATTTTTAACTCATTTTTGGGGGAATTTGAACTTTCATGAACAACCCCAGAGCTGTCATTTTTTGTTTGCTGATGTTCACTAAGATCATTTACAGGTGCAGACATATTTATACATTGAGGGTCCATAGTACAAGTAGAGGTATTAAGAACGTCATTTTGTTTACACATAAATACTTGTGCCTGATCCATATGCGAATCATTGGACATCTGGTGTTTGTTTACTAACGGAACAAGAATTTCTTTTAGTAGAATGGAATTAAATGATGGTGTTATGGAAATTCCATATTTACAAATAAAATCATAACCCAAAATTATATCAAAATTTCTATTACGTATGTTAGTAATATAAAATACATGATTGAAAAACAATTTGTCTATTTTGAAAGACAAACGAATACATCCAAAAAATTCAACTTGGGAGTTTATGGTCGAAATAGATACTTTTCGAGAGAGAAATTTATATTTTACAGTGGGTTTTAACATATTGAAATGTTGTTGATTAATTAAAGAAATAATGGAACCAGTGTCTAACAAAGAAATAACATTATGATGTTGTACATTTAAAGTAATACAAGGAAGAGAGTCATTGCAATTAAATGTGCTATAAATTACATAGTTTTCAATGGCATTACTATCATTTTGGGATTCAGCAACAAAAGTATTTGCGTTATCGACTTGAGAACAATTGTCAGAATTCGTAATATTATTATAAGTATTTTCATTTTGAAAAATAGTCTGTGATTCTGCATCTTTGAGCATACCATTTTTTGGTAAACATTGGCCATTTGTAAGTATACTCTCAGAAAATAAAATTCCTTGAGAATTATCATTTCTATATAATTGAGTTTTTGAGGAATTTTCTGGCAAATGTGAAGTATTGGAGGACAGAGTGCCAGATAGATCTGCCTCCAGCATTAGTTTAAACTCTTATCTTTAGAAAATCCATCATTATATTCATGAGTATTTTGTTGATTAACTTGGTATTCATTAGCAGTATTTTGAAGCATGTTAACACCATTATGAGAATTAGCTTGGTTCATATTTTGAAAAAAAATTTTTAATTCAAAGCATGTTTTCATTAAGTGTCACTGGCGTCCACAAAAAGCACATTGGTTTACAGTCCTATGACGAAATGAATTACGAAGATTTCTTTTATAGAATGGTTTTTTAAACGCAATTTGGTTAATATTTTGTTTTAGACGATGTTTGCCATAGGAAGAGAAATTTCTATCACAAAATGACTTTCGTTTATTTTTAGTTTCAGAATGTTTATAATCAGATGCACCGGGATTAGGGAACGAATTATTCGAATGTTCCATATTATATACAGGTAAAGTGACAGGAGCAGGGGTGGTTGGTGATTCAATGAAGTTGTAAATATTTTGTAATTGTTCAGCTCTTGAAAGAGCATTAGAAAAGTCATCAATCCCTTCCTCTAATAATTTTACGTGAATATTTTTGGGTAAAGCATTCATAAAATATGTGAATTTCAAAATTTGGAGCGAAGCATCATCAACTGTTGGATGAGCTAACTTTAGATTCTTGTTTAATCGGTATGAGAAATTTCTAACTGATTCATTATGCTCCAATTTCATCTTATCTAATGAACGAAAGGCCAAATTTTTGCTCTGCTTTGAAGCGAAAAACTGGATAAATTCAGTTTTTATGTCTGCTATTTTTTTAGTCTGAGTATTAAACTGCGAATCCAAATAAAAGTGGAGAGCAGGTCCTAGGAGTTTCGTTTTAAACAGTGCTAACATTTATTTTTCGGTATAATTGTTTAGTTGTTGAATGTCTTCAAGCTGGTCGAAAAAAAATTCGACAGTAGATGGATTACCATCAAATGGTTGAATATTCAGACTAATAGTGTTCATGGATTTCGACATGTTTCAAAAAGTTTGTAAATCATGAAAACCAGAAATATAGATAAAACACTCATAAAATTCTTAAACTTAGATTCATACCGGTTCTGCTTCATATATATAATTATTTATTAAGAACACAAATATATTCAAGAGCACATCCTAAATAAACAAATTTTCTCTAAAAAAAATAGTGGAAGAACATTTTTCTTATTAAGAAGCCATGCACAAAGAAAAATGTAAAATTATCTTGAAATGGAAAATAATCCATGTTCCATCATCAATGAGAACAACTTTCGTTTTCATTTTAAAAAATTCTTCAGTATTTGCACACAAATAATAATAATAATAATAATAAATCCTCTAAAGAAAGTGGCCAAGGCACCAAGTGTTGTGATTTAAAATTCTTTCTTTAAGTTAAGAATAAAGGTGAGCTGCATTATAATTCATAATGTTCTAGTATACCCAGGTATCTGTTCTTTCTTTTTTTTTTTTTTTAAGAACATATATCTTTAATTATTTGAGCACACAGAATATATTTTCTATTTTTGTTTCTTCAGAGGATTCTATGCTCAAAAATAACTTAGATGATTAATATATATATTTTTAATTTTTGTCCACTTATATATATACAAATAACAACAAATTATTAAAAAAAAGGAAGGAGACTTAATTAACTATAGGGACAGTTTATTTTTCTATTGACGAAAATAAATAAATTTATCCTCAAAAATATGTTCACTGAATAACAAGAAAAAGGTTAAGTAAAATATATATTTTATATATATAATACACCAATTGCTTTATTCGTGTGACAGAAAAAGATTTAACTTGTAAAAAAAAAGGTATATCAATTCTATGTAAAACCAAATAAGAACAAGAAAAATTATACTTATCAATAATCTTCATGTTGCTACTACTATTTTCTTAATACAAATTGTGATAATTTTTAACATGATATGCCAATATTATTTTGACTATATCCAATCCAACTGGACAAACACATCCAAATTTTATTAATCATTGCATCTCATAGCTGACCAGTGGAAAGTTGATGAATTTAAGCATTTTTTTTTCTTGAAAATTCGACAAACAAGACAAAATTAACCAGGTTGAGGTCCACATCATACTTATTATAATATATAAGCTGACACAAGATAATCTAATATATATATGATGCATCTATGACATAAAAAATTACGTATTTTATAATACACTCCATCTCCAACCAGCAAACCGAAGAACAACTCCGAAATTCAAAAAAAAAAAAAAAAAAAAAAAAAAATTGAACCTATCATTGGCGCAAGGACAGGGTTGCCGTAACATGGAAAAACTCGCCAAACAGATGAGGACTTCCATTACACGAACCGAAACTTCTTTGACAAGATGAAAAAAAATAAAAAATAACGGAATGCCAACATAGGGCTAAATATATGCCAAAGGGAGGGTATAATTAAAATTTAAAGTGAACGGAAAAAAATATGAATCTGATTTGTTAAAAATGAAATGAAATCAACCTGACGTCACAAAGACAAAATTGAAATTTAAAAAAAACTAAATAAACGTTTTGAAGCCGATGGGCTAAAAAGGATAACTTAATCAACTAATAATTTTAGACAAAAAGGAAAACTATGATTAAAGTCTGCCAGGCAACTAAAAAATAAATAAGTAAAAGGAGAGAGAAGGGAAAACAAAAATTAAATTGCGCTATACGTAACTTGAATGTGGTAAAATTACCACAATAGGCAATTTCGTTCTGTGCAAATTTCTCGGCAAACGCCTCCATCAAATGCACTTCGACGAAAACTATACAAATGGACTGTCCTTTAGAACTTTCTGTTCACTTTGGACAAGATTTAAAAGCTAGAGAGAAAAAAAAAATGGGCGGGATCACTTTGAATAACATAAATACAGTATAGTTACACCCTCATGCATGTTGGTTGCATAAAAAAAACAATCCCCAACGAGCTAAACTTCATATGAATTCTGAAATACATCAATTAATATGCAGCAGAACCTTTCCCTTGTGAATATTCCGTTAGAAAATCCACCTTTTGTTATTTTAGTTCTGCGGAAGAGAAAGATTTCCTCAAAGAATTGCTTTTCTGAGATCTAAACAAGAACATTACAAAAAATGTTTCTTTACTTTTTACTTTGTATTAATGAATACAGAGTTTACAGTATCACAATAAACTATTTAATTACTCTTATTATTATTATTCTTTTTTTTCCCTTGAAAATGTTATATTAGGTTAGTTTTATGTTTTATACTTTTATAATAAATGTAAGATTTTAAAAGTTCTTAAAAATCCATTTCAAATTTATTTTCAGTGCGAAGTATGTTTTTCATCCATTTAAAAATAATTCATGCATAAGAGGGTTAAATAATACAGGACGTACACGTCCTTCTACATTAATTCTTAACTCTTAAACGGAACACCAACAACAACAGACAAAAAATTCATGATCCTTTATTAACACAATGCTCTGTGGAAATGTGTTGCTACGTATATTTACATCTGACGGGAGCTCCGCCCTTTACATTTGTACATTTTACATTTTCCGCTTTTGCATTTGCTTTCCGCCTATCACATTATATATCCATTTTATCAGGATTCTTTTTAAGCATCAAAAGTTTACATTTAGACTTTATAAGGCGTTGGCGCATGTAATACGCAGCCCGTGTCTTACCACAAAACGTCGATGTCTTTAAAGGTTAATTCTTAATGGAGTTTAAATGCAATTTTGATTGACCCTATAATTATGTGCTGTTCTCGGGAAATGTTTTATTAACTAATTCTTTACATGTATGCTCCGCCCCATATTATTTTTACATCTGTTCTCTGCCTATCGCCATTATGCTATGACCATTTATAACGATGTTTCTCAACCGATGCGCAGCGACACAATTTCTTATTTAGGCTTTAAAATCCGATGGCGCATAGAGTGCGCTTCCCGTGTATTTATGTTACCACAGAACCTCGGTGTCTTTAAAGGTTAATTCTTAATGAAGTTCAAATAAAACTTTTCATTCACCCTATAATTATGCAATGTTCTCCGGAAATGTTTTATAACTAATTCTTTGCGTGTATGCCCCGCCCCTACATCTGTTCTCTGCCTAACGACATTATGGTATGACCATTTATGACGATGCTTCTCAACCGATACGCAGCGACAGAATTTGTTATTTAGGCTAAACAGATGGAGCACGGAGTGCGCTGCCCGTGTCTTTATGTTACCACAAAGCGTCGGTGTCTTTAAAGGTTAATTCTCAATGAAGTTCAAATAAAACTTTTGATTGATCCTATAACTATGCACTGTTTTCCGGAGACATTTTACTAACTCTTTATTTTCAAGTATGCTCCGCCCCATATTATTTTTATATCTGTTCTCTGCCTATCGCCATTATGGTATGACCATTTATGTCGATGTTTCTCAACCGATGCGTACCGACACAAATTCTTATTTAGGCTTTAAAAACCGATGGCGCATAGACTGCGCTGCCCATGTCTTTATATTACCACAGAACGTCGATGTCTTTAAAGGTTAATTCTTAATGGAGTTTAAGTGCAATTTTGATCGACCCTATAATTATGTACTGTTCTCGGCAAATGTTTTATTAACTAATTCTTTACATGTATGCTCCGCCCCATATTATTTTTACATCTGTTCTCTGCCTAACGCCATTATGCTATGACCATTTATAACGATGTTTCTCAACTGATGTGCAGCGACACAATTTCTTATTTAGCCTTTAAAATCCGATGGCGCATAGAGTGTGCTTCCCGTGTATTTATGTTACCACATCACCTCGGTGTCTTTAAAGGTTAATTCTTAATGAAGTTCAAATAAAACTTTTCATTCACTCTATAATTATGCACTGTTCTCCGGAAATGTTTTATAACTAATTCTTTGCATGTATGCCCCGCCCCTACATCTGTTCTCTGCCTAACGACATTATGGTATGACCATTTATGGCGATACTTCTCAACCGATACGCAGCGACAGAATTTGTTATTTAGGCTAAACAGATGGCGCACGGAGTGCGCTGCCCGTGTCTTTATGTTACCACAAAGCGTCGGTGTCTTTAAAGGTTAATTCTCAATGAAGTTCAAATAAAACTTTTGATTGATCCTATAACTATGCACTGTTTTCCGGAGACATTTTACTAACTATTTATTTACATGTATGCTCCGCCCCATATTATTTTTATATCTGTTCTCTGCCTATCGCCATTATGGTATGACCATTTATGACGATGTTTCTCAACCGATGCGTACCGACACAAATTCTTATTTAGGCTTTAAAAACCGATGGCGCATAGACTGCGCTGCCCATGTCTTTATGTTACCACAGAACGTCGGTGTCTTTAAAGGTTAATTCTTAATGAAGTTCAAATAAAACTTTCGATTGACCCTATAATTGTGCACTGTTCTCCAGAATCGTTTTATTAACTAATTTTTTACATGTATGCTCCGCCCCATGTTATTTTTACTGTCTTCTATCAGAATTAGAAGAAAGTATTGTAATCGAAATTATTTTCGAATTCGCTTTTCGACAGATTTACACGTTTTAGGGGTCAGAGATTCCGAAAAACATATTTTTACACAATATTTGTTTGTCCGTCCGTCCAGCTATACGTCTGTCGGTCCTCATTGTATCATCGAAAAGTGTATGAAGTTATACTTCAAATTGAACTATTTTTTTTTCTATGCTTCTGGCTATGGCAACAGGTCCCACTTGAATTTCGGGATATTTCGACGAAAGGGGACGCTGTGATCGTGGTTTCTGTTCCATTTTCCCTAATGTACCATTGAAAAGTTTATCAAGTTATGCAGATAATTGAACCAAATTTTTTGTATATGTTTTTGACTATAGTCTGCAGGTCCCAGTTGAAATTGCAGATATTTCGACGAAAGGGGGCACTGCGATCGCGATTTCTGTTCCACTTTCACTATTGTATCATCGAAAAGTGTATAAAGTTATACAGATAATTGAATCAAATTTTTTTAATGTTTTTTACTATATCCTGCATTTTCTCTTCCCGGAAAAATCCACTGCCCCCTTAAAGGTTGTTATAAGAGGGCTTCATATCGATAGTGATGTTGACAAGATCAAATCTGATCTTGCTGCCTTAGGCAGTGACGGATCTAAGGGGGGGTTAGCCGGGGCAACTGCCCGGGTGCAAGACTTGGAAGGGCGCAAAAATGAGGAATCATAAAAGATTAAGAATGAAGGAAAATTAAAAATTCACATGAAAATATATTCAATTTTATTTTGTTCAACGGCGGTTTACTTTAGTTGTATAAGAATCAGAAATAAAAAATAAATTAAGTTGTATTACATTATATAAAATATCCCATTGCCACCAGTATTTTTAAGAGATTTTTATTTATTTAAAATTCAAAGATTTTGCCACTCTTCTTCCTTATATTTATAACCTCTGTAAACAATGCAATCGTCTTCGGCGTCTTTTTCAAAACTCTAGAGACCCCACCCTTAAACCCCTCATCAATAGACTTAATAATAGTATCAAAAATAGCATCTTCAAAGAAAAACAAAAAAGTTGGTCACATTTTCTCAATAATATTGCTAGCGAGGATAATTCTCTCTGGCTTCTTAAACGTAAAATCAATAACAACCATACCCCCATCCCCCCCCCTTTCGACCAATAACACCACTGCTTACACTGACGAGGATAAAGCCGAATTCCTGGCCAGAGCTTACTCTAACCAATTCTCTCCAAATTCCACCCTCGCTAGCCAAAATCATATCACCCACGTCAGCGATACTGTTCACAGATTCCTGGCACAACCCCCTGATGAACCCCCCACTGAAATTCAACCAATTATTATCCACAAAATTATTTCTAAACTCAAAAAACGTAAAGCCCCTGGGTACGACAAAATTCCTAATACGGCTCTTAAAAACCTACCTCCTAACTGTATCATCTACATTACGAAACTTACTAACTCCATTTTCAAATTTAACTATTTCCGAAACCTTGGAAAATTTCTATAATCTCTCCTATCCCCAAACCTGGTGCTAACCTTTCTGACCCAGTAAACTATAGACCTATCTCCCTTCTTCCTTCACTCAGCAAAGTTGTCGAACGCGTCATTTGGTCGCAACTCCAGAACCACATTCAACTTAACAACACTCTTATGCCTGAACAATTTGGCTTTCGCCCAAAACATTCAACAATACACCAACTACTTCGAGTAGTCGAATTTCTCAGCGAAAAGCAAAACTCGAAGATTCCTGCTGCTGCCATTTTTCTTGACATCGCTAAGGCATTTGACAAAGTCTGGCATGTGGGCCTTATTTACAAACTAATTAGGCTTAAATTCCCTGCTAGACTTATACAACTTATTTTTTCTTACCTTAGCGATCGCATTTTTCGCGTCCGCATTAACAACATTCTTTCTAGCATTTTCCGTATCTTAGCAGGCATCCTCCAAGGGAGCGTCATCGGACCCTTGTTATTCAACATATACTTTAACGACATTCCTCGTTCACTTAACACCCACCTTGCACTGTATGCGGACGACACTACAATCTACGCTTACGCTCATCACCCATACACACTTTACAGGTATCTACAGACTCACATTGATGCCTTCTTAGACTTGTGCGACCTATGGCGCATTAAAATCAATGAAAACAAAACTGCTGCTGTTTATTTCTCTAGAAAACTAACATATCCCAATAGAATAACCATTAATAATACCACTATACCTTGGACTAATGAAGCAAAGTACCTGGGGGTCACCCTTGACCAAAGACTTTCTTTCAAAAAACATATCCTCACCATCAGGTGGAAAGTCACTGGAGCTATGATTGCACTAAAACCTCTTCTTAATAGTAAAACACTGGCTATCCATAACAAACTTCTCCTCTATAATTCCTGCATTTTACCAATTATCACCTACGCCTGTCCGGTCTGGGGCTATATCTGCAAATCCTCCATGAAAAACCTCAGCCAACTTCATAACAAAAATCTGCGTACTGTCAGAAATGCCTCTCGCTATCTCCGTAATAGCACTGTTCGCAGAGACCTCAAAACTACCACATTAAATAAAAGAATCAACCACCTTGCCAAAAAATTTTATGAAAAATTATATGACCTCCCTAATGATATAATCGCAGAATTGCCGGATTATGACGCATTCGAACCACATCACCGCAAGCGTCCAAAATATTCTTGCATTATTGACTATGAGCATTAGTGCTCACCATTCTGCAAATTTCTCTCTCTTACTTTATTTAAATTTGTAATTTCCTATTTATACTTATTCCTATGCTATACAAAATAATAATAAAATATAAATATAAATAAAAAAAATTTGTTAAAAATAAATATATTTGTTCTTTTTAAGTGCTATTTTTGTTAAAGCTTAGCTTTGCCTGCCTTTTCCACCTGGCATTTATGTACTGTTTTTGAACATGTTCCGAACCCTATTTTACACTTTTTCAACTTTTTTCAGTAGTTAATTTTAACTACAGCTATACTTTTACTTTTTTCCATTTATTAGACTCTTTCCGTAATCTCTATAGCTTTACTTTCTTATTCCCATTGTTTAATTTTTCTTCTATTTATAATTGTTCTTTCTTATGTAGTTAATACTGCATTTAACTTTTCCCAACGGCTCAATATTTACAAGACAGGTTACTCACAAATAGACTGGGCGTAAAGTTGATCGCAACTCGGAAGCCCCTTAACCGACATCAACTGTTCGGCAACTGTTCGGCAACTGTTTTTTTCTGACATTGTTTTATGTTGTTTTATAGCGTGTGCAGTATTTTATTTCGGTTATGTCAAAAACACATTCGGGTGATGATTACAGAAGGAAGGCTAAAAAAAGAGAAGAGGAGGGTTCACAGCTATCATCTAATATGCCCTCATGGCTTAAGCCGAGCGATATTCATGAGGGTAGTAAGCAACCAAATTACTTGTTTTTTTTATACGTGCTACACCATATAATAATTTATATGTATTATTTCTGTTCTAAAAATCTCCTTTTTATGCAATAACTGAGTTCATATGTGAGAAAAGAATTATAAATCGATTTTTCTTATTAATTTCTTCTAAATTTATATATTTTTGTAATTAACAGACATTTTTGTCTAAAAAATGAAAACGAAACTTATACTCTGTTGAGAATTCAACGCGTTCTGGCCGTTTAAAGCCATTTAATTTATGTAGTTAAAAAGGTTTTCTATCCATGGGAATCAGGTTTATGTTTTTATTTATGTATATCAGTTGTTAATAAGCCTTTTAAATTTTGATTTCCAAAATATAGAACCTATGCTTTTAAAAAATTAATTAAATATTTCATTAGGAATGTTTATCTAATAAAATATGTTAAATTCAGTTGCGCTTCACAGTCACGCCACTTGTACTAATTTTGAAGCAAAAAAGTACATTAATTAAATTTAAACGGCGTAGGTTAACATAGCAATAAATTTAAACGTTACTTTTAATCGAGATCGTCATGATTGTTTACATTTCTTGCTATGCTTATATTTTCGCTTCAAATCTCCTGTTTCTTTTTACGTACAATAACGAATAAAGTTTATAACAGTTCTATAATTTTTAAAAAGTTAGTTATTTGAAAAATGTTTCCTGCTTAAAAAAAATTGCTTGCTTTTTTTTATTTCTAATGTAGTTCAATAACAAATATTTTGAAACTTATTAATGGAGCATTTACTCGGCAACCAAGTATAGCTGACAAAAAACTGAATATTATCACCCTTTTAAGAGGTGATTTCTGGCAGTCAGACTCATGGTCATCACTCTAATTTTCATTCGTTATCTAACCGTGAAAGTTGTAACATAATATTTGGTGCGTGTTTTCAGATTTTTGTATATTAAATATTTATTTTTAAACTTGTATAGTATTAGTCAAATTTTAGAATTGTTTATGCAGTAAAAAATGAGAAAGACCAAAGTATCTGTTTATAGCATTTAAAGATTATAATCAGAACCGCGGGAAATTTTACGAAAGTTTTATAAAAAATATTTTATATGAGAATTTTTATTTAAAACCATTTAACCCTTTCCGGCGCGGGGTAAGTATGTTTTTAAAATGATGAAATTATGGACTGGCACCAGAATTTACCAAAAAATTTATTAGAAAATAAAAACTTGCTTATTTTGTCGGACTTTATAAAAGGAAAAATTTAATTAAATATTTTTGGTGCCGTTTGTCAGTTTTGGAATTAAAATTAGGTGTCCTTTTTTGTGGACACCGCCCGCTAAAGGGTTAACTTGCATATTGAATTTATTTTTGTAATGCATACATGGTTGGGGCTTATTAAACTTTAGCTCTTGGGTAGGCCTCCTCACCTAGCTGAACCTGGGAAACATTCATTTAACTTATACTTATTTTATAAAGAGTTTCGTAATACGAATCGACGTGTATTTATTTGGTAATGATTCTCATCAATGACCCATTACCGCAGTTCTGTTTTAAGACCTTAAAACAAGCCTGCACATGTTGACTTGGAGACCTTTTATCAGCGCCCAAGGGCGGCCCGATCGCCGCTTCTTTGAATCCACCATTGTTATACATAGATAAAGTTACTGTTTCTAACTGACGTATTTATATTTATAATACATTGTTTGTATAAATAAGAATATTGTGTATATTTTGGAGAAATTCTGTAACATATAAAATGAAAAAAGAAACGCCCGTATACAGAGTTAGACAAATCCAAGTGACTTGAATTCAAAAAGCTCACTTTACATAGTCCTCGTTCATTAAAGGAATTAAAAGAAAATGCAAAATTTAAAATTTAAAAAAGTATTTTTTATTAAAAGCGATAAATGAGTTGAAATATTTAAAAGCCAGTAATGTAAGAAAAATAAATTGCAATTTTTAGAAAATTTTTAAATAGTCAGGTTCAAATACATATTTTAAAATACTACTCCGCTTTTATTTTTTATTTTTTGTCATTTTCTTTACGTGGTTGTAAGTAATATAGTCAACGAATTTAAAAACCAGCTTTTAATAAATGGGTTTGATTTTTGGAAGGAAAAAAAAAGTTCTAACAGAAAAAAAAGAAAAAGAAAAAATAATACTCATGATTAATATCATATTATAATAATATTAAAGTATTAAATGAATTTTCAATCCCATCCTTAAAGAGGCATACTTCTCTTCAATGTTCAAAAAATTCAATTTTTCTAGGAACATGTGAATAAAGCAACAGCATTTTCTGCTTAGTTTGAAATGATTTGCATGAAAAATTCCAATAATTACATTACTTAAGACAAAACACAATTCCTTTGTAAGCAATGCGTAAAAGAATATTTTTAAATTGTATGCTTCAAAATGATAAAAGTGTGCTTTTTTTTTAGGTAGATTTCGTAAGAAATACTACCTATTACATTCTCACCTAAGTTGGAAATTTTGAAAAATTTTTGCAGATCTACGCCGATCATGACTCCCAGAACCCAAAACCACCCCCAGTTCAAAACTTTATATATCTATCTATCTATCTATCTATCTATCTATCTATCTATCTATCTATCTATCTATGTCACTTTTTTCTGACCACGATAACTGGAAAAATTCTGCATTAATCTTTTACAAACTGATACATAAAATCAAGGGGCATAAAATCTCGGTCAAGTTCGTTAATGGGCAAAATCGAACCAAGGGGGGGAGGGTGGGGGGGCTTTTTGTGAAAACAGAAAAAACCCCATAATTTCTTAATTATTATATGTATCGAATCCATTTAAAGTTATTAATACTTCGAGGAGAAGGGCCGAAAATTTATGTATGACAGATTTTTGATATAATTAAAAATGGCTCCAAGGGGGGGGAAAAGGGGGGGTTTTAGAAGAAAAAAATCATAGCTTCGTCAATTCACAAGATATCAAATCCGCGTAAATTTATTATTAATCCTCTTATTATTATCTAAAACTTTCATATTGACAAGTTTTTTATAGGACCAACCGTTATAGCAAAAAAAAATTAAAAACAAAAAAAAAATCCCTGCCGGCTCCGCCTGCAAACAAGTTTCTTTTCGAAGTAGGCAGTTCCAACTCCCGCATCTTTTCGAAACTGATACATAAAATCAAGGGGCATAAAATCTCGGTCAAGTTCGTTAATGGGCAAAATCGAACCAAGGGGGGGGGATGGGGGGGGCTTTTTGTGAAAACAGAAAAAAAAACATAATTTCTTAATTATGATACGTATCGAATCCGTTTGACGTTATTATTACTTCTAGGAGAAGGGCCGAAAATTTATGTATGACAGATTTTTGATATAATTAAAAATTGCCTTAAGCGGGGGAAGGGGGGGGGTTTAGAAGAAAAAAATTCATAACTTCATCAATTCCCAAGATTTCAAATTCGCTTAAATTTATTATAAATCCTCTTAATATTATCTAAAACTTTTATATTTACAAGTTTTTTATAGGACCAACCGTTATAGCAAAAAAAATTAAAAACAAAAAAATCCCTGCCGGCTCCGCCTGCAAACAAGTTATTTTTCGAAGTAAGCGGTTCCAACTCCCGCATCTGTTCGAAACTGATACATAAAATCAAGAGGCATAAAATCTCAGTCAAGTTCGTTAATGGGCAAAATCGAACCAGGGGGGAGGGATGGGGGGGACCTTTTTGTGAAAACAGAAAAAAAAACATAATTTCTTAATTATGATACGTATCGAATCCGTTTGAAGTTATTATTACTTCTAGGAGAAGGGCCGAAAATTTATGCATGACAGATTTTTGATATAATTAAAAATTGCCTTAAGAGGGGGGGAAGGGGGGTTTTAGAAGAAAAAAATTCATAACTTCATCAATTCCCAAGATTTCAAATCCGCTTAAATTTATTATAAATCCTCTTAATATTATCTAAAACTTTTATATTGAAAAGTTTTTTATAGGACCAACCGTTATACCAAAAAAAAATTAAAAATAAAAAAATCCCTGCCGGATCCGCCTGCAAACAAGTTAGGTTTCGAAGTAGGCGGTTCTAACTGCCGCATCATCGTAAAAAAGGTCATTTCTTCCGCAATTCCTGACAAACAGGCACCCCACGGTCTGCGTCTTCGAAATCTACCTGTGCCTGTAGGCCGAGCCGTCAGGGATTTTTTTTTAATTGCGCGCGCAAAATGTATTTTTACATGCAATCTTCACCGATTTATAGATGTTGTTTTTATCGTAACACCGAACCTATGTATGCGTTTATTTTAGCAAAATTTATATTTAAAAAATAAAGTTGAAAGTAATGCAGAATTTTTTATCAATGCAAAAGTAAATGCAAGGTAATGCAATATTTTTTACAGGTTAAACTCTAGTAAAAATACAGATTTTGAGTATTGAGTATTAATATTACTTCCTTAAGCAATTGTTTACGCAGATTTTACTCTGATATTCTTGGGAGCAAGGGGGGGGGGGGCAAATCTACAAGCTTGCCCCGGCTAAAATTTAGTCTAGATCCGTCTCTGGCATTAGGTTAACCAGTTATAAAAGTTAACCAAATGGAAAAATTCACCACTGAACAAAAAATGCCCCTTTTCCAAATTCACCTGGAAAATAATTCAAAAGCTAATGAAATCTTGAAACTTTAAACCCTAAATTATAATATCATTCGTGTAGAAAATTACTTAAGACCATCACGCACCATACAGTGCTACAATTGCCAATATTTCAACCACGTTTTGCAAAACTGCCGAATGCAACCTCGGTGTGTTAAATGCGATAATTACCATAAAACTACAGAATGCGATAAAGGCAAGGGAAAAATTACCGACGTTAAATGTTGCAACTGTGGAGGGGCGCACGCCGCCAGCTACCGAGGTTGCTCTAAATTCCCCCAAGCCCGTAATAAATTTAATTCAAACTATGTAAATCAAAACAATTCTTTCGCAAATACTACCCGACCCCGACCCGAAAATTCAAGTCCTAACAATAATACTAAAAACTCTAATTCCGGCGTAAATAATCTTAACGAGCTAACAGAAATTCTTAACCAAATTGCTAAAGAACTTAAAGTGCAAGATTTTTCAGAACTAATTTCAAAATTCAAAAAAGTACAGACATGCAGCAATCTCAGAACGATCTCGAGAAACGCACAATCCTTATGCAAGCCCTTAAACAACAACCAGCCTCGACACCATAATGGGGAGTCGAGGGTACTTGAGTATAATTTCATGGAACTGCAACGGCCTTCAAGGTAAAATTAGAGAGCTCAGGGAATTTGTACAGGAGCATGCCCCTGATATTTTATTACTCCAAGAAACCCACTTGAGACCTGGCAATTGCGGCCAGTTGAACAACAACACCCATGCTAAATAGAAAATGTACATTATTAAACAAAATTATTAAGTTTTACACCAGAAAAACTAAAGTGTAATATTATTAAATAATTTTGAACATTGATTTGCACATACATAGTCTGCAGGTCCCAGTCCCAGTTGAAATTGCAAATATTTCGACGGGCTCCGCAATTGCGATTTTTGTTCCATTTTCACTATTGCATCATCAAAAAGTTTACGAAGTTATGCAGATAATTGAACCAAATTTTTTGTATATATTCATGACTGTAGTCTTCAGGTTCCAGTTTAATTTGGGGATATTTCGACGAAAGGGGGTGCTGCGATCACGATTTTTGTTCATTTTTCACTATTGTATCATCGAAAATACCCAGGTAGCACAGAGGTATCGGCTAATATCCACGGCAATGTTGGCCAATATTTCGAAAGTCACTGAATGTCGTACGTCAAATATACAACATCTGCCGATATTCACAGAGATAACTTCAAATTAGTTTTAAAAAGAAAGCATTCAAAACAGCTTTTTTCTTTACTTATGACATCATAGTACAGAAATAGTATTCTAAACAATAAAATTTAATAATTTCGCCATTTTTTAAGAAACTTAACTTTTTAATGCCTTATTTTTAATATTTGGTTACATTGGCCAATGTTGTAAAAATGATATTACTATTACAACATTCAGGGATATCTATTGACATTCGTAAAAAACAATATCATTTTTCGGACATTTCAAGATATCTGTCGACATTCAGCATATCTGACGAAGTTTGTAATCTTGGCCGAAGTGGACCGCAAGTTCTAAAGGACCGCCTATTTGTGTAGTTTTCGTCAATGTGCATTTGATGGAGCCGTCGGGCGTGAAATTTGCACAGAAAGAAAAAGCCTATATAATAATTTTCTGTAGGAATCTATAGTTATTTTTATACATAAGAAGAGCATGTGAAAAATTGTGCTTTATAAAAACACTAAAGATGTTTTTATACTATTTTTATACTATGTATTTTATATTATTTTTAAAAATGTTTTTACAAGAAAAAAATTCAATTTATGTAATTTTTGAATGGATGCTTGTTTATCTTTTTAAAACTGTTTCGAGTTTCCGACTTTTATAAGAATTTTATTTTTTATTATTGTAAGAATACAAGTTTAGTTTCAAAAGGAGGTCACTGATTTATTAATTAGACACTATTAATAATAAATATTTTATATAATGCATCTAATTAATAATAATAATTATTATTATATAATAAGCTTTTAGGGCTAATTTGTGTGGTGTTAACTTTTCTGTAGTGCATCAAATTTTGAAAAAATGTACACATATTTTTGACTTAAAAATAATAATATATATATATTTCATTTCTCACAAAGCAAAATTCAAAGTAATGGGGCTCTTAAAACTTTCTTTATAGTTTTGTACAAGGAGAACACATGATTTTTAACGCAGCAAGCTTTAAAATTTCTTATTTCGTTTAAATTTCTAAGTTTTTAATTTCTTACTTATTTAAAAAAAAAAATTTTACAAAATTTCCAAAAAAACTCAAGTGATATTTAAATAAATCTTTGCTAAAAGAACGTAAAAAAATATTTCGATTGTGATTGAAAAATACGAGATAATTAAATGATGGTTTTGTCAGAAATCTTTTACCCCAGTAACAGAAAAATCTACTCCCACCAGTTTTTGTTAAAGGCTTTTTATTACGTGATTTTCCCTCATTTCTTCTTTTCTATATTTAGCCGCCGTCGAGCTCTCAGTGAGAACAGACGTCTTGCGACCGAGTTCTCAGTATGTCGAAAATATTCGACATTTATTGGATCGCGGACCCAAAGTATAACCCTGGTCTCGTAACATGCTGATGGTCTGGCGTGTTGCATATTATGCATGTACATGTATTGAGCGCTAGAGTAGTAAAAGTGCACAAAGCAAAGTTTCTCTTTCGAGAGCTTTCGCCTCTCTCTTCTCTGAGCTGTTTTTGACCGTTGGCTTTTTTTAGGCTTATTGTTCGTGAATTTTCCGCTGTTATTTTAAAAGTTTACATAGACTTTCTATCATATGTAATGTTTATGTTCTCGTCATTGATGTACTAATGTGTTACGAAATCTTATGTTAGTTTTGTGAAGTTATAATTTTTTTATGTTTATTTTATGACAGTTTCGAAAATTATGAACAAATTTTATTATACGAGTATAGACGCATTCATAAACTCCACACTAAACACACGGGTTTTCGTGTCAAAACTGAAATCAGGGTAGTTTGGTGTAAACCAGTTTTCTACGAGTTTACATACGCTGTTGAGTGCGTTTAGTGTTGCACTGAAGTTTGTTTAAGGTTGCGTCCATCTTGGTGAGGAAGAAGAAAGCTAATGTAACAATTTGATTAAAGTAAGTTTAAAAACATTTATTATTTATGATAGCAGTATATAAGTTGTCTTATTGTAATGAGTATTGTTGAAAAATTGCATTTTTCAAATTTAACGATCAAAATGATCGTAGCATTTTTCATACTTATTTTATGAAATCTTTGTTTTTTTGTGTCCATTCAAACTTTTAAAATGTGGATTTTTTTTTATCTCAGCGATAATTCCTGCTCACCACCATTACCAACACCAGCAACTCCCAGCATATTTATTGAATGAGTATGAAGTTATGCAGATAATTGAACCAAATTTATTTATATGTTGTTGACTATAGTCGGCAGGTCCCAGTTTAATTTGGGGATATTTCGACGAAAGGTGGCGCTGCGATCACGATTTTTGTTCATTTTTCAATATTGTATCATGGAAAAGAATATGTAGTTATGCTTCAAATTGAGCCTATTTTTTTGTATATGTTTTTAATTATAGTCTGCAGGTGTCAGTTGCATTTAATGATATTTCGACGGAAAGGATGCTGCGATTGCGATTTTTGTTCCATTTTCACTATTGTATCATCAAAAAGTGTATGAAGTTATGCAGATAATTGAACCAAATTTTTTGTATATGTTTTAGACTATAGCAATGATGGAACAGTGGCGCGCCAGAGAACAACTTGTCACCACTAAATTTAAATGGTATTCTTCGTCTTATTTAAGAACAGAATTTTTTAGATTTTTTTAAGCAGAATAATACTATTAAAATTTAGTGGTGACAATCATACAAATGTTGCACCACAGTTTCATCACTGCTATAGCCTGTAAGTCCCAGTTGAATTTGGGAATATTTCGACGAAAGAAGGCGTTGCGATCGCGATTTTTGTTCTATTTTCACTATTGTATCATCGAAAAATGTATGAAGTTATGCTTCAAATAGAACCAAATTTTTTGTATATGTTTTTACTATAGCCTACAGGTCCTAGTTGAATTTGGAGATATTTCGACGAAAGCGGCGCTGCGATCGAGATTTTTGTTCCACTTGCATTATTGTATCATCGAAAACTGTATGAAATTATGCTTCAAATTGAACCAAATTTTTTTCTATGTTTTTGGCTATGGCCAGCAGGTCCCACTTGAAGTTGGGATATTTCGACGCACTGTGATCGCGGTTTTTGTTACATTTCCACTATTGCATCATCGAAAAATGTATGTAGTTATGCTTCAAATTGAACCGAATTTTTTGTAGATGTTTTTGACTATAGTCTGCAGGTCCCAGTTGAATTTGAGGATATTTTGACGGAAGGGGCGCTGCGATCGCGATTTTTGTCCCATTTTCACTGTTGTATCATCAAAAAGTGTGTGAAGTTATGCAGATAATTGAACCAAATTTTTTGTATATGTTTTCGACTATAGCAGTGATGGAAAAGTGGCGCACCAGAGAACAACTTGTCACCACTAAATTTAAATAGTATTTTTCGTCTTATATAAGGACAGAAATTTTGAGATTATTTTTAAACGGAATAATATTATTAAAATTTAGTGGTGACAATCATACAAATGTTGCGCCACTGTTCCATCACTGCTATAGCCTGTAGGTCCCAGTTGAATTTGGGAATATTTCGTCGAAAGGGGGCGCTGCGATCGTAATTTTTGTTCTATTTTCACTATTGTATCATCGAAAAGTGTATGTAGTTATGCTTCAAATAGAATCAAATTTTTTGTATATGTTTTTGGCTATGGCGAGCAAGTCCCACTTGAATTTGGGATATTTCGATGAAAGGGGGCGCTGTAATCGCAGTTTTTGTTACATTTCCACTATTGCATCATCGAAAAGTGCAATATGTTTTTGATCAGGGCTCGGAAGTAGCGCGCTACAAGTAGCGAAACTACAGTAGCCGCTACTTTTTCTAGTAGTCTGTAGTGTAGCGAGTAGCGCGATACAAAATATCAGTAGTTTGTAGCGAGCATAGACGCTACTTTAGACGCTACTTTAGGAGGGAGGGAAAAAGTGCCTATCTTCAAATCACATGATCATATCTCGTCTCTTTTGTACGAAATATTTCTGCAACAATTTGCGAACGTCAAGGTCAGTTGCAATGTCATATATTTCTACGACGGGCACGGTCACAAATTAACTGTTATTTTCACAGTTTGGGTGTCAGAAGCTTCGTGTATTGTTATTTAAATCCATAGAAATCTTCTCAATATAATGTATTTTTATACGACTGCGACTGTTTTTATCAAAATACAGTCGTCTGGCTATGTTAAATCTTTATCTGACTAATTTCTTCTCCCTTTTGCCTCCGATCCCCAGCAAGCAAAGAAATGTAAAATCTTTATTTAAAAAAAAAGAAAAAGAACGGATTTATCTAAACATAAATCATCTAAATTATCCCTTACCTCTCAAATTCACGTTTCCCTCTAGTAGCAGACAAAGGAGCTTAAAATATTTTTAAATCTTTATTTTTATACAAAAATAAAATCTTTCATTTCATTTGCTGCTCTCTAATGACAATAAATAAAAATTATTTCCTTGTCCCCAAAATTTACGCTTCCCTTTTTTGCCCCTCTTCCAGCATACAGTTTCAAATATTTAAAACTCTTTATTTAAAAAAAATGGCCACATTCGTTTCTACCTAATAATAATGTATAAGTAGCCATCTAAATTGTCCCTTAACCTCCCATAATTTACTCTTCTCCCTCTCCCCCCACCCACCCAGCATACAAATAAATCTAAAATATTTAAGTTATTTTTATTTTTATAATAAAAAAAATCTTCTGCCCTAAATAGTGCTCTGTAGTGACGATAAATAATCAGTATTATAAATTATTCCCCTTCCCCTAAAATCTCCCCACATCTCCATATACAAAATTTAAAACTCTTCTTTTTTTTAAGTTCCGTATTCTTTGTTGTCTGGTAACATTAAATAAATAATCAATCATCTAAAATATTCCCCTTCGAACAAAATTTCTGCTCGCTTCCTGCTAGTTTAAAATCGTTACAACTCAGTGGCGGATCCAAGGGGGGTCAAAGGGTCAGCTGACCCCCCTGTGATGAGAAACACCCTTATTAGTGGCGCAGCCAGAACTTTTCAGCAAAATGATTTTTTTTAATTCTTATTATTTTTTGTTATTTCACGCATTTTTTACAGTTCTGAAAAATTAGTATAGGAAATCAATGTTAACCATTTTTTTCTTGGTCCTGTAATATGTTTCTGCTTTGTTCCGGTCGTCACACAAAATAAAATGGGTTCGTTCTCTGGACCATTGTTACTTGGCGCTTTGTTTACTCCCAGATGGACATTCATCACCAACGTAAGCTTGACATTTTGTCTTCTTATTGGTGCAACTCACCCATCTCCTCCCCCCCCCCAAAAAAAAGAATACCATCTGTCCATTAAAATAAGCAAGAATATGTTACAATGAAGATGTTTATTTTATTTGGACACTATGGACAAAAAGAAGAAAGCTCCTTTTAACAAATGTAACAAACTGGAAAAAAAATTATAAATGTATTCGCTCTTAAAAAGCATGGACATCCTGCAACAGTTCTTTTTGGCGAAAAGAAACAGTTCGTTCGTTTTTTCTCCAGGAACGTGTTATGTGTTTATTTCTGTCTGAGCACGCGACCAGCCCATCACTAAATATTCCTAAGCGAAAATCTCAAGAATATATTTTCTATTTCTTCAAGAAGAAAACACCAACAGATGATATACCAATTAATAGTCAAAACAAAAAAGAATATGTGAATACAAGCAAAAGTATGAAATCCAACGGAATCCCACCGAAAGCAAAGAATCCAACTGAAGCTTTTATTGCTACAGAAATTCAACCCGATGAGTATGATATCTGAAATTTCATTGGGAAATCGGAAAAAATTGCAGATGAATTAAAGAAACGCATTATGTCAAATACTTGGATTCCACCAGCAACATGGAAATTTCCTATTGTTATGCAATCAGGAAGTAAAAGGCAGTTTCAACGGCCGTGGCTTACAAAATTTTCCTGGTTGAGTTATAGTGCTAAGCATGCTGGAGCTTATTGCAAAATATGTGTTCTCTTTGAAACAAAAGAGGGGGGGGGAGCAAGATATCGCATGGCAGTTTTGTACTGAGTCCATTTCATTACTACAAAAAAGGCAAGGAAAGTCTGCAAGGACACGCTTTTAAGGAATACTACAAAATAGCAACAATTAACTTTACCGACTTCATAAGGATATTTGAAAACCCAGCGGAATCGATTGACGTGAAAATCAATATTGAAATGAAAAGAAGAATTGAAGAAAATCGTTTGCGTTTACTACCCATAATAAAAACGATTATATTATGTGGTAAACAAAGTACTCCATTACGAGGTCACCGAGATGATGGGAACCTGACGGAAGAGGATGGCTCAGGTTCAATAGTAAATGAAGGAAACGTTCATTCATTATTGAGGTTTCGCATTGACGCAGGTGACATTGTTTTGGAAAATCACATAAACAACGCTTCTCGTAACGCTACTTTTATCAGTAAAATAACTCAAAATGAATTAATTGACATTTGTGGGGAGCTCATATTACAGAAAATACTGAACTCTGTGCAAGAAAGTCGGTTCTTTACTATCTTAGCTGACGAAACCACCGATGCTGGTACTATCGAGCAGATGACTCTTAGCATTCGATATTGGGATATAACTACGAAGAAAATCAGGGAAGAGTTTGTAGGCTTTGTAGAAGCTAGTGGTTAAGTGGTGAGTTCCTTGCAGACCTAATTGAAGAAAATTTAAAGAAATTAGGATTAAAAATTGAAAATATGCGAGCACAAGGTTACGATGGTAGTTAAAATATGGCTGGAAAATTCAAAGGGTGCAAGCACGCATAAAAGAAAAGCAGGCACTTGCTATTTACATGCATTGCGCGTCTCACAAACTAAATCTTGCCATATCTAAACTCTAAAGCCTGTTCATTAAGCAGTATTAGAAACGCCGTAGAAGTCATCAATACAATTAGGGAATCCGTTAAAAGAATGAATTTGATGCAAGAGAAAATACAAGAGCATCATCCTCAAGAAACGCGATTGAAGCTCTCAAAACTATGTGGATCTCGGTGGATTGAAGGCCACGACGCAGTTTTACAAGTTTTCGATGCCATTGTGTGCTTTCTAGAATTATTAGATGCAGAAGAATCGTCCTCTAAATCCGCATGTTTAATAGCATCAGTTCTGCGATTTTGTTTCCTTATTGCAGGGCAAATCATTTCCTCCATCTTGAGTTTAATTATTTCTTTATCTCGTAATTTTCAAAGCCCTTCGTTAAATTTGAAGCATTGCTATGATATGGTAAAGCATGTTGTCGATACTTTAAATGATTATCGAAATTCACCATCAAGTTACTCTAAAATATACGACGAAGCATCGAAAGTAGCAACTAAACATTCTATTGAAATTACTATGCCAAGAATTGTAACAACACAGCACCACAGATCCAATACTGCAGCGCCAAGTCCTGAAGAATATTACAAATTTAATTTATTTGTGCCGTTTATGGATTTTATCATATCAGAGTTGGTAACAAGATTTTCCACTGCTGAACATTCAAATATCGTTGCATTACATGGATTGATCCCGGTATTTGCCAATGAGGATAATGAAACTTTAATGAATGCAGCTGAACCTTACAAGAAAGATATTCCAGGGACATTTGCTGAATTACGAGGAGAAATAGACTTATGGCAGCGGGAATGGAAAAACAAACCGGAGAGCGAACTTCCACGCAGTGCAAGTGAAAGCATACTTCAGAATTTTACCCAAACATCAAGACTCTTCTCCATATTTTATGTGTCCTTCCTGTTACAACCTGTACCAGTGAACTGTCTTTCTCAACATTAAGACGGGTAAAAACTTACTTGAGGTCAAATATGAAAGAAGAAAGGCTGCACGGTTTAGCAATGCTTATGCTTAACATTCATCGCGATAAGGAAATTTACCCTGAAGGAGTATTAAATAAATTCGCAATGAAGTGTCACAGGAAATTGCAACTGCAGTATTTTTAAGGTAATACAGCAATGTTTTGCAATTATTTTTTTCATTGCAATAAAAAGTGTTCTCCACATCTTAAATATGAAAACGTTTAATTTTACTTAATTGAAGAATTTTAACATTTCTGTTTAACTACATATTATAGAATTAATAAATTGTATATTTATATATTTCATACAAAATGATAACAAATTGGTTACTAAAAGTTAATTTAATAATATTATTATAATTTGTAATTTATATATAAATTTAATATTAATATAATTTAATGGTTAATTTAATATTATCTCATGAAAATTTATTAATTACTGTGTAATATATTATATTTTGAAGTAAGTTTAAATGATACTTCGTTTTTCCTTCCACTTTACTGATAATTTTATAAGTAGAAGGTATAACGCTGGCCACTGAAACCTGACCCCCCTGTGAAAATTCTCTGGATCCGCCCCTGTTACAACTCTAATTAAAAATTTATATATATTTGAAAAAGCACATAAAAATTACAAGTACACCATTTTATTATTAAAAGTAGGAAGGAATGATATCTGCCTTCAAAGAAACTAGCAGCTGAAACGTAAAGTGTCAGCATGCCCGTGATCTATTATTTGTTGGATTTGCAGATAAAACCACAAAGTACTCACTCATAAAAAAAATGACCCTTTGTCTTCTTACTCATTATTAGATCTTGTGTTTTAATGTGGGGATGCTTCTTTTGAGATTAATGTAATAGAATGACAGACAAAAATAGTATAGAACTGCCCTGGTCGGCATATAATGATTATTTTGAAGTTATAGAACAACAAGAGAGTGGTAATTATTCTGTAACATGTAAACTTCGTCCAATTAATAAGAAGTTATCAGTATTAAAATCATCTGCTTACAACTTGAAATTGAATATAGAGGTGGTTTGCACTTTCTGTATTAATAATAATTACTGGATCGCATCTCTCACCGAATATCTAAATCGTTCGTTATTCACTAAAATTCATAAATCATTAAAAAGAGTATTTTCGAATTACGACCCCTGATTCAGAAAATATTCTTATCGAACTGTTTAATTATCGCAAAAAAATATTTTATTAATACGTATTTTGAACATTGAGAAATATTTGTCCAATGTATGCATACAAATTAATTTACTGCATATTCCTTTTGATGATTCCAATAGATAAAACAAAGGTTGATGGAAATAAAAATATATTATTTTAAAAAATGCCTAAGAATGCTTAATTTTATTTTATGGCTATTTATTTTCATTTTTAGCTGCACAGGTTTTTTACCACTAAAATAATTGATTTATAATGTTTTATATTTGATTTGATATTGGTTAGCTTGGGATTTTAATAAAATATCTTTATCTTTGTCTCCAGAATGAATCTATAGCCCAGTATGTTGAAATTCGGGTTTTCAAAGGGAAACAAACAAAAAGAGATAGAAAGGAAAAGAAAAGCTAGGATTTAACTTATGCAAGTCGATATGATCTTGTTCAATTTTTAAATTGCTTTCAGGAACTATATTTAAATTGTAAAGAAATAGGACTATTTAGCTCTATTTAAAAAAAAAAAATGTATATTCAAATTTACCAAGGGCTATCCGCTCTTATGGTTGTTCTCAAATCCAAACTGGCTACTTTATGACATATTCTTTAAATCATTTTTGTTCGGAAACGCATGAAAATGCAGTTGTTCTTATTCAGAAATTTTGTAACCGAAATATGTTTCCCACTATTCTTCATTTTATTTTATTTTATTTTATTTTTTGGTAAAGACAGAAGATTTTTCAGAAAACACTGCCAAAGGCAGCGCTTTCAACCGAATTTCCGACGCCGCAGCAGGGGAAACAGAAAAAACGTGACACGAATCGCTTATAACCCGATAAGTAATTTATTTATCAAAAAATGAAAAATTCATTTCAATTCCAAATCGCTTCAATAGTCAGACCTGCCAATTTTATGCCTTTGTGTTTAAAAATGAGTCAGATG
Organism: Maratus michaelseni; assembly: GCA_963931845.1. NCBI lineage: Eukaryota > Metazoa > Arthropoda > Arachnida > Araneae > Salticidae > Maratus > Maratus michaelseni. Next base: position 130,770,787 of record OZ007596.1, on the reverse strand, counting down.
ATGTATCAGAAAGTTTCGCGTTGTTGAACAAGGAATTTTAGAACCACCTTAAGCGCTACTGTGCTATATCACTCTCATAAATTTGTAATATTATTACAATTTTTGTTTTCAAATTTCCTCTTTTTAAAACTTTCCAACATAATTAAAAAGTGTCTATGAATTCGCTTTGTCTGTCTGTCCGTGCTCTAACTCTCGTAAATATACTCGGATTGCAATGAAAGTTTTATATGTTATTGAAGTTTACCATAGAATGTTCAGCATTGAAAATGAAATGTGTAGCATTTATATCTCGCTTACAGGGACATTCAAAAGAATTCTGTTACATTATACTCCATGGGGGAAAAACCGTTTGCGGTACATTTATTTAGCGATGATAACTAAAGTAGCGAAAAGTAGCGAAGTAGTGACTACTTTTGAAAAGTAGTTTGTAGTCGCTACTTTTTAGAACAAGTAGTTGTACTTGTAGTTAACTACATTTTTCATAATGTAGTTGCAGTCGTAGTTAACTACATTTTTCATAAAGTAGTTGTAGTTGTAGTTCGCTACAAACAAAAAGTAGTTTTTCCTGCCCTTGTTTTTTACTATAGTCTGCAGGTCCCAGTTGAATTTGAGGATATTTTGACGGAAGGGGCGCTGCGATCGCGATTTTTGTTCCATTTTCACTATTGTATCATCAAAAAGTGTATGAAGTTATTCAGATAATTGAACCAAATTTTTTGTAGATTTTTTTTACTATAGCAGTGATGGAACGGTGGCGCACCAGAGAACAGCTTGTCACCAGTAAATTTAAATAGTATTCTTCGTCTTATTTAAGGACAGAATTTTTGAGATTTTTTTTAAGTGGAATAATACTATTAACATTTAGTGGTGACAATCATACAAATGTTGCGCCAGTCTTCCATCACTGCTATAGTCTGCAGTTCCCAGTTGAATTTGGAAATATTTCGACGAAAGGGGACGCTGTGATCGTGATTTTTGTTCTATTTTCACTATTGTATCACAGAAAAGTGTATGTAGTTTAGTTATGCTTCAAGTAGAACCAAATTTTTTGTGTATGTTTTTATCTATGGCCAGCATGTCCCAGTTGAATTTGGGATATTTCGACGAAAGGGGGCGCTGTGATCGCGGTTTTTGTTCCATTTCCACTATTGCATCATCGAAAAGTGTATGTAGTTATGCTTCAAATTTAACCAAATTTTTTGTATATGTTTTTCACTGTAGTCTGCAGGTCCCAGTTGAATATGAGGATATTTTGACGGAAGGGGCGCTGCGATTCCGATTTTTGTTCTATTTTCACTATTGTATCATCGAAAAGTGTCTGTAGTTATGCTTCAAATAGAACCAAATTTTTTATATATGTTTTTTACTATATCCTGTAGTTCCTAGTTGAATTTGGAGATATTTCGAAGAAAGAGGCGCTGAGATTGAGATTTTTGTACCATTTGCATTATTGTATCATCGAAAAGTGTATTAAGTTATGCTTCAAATTGAACGAATTTTTTTGTATATGCTTTAAACCAGCGTTTCTTAAACTGTGGTCCGCGGACCCCTGGGGGTCCTCAAGCCCAATATTGAATACAGATTTTTTTTTCTTCGGGAGGAATTTCTATTGATCCGAAGGAGGAGGGATTTGCAACATTAGTACTTCTAGTCCATTAGTACTTCTAGTCTAGATCATTAATAAGCATAAAACCCCAAATCTGTCGTCGGAGACATACCATTGCTCCGGAGTTGGAATATGCGTGAAAATATTAAGAACCGATTGATTAAACATGAACATAATCAGTTATTTTTTTTTGCATTGCCAACTAGATGAGCATTTCTAATACTGTAAGTCTGATAATTTTCGTTCATTATGAATTTGGTGTTAAGATATGTGACTATTTTTTGTTTTGAAAATCTCTTCCAACTCACATAACAAGTGCAACGCTATTCGCTATTCACATGATTAAACGTTTCATACAAGAAAAAGAATTAAACTCTTCAAGATGTGTCGGAATAAGTACAGATGAATCTCGAGCTATGGTGTGAAACTTTTAATGGCAACTTAGTTAAAGCTAAAGCACCACGTGGTAGTTTGCGACACAGACGCGCTGTTAACCCTGAGTCGCTGGTTGACAAAAAATGCCTGGAGATTTGAAGACTACATTCAACGAAATTGTTTCAGAAGTAAATTATATCAAGGTTCATACATTGAATTCAGGAGTTTTTAAAATAATGAGCGAAAAAATTGGAATCAACATAAATATGTACTTTTGCATACAAAAGTTAAGTTGCTGTCACGAGTGTTAAATTAGATTTTTGTTCTGCGTCATAAAGTAAGACTGCTTTTAATGGACTCCAAATTCCATTTGAAAGATCGGTTCAATGATTTCTCCTAGCTTGTCAAGTCGGCGATTTGTATAGCTATTATTAATTTTCTGAATGAATTGCTTACAAGGAACTTTGGTACACCTTTTCAAAGTCCAGAACTAAGTAGAATCAACAACAAAAAAATTATTTGAGGGCAAATCGACTTGAAATATTTGAATCATTCCAAACATTATTCGATTTCTTACAAACGTCTGTCGATAAAATATCCCCTGATATTATCGAAAATTTTGTTATACACCTGGAGCACTTGAAAGAATTCTTTGTTTTTGATTTGTTCTTTTTTTTTCTAATTTAAATTTTAGTTTTTTTTCTAAATCCTCTATCATGGGACTTACAGAAGAAAATTTCAGATCAGATTATAAAAATGACTGTAATTGTGAGTTAAATGTTATTTGCCTATTTGCGTTTTTTATTTTATTTTTGTCGCCAAACAATTTGATTTTAAGCCAAAAAGGCATAAGCGTGACATTGGTTCGAGAGATGTCCAAAATAATAGTACTTCTACAAATGTACGACAGCATTTTTGGAGTAATATTTTATAAAAATGTAAATCATATAAATAACAGTTAATATTATAAAAAAATGAGTCAAATATTTAAATCTTACTGTAAATCTCTGCCACACACAAACTAACACACATTAAAAAAACACCATTCATTTCATTTTTGTTTTCTTTGCACATCTTATCTTCTTTTTGAAGGTTTTTAAACGATATTGGACTAATCTTTTATAATCGGGTCACACGCCAATTGGCGTATTTACTATATTGTTGAAGATTTCGTTTATATTTGAAGGGAACACTAGACAGTGAATTCGATTGCAGACGATTACATGAAATTTGTACTCAGAGATTATAGTAAATTTATGGTTTTTCATTATGAAACAAACGGACAAAAGAAGATTTACTGTTATATATTTTTCATCTGTTATTTTACTATAACTAAAAAAGCAACACTTGCAATGTACGACAAAAAATTTTAAATGCCAATGGTGGCCAAAAAGCACTATTTGCTGATTTATCATTTTAGGTTATGTTAGATGAGAAAAAAAGTAACTGGAATTCAGATTAGGTAAAATTTAAATCATTCTAAAATAATTTCGGCAGGCGCACAGCCCTAGATGCTAAACTAAGTGACAAATTAACGATTATGAGTATTATGGGGGTTATTCAGACAACAGACTGAAGAATAATGTAATCTTGAAAATAAAAGAAATAGTAAGCCTATTTATTTCTCCGTATGCTCATTAGAGAAACGTAAAAAAAAAAAAAAAAAAAATATTCGTTCAAATATTAACCAAAAAGATTATTAATAAACATTTTGCATAACTAAGTTTATTTATCATTCTCAAGGCGTTTTATGGGTAAAATATTTATAATTTAATCAACAGCAATTTGACATTATTTAATGGAACGTAGTTTGTCGTGTAATTAACATCGTTTTGTAGCTAACTTTGGTACATTTGTAACAATATCGTTGCAAAAACTACTAAATTTTGACTTCAAACTTGACTGTGGACCCGATTACGGAAGATTAGGAAGATTTTACTAGATGCAAACTGGATGTGTATTGTTATACCAGAATAAGTTATCGAGGTTTTTTTCCATGTTAATGGTTACATAATTGCAACTGTTATATAAAATGAAAAGGCAACGAAAATGATGTTATTTTAATTTAATTCAAACAATTCAGCTTTAAAAACTCATTTTTTTATGATTCACATTTCTTTTAAATACATAAGTTAAACACTGTTCGTTGTATCCAAATAATTTATTACATTTTTCACTGTATTTAATCTGCTGGAATGCAAAGATAGAAAACTATAGTAGACCTGCCAGCAGATGACTGTATTACGGAATATAATGTAACCTAGAGTGATATTGTATTTAAGCTACCAGAACCACACATAGCACCAAGCTGAGGGGCCCGGAGTTCAAGAACTAACAAATAAAAATGAATAACCCGAACATTATTTAAGTTCAATGGTCAATCTCAGCAGTGATTGTAATGCTCTCTTTTTTAGTAGTTTGGTAACTAATAGAGAACATTTTAATTTCTGTTGGTCATAACGGCCACATTTCTCTATAAAACTGTACTGTAAATGATCAAATAAAAAAAATTGCTTCATAATAGCACGAATTTTGCCTAACGCATAAGATACGATAATAGCGCAATGGCATACGTATTGTATTTAGCAATACGGAAGGACTTTCTAGGTGAAGGTTCATATTACTTTAAAATACATGGTCGAATTCACCATTTCGTTTGATTCAAGGTTCATTTGGAAAATGGACCAGCGCAGCGGGCATAGCCTGCTAGTATATATATAAAACAGAAGTTTAATAGAAATGTGGCCACTTCATCACAGCCGTTAAGGTGATTCTAAAATAATCTGCTCAACAACGCGAAACTTTCTGACACATTTTCTGACTCATTTTTAAACACAAAAGCATAACATTAACAAGTCTGGCTATGGAAGCGATTTGGAATCGAAACGAGTTTTCCATTTTTTGTTAAATAGATTACTTATCAATTTATAAGTGATTCGGGTCACATGACGACACGTTTTTTTCGCTTCTCAGGCTGCCTCGTCGGGAATTCCGTTCAAAAGTATTTTCTGAAAGATCTTCCTTTATCAAAAAATGGAAAACGTGTTTCGATTACAAAGTGTCTGAATAAAAATACAGGGGGGGGGGTTAAAATTAAACTGACGGTACTCAGAAGCTCATAACTCCGGTTCTACTGAACGGATCCGAATGAATTGATGTTATGAATTAATGTTATGTAGATCATGCAACCGAGGTTTCGTTAAAAAAGTTTCAAATTTTGCACCAGGTGGCGTTTTAACAATGTAAAATGAAAGATAATGATTCAAAAATCAAAAAATAACAGAATATTTTATTTATTTACACACCTGTGTGCTCTATGTGCATGCCTTGGCGGTCAACAATATGCTGAAAACATACTACCGCGTTATCAACGGCCGCACGCAACATATCAGTAGGAATGAGGGAGACATGGCGCACGATGCTAGCTTTCAAGTTCGCTAAATTAGTTACACGTCCTTGATAAACATGATCTTTAAGAAAACCCCACAGTCAGAAGTCACATGGGTTCAGATCTGGTGACCTTGCTGGCCAGAAAATCGGGAAAGTACACGAGATGGCACGTTCATCAGAGAAATTGGCTTGAATTACATTCTTTACACATCTCGCCGTATGAGCAGTTGTTCCATCTTGCATGAATATTGTGATAGTCAAACAGCCTCTTTGACTTAACGCCAGGACAGCATGATTCTCCAGGAGTCTGCTTTATCTGTTACCTGTTACTGTACGCCTAACAAACCCGTTCATTGTGAGTTCCTCGAAAAAATATGGGCCCAAAATAAAATTTGCCGTGAATCCACACCAAGCCGTGACGTATGGGGAAATGTAGTGGCTGTTGTTACACGACATGAAGATTGGTGGAACCCCATATGCGGCAGTTCTGGGTGTTCACAGCACCATCTAAGTGAAAATGAGCCTCGTCTGTCCATAAGATGTGCGATGGCCAGTACTCATCCACTTGCATCCTCGCCAGAAAACGCAACGCAAAATCAAGACGCACAAATCTTGCGGTTTCAACTGTTGCACGATATGCCTCTTATAAGGGTAGAGCTTCAGAATTTTGAGTAAAATCATGCGCACGGTTGCCCATGGAATGTCCAATGCTCGTGCTATTGAGCGGCCACTTACAGTAGCATTTGAAGAATTTGCAGATGCATCAGCTGTTGCAATCGCAACTTCCTCCACAATCACCGGCTCAGTTGCACGTCATCCTCTTCCCGGTGCAACATCCAGGGAACCAGTTTTTTCAAACTTACGAATCGTGCATTAACTGCATTTAGGGACATGGGTCCTATCCTTAATTTTTTCATCCGTCGATAAGCACGGAGGGCTGCCGAAGCATTGCTCTCATTCTGATAAAAAAGTTTTACGATCAAGGTGTGTTCCTTCATGTTCAGCGGCATGTTCATTGCGGACGAATGATTTCTTTGAACAATACATTCCGCTTTTATAGCGAAATTGTACTAACTGCTCATTTGCATATGGTTTTTAGGGTACAGCGCCATCTAATAACGAAATTTCAAACTTTTTTTTTATCCTTTTTTTTACGAAAATCTCGACCGCATGATCTACATAACATATATCTGAAGTTTCATTCGGATCTGTTCAGTAGAACCAGAGTTATGAGCCTCTGAGTACCGTCAGTTTAATTTTAAACACCTGTCAATTTCATGCATTTCCGAAAAAAAATGAATTAAAAAATATGTCATAAAGTAGACAGTTTGGATTTGAGAACAGCCTTAATTTAAAGAGGAAAAAAATGGTCTTGTTAGAAGATCCTGTTTCAGAAAATAGCATAGGTAGGTATATCCAAGCATTTACACTGTTCGGAAAATAAATACTTAATATATTTCCTAATTAAAATGTAATTATAATAAACAAAAATGTAATTACAATGTATTTAAACTATTTAATTTCAATATCTTATTATTTATATAAATTTACGAAATATTATCATATGGATGTCTTATTTATTAATAATATTTATATATATGTCATTTATATATATATATTTATATGTGTGATTTATAAAAAAGTCTGTAATTTAAGTTTCTTAATTTTGTTATATTTTCAAACATCATTTGCAGCGGAAACTATCTTGAAGGGTTTTTCTCTTGTTTTGGACAGAGGGCTTAAAACTAACCCTTTTTCAGCGCCTGAACCCTTTGTCAGAAAATTAAAGTTATTTTTGCATTATTTAGAAAATGTTTTGAACTTTAATTTTGTAACTAGGGTTCATTGATAAAAACGAATAGTTTTCGAGTAATCGAGGGTAGGAAAGTGCATTTCTCTCGTTTTGGCTCGAAGGTCAAAAAGTCGCTTTTTTCCCAGCACTATTTAGTGCCTGAACACTTTGTCAGAAAATTAAAGTTAATTTGTGAATTATGTGAAAATATTGTCTACTTTGATTTTGTAACCGATGTTTTTTTGATAAAATGCATAGTTTTTGAGAAATCGAAGGTGAGAGAGAGAGTTTCTCTCGTTTTGGCTAGAAGCTCAAAAAGTCGTGTTTCTTCAGCGCGTTTTAGCGCCTAAAGCCTTTGTCAGAAAATTAAAGTTAATGTATGAATTTTGTAAGAAATTTTCTGTACTTTAATTTTGTTAGCTGGGTTTGTTTTAATTACATCCTTTGTTTTCGAGATATAAACAAAAAAAAACGATTTTCTTTATCTTTGACATTGAATATCTCGAGACGCGGACACGAGATTGTATGAGACTTCTAGCAAACTTTTAGAATGTTAAAACAGAGATTTTTGAAAATTTTCGGCTTGTTACCTTTCATTCCAAGGTTTATCCTTTTTCCACTTTACTTGACTGGGCTAAATGGCGCAATTTCTGAAATCGCTTCAAACTATATAGGATGCAGAGAACAAACATATCATCCGTTCATTAAACAGAGCGGCATGGTAAAATAATTACACATACAAATACAATAAATATTTTATTTCATGGTTTAAAAAAAAAGAAATATTGGCATTCGAAAGTACGAGGGGGGAGTCCGAAAATAAGTTTCCTCTCTAATTTTCCCTAGGAAATCGAATAGCAATGGAGGAAACAAGACAGCGGTTGAACGCAAAAGACTCCAAACAGCATTGAGTATCGTTCGACCGCAATCCAGCAGATGGCGCTGTCGCAGTGCCTGCGTAAAATGGAGGCGAGCCAAAGAATATTTACTCCGTATATTCCTTTATAAGGAAAGGGCATCTGACGTAATTGTTGGTTCATTTGCGGTTGGTTAGCAAGAAAAATCTGTTTGTTCTTTATGACTCCTACTGTACACATGAAATGGGGAAATTTTATTGGACTACGTGAAACTGATCTATAATATGATTGGCCTACGTCACCATGTTGATTCCTGCAATGATAGCTACGACAAAAATGTAGTGGTAGATTGGTTGATGGAACTGTTTGTTTGTAAACATGCCCTTTCCTTATATTCTTTGGACGAGCCTCTCATCTCACTCTGGTCCCGATAGTTATGGAGAGAAGGTGCGTTTTGAATTCGTGATCAAAGGAGGAAATGAGAGCGGTTGTCTGCTTGGAATGGGCACGTGAAGTATCGGGAACAGAAATCCATAACCGCCTCATGGGTCAGATGTCATGTCGAAATCGCAGAGTAAAGATAGAACTAGAGACCAGATTCCAACATCAGCTCGGATTTTTTGACGCTTTAAAGCTGTCTGTTTTGGCGGTAATCGCTTCCTTGGCAACTTCGATTTCATTCTCGCAATAAAATAAACGTAAATATACAAACGAAAGTGAAGCTAAACTGTCACCCGTGCTGTTAACTTATTATATTATTTTATCTCAGAGGAAGGATAGAAATGATAAGTTATGAGAGACCTCCTCCCTCCCCCCCCCCCCGGTGAAAAAACGATCAATGATATTCTTTTATTAGTGGTATAAGATATTAAGTAAGATAACCCAAAACGTTTCGAGATTTCTGTTTGGAAAGCTTCAATTTGCCACAATCTATTCACGAAATGTAACAATATTAATGTCATATTTTTTTAATTCTAAACATGCATTAAATTGTGCAAGCATTATTAAAATAACAGAAAATTGAACAGTATTTACAATATCTTTTTTTTTTTTTTACAAAGGTGAAGAATTTGGAGAAGGTTAGCACTGAAATCTTATAAAAGATTATTTGATTTGATAATATATTTCGTAGCTTTTGAAAACTCGAAACCACATACTGTCTTTTTTTAACAATACATTTTATAGAACATATTTTTGCTGCAATCCAGAAATTTTTGTTTTGCTTTTAATATTCCTATTTAAATGCATATTTTTTGCAATCTTTTTTTATTTTTATTGAAAGTGTAAATGTATTACAATATTTTTAATAAGAAAGGAAAACCTTGATAGATAACATATACGCATGTAAAGAAAAAGAATTCTACAAATATTTTTGTTTACTATATTATAAACATCCAGGTATAAAAACAATTTCAGTTCTTCACTATAACAGATTTTTGAATAAATAAAAATGAATAGTAATTGTTAATATATAATCTTGCAATTGAAAATAAAATGTAAAAATGGATGAAACTTTGAGATGGATGAACAGGAGAGAAGTACATAACTAATTAACCCTCTTGCTATTTTTCTTCTAAAACATAGAATTATGAAAGAAGTTTTGGATATAATTTGCTATATACAGGGTGTAACTGAAATGCTTCAACAAACTTTGAGGGATGATAGTACTCATGAAGACGAACAAAAAATGCAATGGAACATGGGGTCGCAAATGACGTTTAACCCCTTCAGGGGCAGTAGTATGTTTATGAAAGCGCTTAATTTTAATTCCAAAACGCCATAATGGCACCAGAATTTTGCTAAAATCTTTTCCATTTAATATGTATGTGAAATATAGCCTTTTTCTTATTTACAAACAAATTGTTTTATAAATTCCGGTGCCAGTCATTTATTTCAACATTTTAGTACTAAAAGTAGTTTGCCCCTAAAAGGCTTAAAGGATAAAAATAGAGAAAATGCGTCTGAAAATGGACTGGCACCGGAATTTACAAACAAAAATTGTTTGTAAATAAGAAAAAGGCTATATTTCACATAAATATTAAATGGAAAAGATTTTAGCAAAATTCTGGTGCCATTGTGGAGTTTTGGAATTAAAATTAAGTGGTTTTTTAGACATACCACTGTCCCTGAAAAGGTTAAATGTCATTTGCGACCCCGTGTTCTATTGCATTTTTTGTTCATCTTCATGAGTACTATCATCCCTCAAAGTTTGTTGAAGCATTTCAGTTACTCCCTGTATATGCTTGAGTAACATAAGACAATGGTACTAGTATCCAGTTAAATTACCAGCATAGGTTTAGCAAAGGGAAAGGCTTCACTTTTTCCTCCGTTCAAAACCGTTTTCAAAAACTTAATATTAACATGAACTATTTCAAAGACTACTATTTTCTGATTTTGCCTACTCAGATTTGGAAAGTCTCCTGATTTTCTAACACATTTTTTCTCATTATTAGTTTATATTTTAAATATGCTAGAAAAAAATGTCATTTACTTACTTAAAGCCTTCTGAAGCGCTAAATTAAAAGCCCCTTTAAATTTATTAAGAATATATGTCTATTAGAATATTTATAGAATATTTTTTTAATGAATTAAATTATTACTAGATGAAACCCGTCAAAATTTGATGTAAAAAAATTTCTATGAAAATATCAGTAAAATAAGCTTCTTTATTACATAAGAAGGGGTGCGTATGAAACAGTCTTTCAAATATTTTATTTTAAAAGTTTTTTCTACCCAGTGAAATACAGTACTACTTCCCAGTGCCGTAACTAGGCAGGTGCAACAGGTGCAGCCGCACAGGGCCCATCTGAAAAGGGGGGGCCCAAAAATGATGTGCATAAGAAATTATATTTTTTAATTGAAAAAGAAATTTCTGCCTTTCTACTGCGCGATTTGACGGTTAAGTTTTGTGTTATTTAGATCCCAGATGTCTCTGCTTATCAACATGAACATTCGAATTAATATAGAACTGATATTTTCAACTTACCTACGTACCTGCCAAACTTATGCTAGGTTATAGTTTGAATACAGTAACGTATACTTGTGTTTTCGCTTATGTTTTTACCAAATGCCGGTTTTTTTCCGTTTTATTTTAACTTCCTTTAACCAAACCATTTGAAATATGGAAGATACAGTCTTAAAATTAGTACCTTTACGTCTCAAATTCTGCAATTAGTTCAAAAAATTTCGTTGTTAGCCCTTTGAAAAATGTTTGCAAAAAAGAGTCGTTTTCGCAGTAAACATTTCCCATAATATGCCAACGTTCCACCCCCCCCCCCCCCAGGTCGCAATTTTAGGGGCACCGATAAGCAAAAAATATGCCTTAATGCTGATACTTTCTTCTAATCGTCAGTGCAATCGGTTTTCAAAAATAGGAAAATTTTAACTCTTTTAAAAAATTCACGACCGCAGGTCACTTTACCTCTCGGAAGCGATATTTTTTCTACATTAAAAGTAAAGAAACGTCCCTATTTCGACACAATCTTTTTACAGCATCTCGGCAGACTGGATTTACAGCTACTACAAAAATTTTGAAACATTCGGGGGAGAACAAATATTTTTAAAAAAAATTAAGAAAATCTAAGAAAAAATCGACGAAAAAAGTGAGATATTTCGCTGGATTTGGCTTACGTTTTCACTATTAAATATGCATATTGTTTCATAAAATGGTTAAGGGAACATCATATTTTTAATTCCTAAAAATTTCGAAAAAATTGAACGATAACCACTGAAGAAAAAAAAATCTAAATTACAGGACAACCCCCCTCCCTTCCCCTTCTTTTATCGGCAGACTTCCGAATTAAGCATTGATTCCGAAAATCAAAATACGCAAAAAAAAAAAAAAAAAAAAAAAAAAAAAAAAAAAAAAAATCCTAAGCAACATGTACGCTGAATTCGTTTTCCAACACTGCAAACCATTTCAATAAATATCATCATTAACCTTATGAAAGAAAATTCATTTCCGAAAGCCAGTTTTGTCAAATTTTGAGGATAAGTAATTCGTGGGGAAATAAATGTTCGGGAACAATAAAATTTTTCGAAAAAAACTTTGGTATTTTCTTTTCCTTATTTCACGTAAAGTTTACTTTTAGTCATTTGGCAACATTGAACCTGTCTGGAATTCTATTCTGTTTTTGCTTCCACCGAGCTCTATGTTTTTATGCGGAAAGCGAAAATAAGTACGGAAACCGATGTTATAAAGTGGTCGTGCTTTATAACGGCACAGTTTACTCTTTTATCTAATTCTAATGTCTCTTGATATTTTTAATTTGTATTTCTTATTTATTTCTTATTCAAAGAAAAAGAAGTACCAAGAAATTTAAGGCCAGAATTTAAAGGTAAGTGAAATCATTGAAAATATTTATGTATATAATCTTGGAAAAACTTTTGTAGAAGAATTATTATTTTAATTATTATTTATTATTATAATTATTATTATTATTATTATTATTATTATTATTTTAAATCTTATTAAAGGTAAACATATATCGAATTTGAAGGGTCCATGCAGGTTTTTTTTTTTTTCTTTCTTGTCTCTCAATTTATAAAACAAGAAAATGTTATTTTTATGTAATTTATTATATTTTTATGAAAATTACTGTTTTGTAACAGAAAAAAAATCCTGATATTCGAATTCGAACAAAACATTTATTATTTATTAAGTCCAACAAGTTCTCCTATTAGAGATATCCTTTCTGGTGACCTTGTTTTGTTTTCAAATTTCATATTTGAAATTTTAAACAAAGTTAGGGTAATTAATGAGACCTTGCTTTTATGAAATAGAACTTTGTGAAAAAGGTATCCTTTATTAACCACTTAGCAGTTTATTTTCTTTCTTTTTTGAAACAGTAAATTAAAAATAGTGACACAACACCACTTTTTCCTTACTACAATAGTTGCCTTATATAATCGAAAAATGTCTGCCAATTAAATAAAGCAAAAGTTAAAACTTGCAATAAGTGGTGTCGAAAAACTTTTGTTAGCGAAATAAGAAAAATGTTTTTGCCCGTACGATGTACGGGCAAAGTGGTTAGTGGTTAAGGGAAATTTTGTGAAGGGGCTTGTTTTATTAAAAGGAATTATTAAATATTTTATTTTATTGAATATATTATATTTTATATATTATATATATTATTTTATTAAGTGTTAAAGGAATAATTAAAAAGGCCCATTTTTGTTAGAGTTTCGTGGAGGGATTCTAAAAAGGCCCTGTTTCTGTCTGGATCAACCAACTGATTTGATTTAAAAGTTCTAAAATTACTCGCTTATTTTTAAATCTGTGAATTAAATTGTTGTCTGGAGACTTTTATCTGGTATTTCAACATCGTTAATTAAACGTTTCCTATATTTTGCTTGATAGACTTCATCCCATCTTCTAATCAATCTGGATAGCAGACAAATGGTCGCGACTTTAGAATTGTCTACTGGCGGTAGAAAAAAAATATTTGCTTCTATTTTTTTTTCATTGCTTTAAACGAGAGAATTTATTGTTTAAATGTTTGAAACCTTTTACGATTCAAAGTAAATCATCTTGACCATGTTTTTCAAACTGAACCTCATTTCACTAATATTGATTGTTGAAATTATTTTTCCACATTTGTAAGCAAAACCTTTTTTTTTCTTTTTCTTTTTTTTTTTTTTAAACTGAAAATTCTAATAAATTATTAAATTAAATTTTTATTTATTTATTATCTTGTCCACTAACAACAGCAAACATCATTTTTATATGAAAAATATCATTAAGGTATCCAAATAAAGTTTTAAAATTTATTAAAAGCGATACTTTCGCGTTGGCCTCGTGCCACGAGATTTCAGCCAAAGAAATCTCCAAAGATGGCTATTTACAGCAGTAATTTTAATTCTGATAATTTTAGTTGTTTAAGCGATTAGTTAAATTACATGTCTTAAATTTGTGTTTTATTTATTTTTCATTATTTTATTTATTAATCAATGAAGTTTTAATTTTGTAAAGGAATGTTAGCTGGAAACAAATACTGAACTATTTATATTATTTTAAATGCAAATGGATTTACATTTCGTAATCGTCTGCATGCGAACAGATAAATAAAATTAAAAAAACATTCATGCTTGAACGTTATTTTAGAAACCATAAAAGTGAGTAAATTGCCATACAGTTTTCAAACAATTTGCGATAGCGATTTCAAACCAATTTCATATGAAAGTTTGCAGTAAAAGCGAAATTTAATCATTTGTTGTCGCCAACGTCAAAATGACGTCAGCATTACGCACAGACACGTTGCTCCTTTATAATATAGAGTTATCCAGGACAAGAAAAAAAGGTGTAAGTGTCCGAAATTTAGCTGAAATATTCAAGTGCTGAAAGACCCAAATAAATGACAATCTGAAAAAAAGTTTGCAGATATTTTTATCCTTAATTTTTCTCTAAAAGTTTAAACCTGCATCTAAAAAATATTAGATTTTGCTAAAAAAAATATTAGACTGAAATGCAAAGTTGTTGCATGAGTTCATTGATGTATGTCTTATTTCCAATGACAACTTCCCTTTTTCTATGCACATACAAAATTCACAACGATGAATTAGACATCATACGAAAAGTTTTGTTTTAGAACACTCAAATTTTATTAAAACACGTTTCTTGATTTAAAAAAAACTGCTTTTAATTATAAATTAATGAAAAGTTTATCAGAAAAAATTTCAATGATTGCAGTGCGAAAGCCTTACACAGGTCCACTGGTTATTATTACGCTATTTGAAAAGAAATTTCTGGAATTTGATTTCTTTGCTTGCTAGTAATATTAAGATTACTTGATTGCTATATTAAAAGACGCGTGACGAACGCGCTTGGATAGCCCCGTCAATATTATGTTAGGTTTTTGTTAATTCTGTACGTATTTTTGTATTTGTATATTGAAGCTATTTGCAATGTTAAGTTTTAATGTATTTATAGACTCATTTTGTAGTTTTTAATGTATCATTTGAGTTTTATGGCGACGTTTTAATAATTAATTTCATGTGTAACAAATTTTTATATTTTTAATATTTTCTGAGAAATGTTTGATTGGGAAAAAAACATCGAAATATGGCAAATAAAAGGCATCCAAGCAAGTGATATTTCGTCACACGCTTGCATTCGTTCTACAAAAAGTAGTTTATGTACGTTATAACAGTTTTATACTTCTACAGGCAACATGCTAACAATAATATTTTGTTTTCTAGCTTAAAAATGTCTAAGCATTTGTCAGGTGCACAAAAGAGAAATATAAGGAAACATTAATTGGAAGAATGCAAGTCAATGTCGCAACAGTTTGGTAAATGGCTAAAAACCGAAAACTCAGAGAATAGAGGAAGTGTGGAAGAGGTCAAATCTAGCACTACTTCACAAGGTGATAAAAAAACACTAAATTTGGCATCTACCCCTTCAATTAACGACAATTCTCCGAGTAAGAAAAACGATCCATTGCAAGAAAAGCAATCTGCTGCTTCTCAAGATATTCTACTACAATACCCTCATTATAATTCAAAAGAGGATGAGCCTGCACAAAGTACTGTCTCACAAACTGATAATACCGAACATTCTGCTGCTTCACTGGGTATTTTACTACAATTGCCCCATAATAGTTCAAAAGAGGATCAGCCTGTACAAAGTACTGTCTCACAAACTGATATTACCGAATATTCTGCTGTTTCACAAGGTATTTCACTACATTTGCCCCATAATAATTCAAAAGAGGACGAGCCTGCACAAAGTACTGTTTCACAAACTGATAATACCGAACAAAATATGTTCTGTACTGTTCCAGAAGAAATACTGCTTAATTACAACGATCCCCGTTCCTGGCCTGCCGTTACTGGTAAATTAATACATTCTCTTGTCTCACATGGTGCAGATCAAGGCGACAACATTAACTTTAATACGTTTAAAGTAGACGATTCAGGTCGAAAATTTACAAAGGACTGGTTTTATGTTAAACAAATTAACGGAGAAACTGTTAAAAGAAAATGGATTTTATATTCCGTTAATCAAAATGCAGTATTTTGCTTTCCTTGCATGCTTTTTGGGCAAAAATCGCATAATCTTTCAGACCCACAAAAAGGTTTTTATGATTGGAGGCATCTTCATCCGGTTATTCCCCGACACGAAAATTCTCCGGAACATCGAATTTCGTATGTGAAATGGAAAGTAATGGAAAAGAATATAAAATCAGGAAATGCAATTGATGATTATGTAATTAATTCCATTAACAAGGAAAAAATGATATGGCGTGAAATATTGAAAATAATATTTGATGCTATTCTATTCTGTGCCAAATATAATCTTGCTCTTAGAGGTTCAAATGAAATTATTGGAGATCCAAATTGTGGCATTTTTTTTAATTTGATTGAATTTGCTAGCCATTATAATACTACTTTAAAGGAACATATTGAAAAACATAAAAAGGGTTCAGTGTCTTATTTCTCACCCACTATTCAAAATGAAATAATAAAATTAGTTGGGGACAAAACTAGAAATGAAATCATCTGCAGAATTAAGAAGGCAAAGTACTACACAATTTTATTCGACTGCACTCCTGATGTTTCAAAAAAAGAGCAAATGAGTCAGATTATAAGATATGTCCATGTTGACTGTAAAGGGAAGGTAATGATTGAAGAAAGCTTCATAAACTTTATTCAATCTCATGAAAAAACGGGAGAAGGTTTATCATATGAAATTTTGAATAAACTAAATGTTGATAAATTAGACATTCAGGATTGCAGAGGGCAAGGATTTGACAACGGTGCCAATATGGCTGGCAAGTATAAGGGAGTAAGTGCACGTATTTTGGAAATTAATGATTTAGCAATATTTGTACCTTGTGCAGCTCATAATCTAAATTTAGCCGGTGCCCACGGTGCATCTACAACTCCAGAAATGATTGCTTTTTTTGGTACTGTGCAGAGGTTGTTTAATTTTTTCTCGTCCTCAACAATTCGTTGGGAAACTTTAATGAAGTGCTTAAAAATATCACTTAAAAGTTTTTCTGATACAAGATGGTCATCAAAGGCCAGAGCAATAAAAGCGCTGTATTTACAATTACCTGAAGTAATGGAAGGACTTCAAATGATTACAAACGATTTCTCGAATCCGGAAGCTGTATCGAATGCACAAAGTTTGATTCTGCAAATTAATTACAGGTTTATATGTACACTTTCTATATGGAATAAAATTCTACAATGCATCGATCGAACAAACAAAGCATTACAACAGAAAGATTTGTCAATAGATATTGGAACAAAACTAATTGCTGGTTTACGTAGTACATTACAAGGGCTTCGAGATACAGGTTTTGAACAAAATATCCAGGAAGCACAAAGTTTGGCTGAAAAAATGGATATAGAAAAGGAATTTCTTAATAAAAGGAAAAGAAGAGTGAAGAAAATGGAAATAGATGAAACATCAGATGAAGGAAGTAAATTAACAGCTGAAGAGTTATTTAAAATACAAATGTACAGTGTTCTTGACACTCTGTTGTCTCAGATAGATTTGCGTTATGAAAAAATGAGAACTATCTGTGATTATTTTTGCTTTCTGTATGGCTCGTCTTTACAACATATGAGTGTCGCAGACTTAAAAAAATCGGCTGCAGATCTCGCTATTAAGTACAGCAAAGATTTAAAAAAGTACGACTTCACATGTGAAATTGAAAGTTTGAAGTTTGAAGTAACGGCTCTTATACAAAACATACAAACTGCATCTCCGCTTGATATTCTACAGACTCTTCATGATTTTGGTTTAATTGAATCTTACCCAAATATCAGTGTCGCCCTTCGAATATTTTTAACTCTTCCCATTTCTATTGCTTCGTGCGAGCGAAGTTTTAGCAAGCTGAAATTAATAAAAAAATTATTTACGATCAACTATCGGAAAAGAACGTTTATCCAATCTGTCTATTATTTCAATAGAATACAATATAGTTAAGAATATTAATTATGATGATGTTATTAACGAATTTGCCGAAATGAAAGCCAGAAAAGTGCAATTAAAATAAAATTTAATAAAAAATTTTATTGTGACTTTTTTTTTCATTTTTCCAAACCTAATTAATTAAGGGGCCCAAATGCGAATTCTTGCACAGGGCCCAGGAATGGGTAGTTACGGCTCTGCTACTTCCGGTGCAAACTCCAAACAGAGAATCCGTAAACAACTGTGTAATGCAAATTACTTTGACATTACCACCATATTCCCCACAGCAAGAAAGAAAATTTCATGGAAATATGAAGTATCATACAAATAGTATATCCCTACTTTCATCTCATATTCAGTAAATAAAAGAACATAGTAAAAACAGCAAGTGTTTGATAGACCGAGACCTGAACGGACGTGCACTGTTTACTACAGACAAAAATGTCATGTGGTGGATGACATGATTAAAGCGAACTGACGCACAGTGGGAGATTTGCCGATTCTAGCTGGCCAAAATTATTTTTCAACTTCTATTTGATGAAATCTATTTTTCGTTTATATTGTTGTGAGCTCGGGGTTCGAAAGGACTGATGCCAATATATAAGAACAATAAAAAGGCTTTATTCACTATAAACAGTGCAATACGAACACCAATATCTTCTGAAAATTACAAGATATTCAGTAATCTTCAAATCCAATAAAAGCACTGCAAAATTTCACACAGAAACAATGCGTTCAATACGACGTATCAACGACAAAATCAATCCGAGAAACACAGTTCTCAATGCAAAGCCTCTCGTATGAATTCAATCGCAGTTGACAGACAACTAACTAACTGAACTGATGGAGGTCCTTATATAGGTTTCAGAGATCTTTCCAGATTATTCCAGAGCCTTCAGATGCTAGAAATTACCAGAAAGTGCTTTAACTTTCGATAGAAAACCCAAGCAAGAAAGGATCCCAATGTATAGGTATAAGGGGGGTGTGGTTGCACAAAAAGTCGTCAAATCCGTCGCCAACTTGGCGATATATTGCCAAATTTGGCGACAAAAATAAGTCGCCAAAACCATCGCCAACTTGGCGAAAAACCCATTCCTTGGCGATTTTCCAATAGAACTCCATTATAAAACCGATGCTGTAAGGTTGTTTTTCTTGCAAAGCACCTGAGGCCTTTAGCATTGAGTTACATGATGCTCAATAGGAAATACATTAATAATGCTGCAATTTTCACAATAATAAAATAAAATAAATTTAAACAAATGGAATATTTACAGATATATACAAAATTCATAACATTGCCCCCCTCTCAAGGACTGCACGTCCCGGGCAGTTCAACTTTTGATCGGAAAGCAAACCCGTTACCAACAAATGCTATACTATTCAAAACACATTAAAGCAAACATGCAAAATAACCATTAAACACATTCATAATGCTGAATTATACAAAATATACACTTATTTAAAAAAAAAAAAAATTAAATTAAAGTATAGACATCATTACATACAAGTATTTAAATAATAATAACATTAATAATGATAATGCTAAGCAAAAGAAATTTTTTACATTAACTTATATACAAGACCATGGTCATACTAATTTACATTATTTACATTACACTATTTACAATCAATGAACTAAGTACTATGGCCATAGTATGGAGCCAGCCGTCGTAATGAACGACTCTAGGCTTCGAACTTGGTGACTTTCGGATCCGAATTACGACATCGTTCAGTCTGTTTAGGACGTATAAGGACCGTCCCAGTGCGATTGCAGTTTGGGAGAAAGTCCTTTACGTCGAGTCGGATTATAAAACCAAACCTTGTCACCTTCTTTGAATTGATGTCCCGTGGCTTTCGTGTCGTACCTGGTCTTCATCTTCTCCGTCTGTATATTGATCCGCTCTCGAGCCAAGTTGTGGACGTCTTCAAATCGTGCCTGGAGATTCTGCACGTATCCCTCTGGCGATGAAGGCGCATCTGGAGGACGACCAAAAATCAGATCACAAGGTAGACGAAGATCACGACCGAAAAGCATCTGAGACGGGGAATAGCCGGTTGTTTCATGGACGGCGCTGCGATAGGCGAGAAGAAACAAGGGAAGTTTTTGGTCCCAGTCTTGTTGGTTTCTTGAGACTAGCAGTGAGAGATTGTTGAGGATGGTACGATTAAATCTCTCAACCATGCCATCCGACTGTGGATGTAAAGGCGTCGTCCTAGTTTTGTCCATTCCGAGAAGTTGACAGAGACCCTCAATCACAGCAGAGATGAAATTTCTCCCCTGGTCAGAATGCATTTGAAGGGGGACTCCATACCTTGATATCCACTGGTGTACCAAGGCATCCGCAACCGTAGAAGCTTCTTGATCAGGGATGGCATAAACTTCAGGCCATTTCGTGAAGTAGTCCATGACAACAAGGAGGTATTTGTTGCCATCAGCACTTCTTGGCAGAGGGCCTAGGAGGTCAAGGGCGATGCGTTCGAAAGGTGCTCCTACATTGTAGAGATGTAGTCTTCCTCGGCTACGTTTCTTTGGTCCTTTTCGAGCTGCACATGCATCGCAAGATTTGCACCATTGTTCGACGTCAGCTCTCGCTTTTCCCCAGAAGAAGCGCTCTCGGACTCTGTGTAATGTTTTCATGACTCCAAAATGGCCACCAGTGGGACTGCCATGTAATTCTTCGAGGACCTCTGGGATTCGAGATCGAGGAAGTACCAACTGCCACCGAGATGTCTTCCCATCTTCCGATTCGAATTTTCGGAACAGGACACCATTCCTGACGTGGAGAGAGTTCCAAAGAGCCCAATATTGCTTCGTCGTAGGACTGTAAGTCGAGATGTCTTTCCAACTGGGCTTCGTGCTAGAAGATTCTAATAACTCCAAGATTGGTTTGATCTCAGAGTCTGCCATTTGATCTTCTCGAATCTTCTCATCACTCCAGGGATCTGGTGGCGTCAATAGTGCAGTCTTCGTCTGGCGTATGACATATTCGGGATTATACTTGCTTTCCGCTCTGGAAAAATAGCGACAGCTCTCGGGACACGGTCTTCTTGATAAGGCATCAGCATTTCCATGCGATGAGCCTTTACGATGCCTGATGTCAAATTCGTATTCCTGGAGTCGTTGTATCCATCTGGCTACTTGGCCCTCTGGATTCTTAAAATTCATCAGCCATGTTAGGGATGCGTGATCAGTACGAAGGAGAAATTTCCTGCCATGGAGATAGTGATGGAAATGTTCTATGGCTTTCACTATAGCTAATAACTCCTTACGAGTGACGCAATAATTCCGCTCTGGTTTCGATAAACATTTGCTCCAGTATGCTACGACTCGTTCTTGGCCATCTATTTCTTGGGAAAGTACAGCGCCGAGACTTTCCTGACTGGCATCCGTGTCCACAATGAATTGTTTGTCGGGGTCTGGATAGGTAAGGACTGGAGAGGATGTGAGAGCTTCTTTCAGCTGCTGGAATGAATTGTCGCATACTTGTGTCCATAGAAACTTCTGTTTGCTTTCAGTGAGCCTATGCAAGGGTCTTGCGATGTTGGAGAACCCCTGTACAAACTTTCTGTAATAAGTGCATAGTCCCAGAAAGCTTCGCAACTGATGGACATTTTCCGGACGTTTCCAGTGCTTTACTGCAGACACTTTTTCAGGATCTGTTCGAACACCTTCAGCTGAGATGATGTGTCCTAAATAGTTTACTTCTCGTTGGAAGAACTTGCATTTCAAAGGGTTCAGCTTTAAATTCGCCGCTCTTAGTTTCGTTAACACTTTTCGGATATTCTCTAGATGTTCTTCAAACGTGCGGCCACCAATGACGACATCATCTAGGTAGATGAGACAAGCTTCAAAAGTCAGGCCTTTTAACACTGTCTCCATGAGGCGCTCGAACGTTGCTGGGGCATTGCAGAGCCCGAACGGCATAACTTTAAATTGCCAAAGTCCTTGTCCAGTAGTAAATGCGGTCTTCTCTTTGTCATCAGGATGGATCTCTACTTGCCAATATCCACTCTTCAAATCCAGTGTGGAAAACCATTTATGTCCTGAAAGAGTATCTAGCGTGTCGTCTATTCTTGGTAGAGGATAGCTGTCTTTCTTCGTGATATCGTTAAGTTTACGATAATCCACACAAAATCTTGTGGAGCCATCTTTCTTTCGGACCAACACGATGGGAGAGGCCCACGGACTCGATGACGGTTCGATGATGTCACTATCCTGCATCTGTTGTAAGAGCTTAGACACCTCTTCTTGTTTTGCGAACGGCAAACGTCTGGGATGCTGTTTAATCGGTGGATGGCCGGCAGTATCAATTCTATGCCGTGTCAGTGAAGTGCGACCAATATCACTCTCGTTTTGAGAAAACACATCCTTAAATTCCTGGAACAGTCTTTCTGCGGCATGTCTCTGTTCAGGAGATAAATTTTCATTTCGTCCAATTTCAGGTGTTAAACTTGTAGGCGGCTCCGACAACATCAAGCTCGGGTCTTTGCATACACAGGTGACTGGAGCACAGGTTGCAAGCACTTCACCCTTCTGGATAATTCTAGACTTTTCACTTACGTTCGCAATCCTCACAGGTATCACATCTCTCGACAGATCTACCAGCGCTGATGCAATTAGCACTCCCTTTGGGCTCTTCTCAGGATATCCAGTCAAGCCATACTGGAAAATTCTTTCGTTTCCAGTTAATCCAGGTATCATCATTTCGGTCCGAGGAGGGATGATAACATCTGCCTTGGCTGTGATCCGTTGAATAGACCCGGACTCATTTCCAAGTTTGAAAATAGTGACATCTTCTTGAGCAGAGCGTAACTCATTATTCTTAAAATCCAGTGTAAATCCTTGCTCTTTTAAAAAGTCCAGTCCGAGTATGAAAGGGTCTGAAATATCGGCCACATAGACTGTATGATGGTAAGCGGCGTTCCCAAACTTTATTTTCAATTTCATTCTTCCATGTATGTCGATCTTATCCCCGGTCACGGTTTGGAGGATAACACGGGGCGGGGTCCAGAGGAGTTTTTCCTTTAGCCGGTGAGCTAGATCTTTCCGAATGATGGTCACATTGGCTCCTGTATCGATGATCATATTACAGGGCAAATCATTCACACGCCCGACTATAAAAACTCCGTTCTCGCCGCAACTTCTTGCAGAAATTTGACACACTTGATAATGGGGCTTCTCGAAATCTGGCAACCTCCGCCCCGCGAGATGGCCATTAATTAGTTTTCCTGCTCCGCCTTTCGTGGGGAGCTATTACCTTCTGTGCTGGGTCGTTTTAGGCAGTTTCTTTGAATATGGCCTTCTCCACCGCATTTCCAGCACTTGATCTTTCTGCCAGTTTTGTTGTCCATCAAGGAGTTTATCTGCCTCATCATGTCCTTCACCTGCTGCTGTAAATGCTCCACAGCTCTATCCGACGTCTCAGGCATGTTGGCTACTCGCACAAAGTGTCGATCTTTCCTTGTAGCTTGCTGGGCTGCCTCGAATTTCAGGGCATAAACTAAAGCCCCTTTTAAGTCACTGAGATCTGCAATCCGGAGTTGTTTCTGGATCTCAGAGTCACGTACACCATCAATAAAATGCTGCAGAGCCAAGCTTTCTCTAATTTCAGTCGGACAGTCAGGATAAGCAAGATGTGAAAGTCTCTCGACATCCGTAGCAAGCTCTTGCAGGGATTCAGTGGATTTCTGCTGTCGAGATTTGAGCTGGAGTCTGCTATATTCCTTCATGCATTTCTCGCCAAAGCGTAATTCTAAGGCACTGACGAGCGTTTCAAAATCCAGCGGTTCATTTGCAGGCAAAGTCTGTAGGACGTCGGCAGCATCAGCTCGTAGAGAAGCAGCTAACTGGCAAGCCTTTGTCTGGGAATCCCATTCATTGGCGTCCGCTACGATCCCAAATTGTGTCTTAAAAACTGGCCATGAGGATTTTCCATCATAGGTCGAGAGCTTAATAAAGGCCCGAGGAAGCATATCTGGATACTTGATTTCTTCGGAATAGTTTCCGGCAGTTATCTTCTGTTTCTTGACTTTTTCCAAATCTTTTTTTACATTCTCTATGCTTTCTTCAACGGTCTTGGCGATCTTTTGAACTTTTTCTTCTACTCTTTCTTCTACGGTTTTGGCTGTCATTTGAACATTTTCTTCCATTTCTTGAAATCTTCCTTCAAATTTGTTTTCCACGGAGTCAATTCTGTCATTTAAAGATGTTATTTTATCCTCTATTAAGTCTTTCAACTGACCAAGGTTGGTTGACATATCCTTCTTCATTTCATCTTTTAAATCGCCAAGGTTGGCAGTCATTTTCTCATCCATCACTGACATATCCTTCTTCACTTCATCTTTCAACTCGCCAAGGTTGGCAGTCATTTTCTCATCCATCGCTGACATATCCTTCTTCATTTCAGCCTGATTCGCAGTCATTTTCTCATCCATCTCTCCTAATTTCTCCAATAATTTAGTCAGTTGCGCCTCCATTGCTCTGGTAATCGGCATTCAATCCCACTTCTGACACCAAATGTTGTGAGCTCGGGGTTCGAAAGGACTGATGCCAATATATAAGAACAATAAAAAGGCTTTATTCACTATAAACAGTGCACTACGAACACCAATATCTTCTGAAAATTACAAGATATTCAGTAATCTTCAAATCCAATAAAAGCACAGCAAAATTTCACACAGAAACAATGCGTTCAATACGACGTATCAACGACAAAATCAATCCGAGAAACACAGTTCTCAATGCAAAGCCTCTCGTATGAATTCAATCGCAGTTGACAGACAACTAACTAACTGAACTGATGGAGGTCCTTATATAGGTTTCAGAGATCTTTCCAGATTATTCCAGAGCCTTCAGATGCTAGAAATTACCAGAAAGTGCTTTAACTTTCGATAGAGAACCCAAGCAAGAAAGGATCCCAATGTATAGGTATAAGGGGGGTGTGGTTGCACAAAAAGTCGCCAAATCCGTCGCCAACTTGGCGACATTTGGCGATATATCGCCAAATTTGGCGACAAAAATAAGTCGCCAAAACCATCGCCAACTTGGCGAAAAACCCATTCCTTGGCGATTTTCCAATAGAACTCCATTATAAAACCGATGCTGTAAGGTTGTTTTTCTTGCAAAGCACCTGAGGCCTTTAGCATTGAGTTACATGATGCTCAATAGGAAATACATTAATAATACTGCAATTTTCACAATAATAAAATAAAATAAATTTAAACAAATGGAATATTTACAGATATATACAAAATTCATAACAATATAAACGATATATTAGGCTGATTTAAAGAAAATATATGAAATTTTAAATGGTAGTTTAATAAGAAATCATTATATTCAATTAAAAAATATTAATGTAGTACATTAGATGTGCAGGGTGGCTAGTGGTCAGGGAGAAATTCGGTCAAAAAAAGTTATAAACACCAGTATATTTTTACAGAAAAATTCATGTTAATGATTTGATCGAATAAATGAATTTTTCTATTAGAATATACTGGTGTTTATCACTTTTTTTGACTGTATTTTACTCTTACCACTAGCCACACTGATGTGAATTTTTTTATTATATTACTATGATGTATCATTCAGTTAAATATTTAAATTATTTAAAGCTTTAAAACATCTAATGAATGAGTTAATATTTTACTTGATAACTAAAAAGGACAATATTTATGAACTTTTATAATATTATTAAGATTTAAGCGTTAGACTTATATTTATTATATAATACCAAATTATAAAAGTAATTTTTATAATAATCTATTAGAAATTGTGATACAAAATAAATATTAAAGAGTAATACATATTATTATATATACAAAGGAATAAGAAAATTGCGTAGAAAATTTCTGACAATTCATCATCTAATAGTTCTTCATTCTGGCTTTCCTCAGTAAGTTACGAGTACTCATTGAACGAGGTATTTCAAAACTGCTTTGCAGCCAAGTTTCCTACTTTTTCAGAAATTTCTCATGTGCTATATGTACAGCAGTCCACTTTTGTCTAAACTGGGTCTTCTGTATAATCATTTCCTGCTTGAAAACTTTCATTTGTACTTCGTTATAATTTTCATTTGTCAACAAAACATTTTGAGCCAATTCGATTTTTTCGTTAAATGTGGAAGCTTGTTGCTGCTGTATAATATTATAAAAGCTTATTCGTGTGATTGGTTTACATTCTGATGACCCTGGTAGAAAGAAAAGTGTTCTTAGAATAAAAAATATAATAATAATTTTAGACTTCGTATGATAAAAACAACTTTAAAATCTACGGAAGCAGATAGATGCAAACAAGTAAACGTTTATCCAATATCTAAGACTCTAAACTATTCACTAAAATTAAAAGTTGAGATTTATCTAGCTTTATCATATAACTTTTTGAATTTTCAAAATGAAATTTATTAAAAATACATAAAGTCATTAAAAACATTAAATGTGAAATAACTATTGACAAAAGAAATAATTATGCATATAAATAAAAAAAAAAATAAAATACATGCCTTGTTCTAAAGCATTCATAATGTACAATTTCTTTCAGTTTCTTCAACATTCACATATTAAAACAATATACTAGAAATCATCGATTTATTCTCCTCTAATAAACGCCAACTTCATACTCACCTACTGGCAGTACGGTAGCATTTATATCAAAAACATCTGCAGTGTCAACCACCTGCACATATAAGGTACATGTGGTAAAAAAAAAATCCAGTTGTATAAACTTTGAAAAATCGACTTTTGGCCAGCTAGAATCGGCAAATCTTCCACCGTGCGACGTTAACGTATCACAAGCCGTTCAACGCTTCTGCCTATAACTCAACTGCGCTATGCAGAGCACTGATTTTTTCCTGGACGGTTTTTTGAAGCTTATAAAGGGATATGACAAATGTCTCAACTTGGTACTTATGTGGAAAAATAAAGTCACCTTATCTTTAATGTCTCATTATGTTTTTTGTCTTTCATACACACATGAACAATGTTCATGCATACACACCTCTGTCGACAGTTGCCAGTGGAAACTTATTTCCGGACTTACCCTCTTATTTAATTTTGAGATAAAAATTGATTTATTTTATAAATTCTGTAACAGTGTGATATACTTAGTGATAAAATAAAATGTTTAAATATCTTAGAGGATATGAATTTCAAATTTTGAGACTGAGCTTTTCAAAATCAAAATTAATTTCATATTTATTTAAGATTCCTACGCCTCGGGGGATTTGAATGTTAGTTTTTTTTTGTTTTTTTTTTTTTCCGAAAAGAAATGCTTGCCTTAGTTGCAGCGCCCAGGGTACATAGTGTGGAAAGCGGCTATCCCAGTAATGCTTTAAGGAGCGCTAAAAAATTGTAGGCGATAAATGTGCAACGATGATGTACGATAATAGGGTGATCTCAGCGACATCTGCTAGCTCTTTTCATCGTAAACATTGTATTGCAAAAATTTAGTAAATATCTTATCTATTTCGAACAGTTATAAGTTGATAATAAATCTTATTTATCTGGTGTATATATCAGAGTATGGGTACATGAACATAATATGGAGTAAATGGGCCAGTTATGAACGCCTTTAAGGATTTTTTTTCTTTTTTATAATTTAAGTATTTAAAATACTTACCACCGGCCGAAACGTTTTCTCAATTCGATTCTTATACAATGTTTACATTGAAAAGACCTAGAAGATGTCGCTGCGATCGATCTCTTATCATTCAACATCGTTGTACATTTATCGGATTCAATTTTTTAGTACTATTTTGTATCCGGTTTCCGCACTATTTATTCTAGGCGCTGTACCTTGGTTAATGAAGAAAGTTAAAGACGACCATTACTTTTAGAAAGAATGAGTATTAAAGCTACCTGAGTCGTAGGAACCCTATTATGTCAGGAAAGAACGGGACTTTGTTGATTTAAACCCACTCTTTATAGGAAATATCCCGCCCACACTCTGATAATATATATATGCAATATGCTCCGCCCATTTCTTTCTTCCATTTAAAAACTTTCATGCAATCATTTGCGTATAATTTCAGTTTCGTAAAATTTTTATTAGGATGAACCTGATTTGTTAAACACCACATATCCCGGCGTATGACACTCTCCGGTACATTTAACGCGCACCTACGATTTCAGACTATAATTTTCTATTTTTATTTATATTCGACGTATTTCCCGCATTTTTTTTTTTTTTAAATTGAAAGAAATTTTATGATACACGTAGAATAAAATGTATATATATATATATATAGCATTGAAAAGTATAATAACTATTACAAACATAATGAAATAATAAACAAATGCTAAGTTAAAAGATATGGTACTATTTAGCCCATATGTCTACCTGAATCCCGCCCCCGGTACCAATGAACCAATGCAGGTAATTTAGAATTAACATCCCGCATTCTGTAACCTTAATGGATGATACTACCGCGCCGCTGCAGAATCAAGAAATAATATGAGAATAACATTGAGTGCGTAATCTAGTTATATTACAATATCTATGGTTCTTCGTAGTACTATAGTCTAATTTGACGATCTAGATTTGTTTTGTAGCATCAAAATTAGTCATCACTAATAAAGACATAAAATAACGTTCCACATCTAAAAGAATTCCCAGTTATAAGATAATTATTTGACACAGATTTTAAAAAAACATAACTGTCAACATACGATATAATATCTTAGTTGCTTTTTGCGATAACTTAGTCAACAGCATATACACTCTTTTTCATTGCGGCCAGTTGAATAACAACATCCATGCTAAATAGAAAATCTATATTATTAAATAAAATTATTAAGTTTCACACCAGAAAAATTAAAGTGTAATAGTGTTAATTAATTTGAAACATTGTTTGGTTAGATATTATTTAATTTTTTACTGATAATTTTATATTGACTTTTCTCCTAAACTTCTCTTAACATCTTTACTTTACCTCGTCTGGCATATTTTTGTTTTTTTTTAACTATGAACTATTTTTACTTTTATACTTTAACTAGTAAATTTTCATTATTTTATAGATATACTTAACAATATCCTATTTTATGTAGTCAATTGGACTACGGCTAGACATTTCATATGGCTCTCTCAGGATTTGATATACACCTACTCAAAGCCAGGGTGTGCAGTTGCTTCGCAACTTGGAAGCCCATTGAACCTATCACAAGTTCAAGTTCAAGGTTGGATACCTTTTTTTTCAACTTTTTTCAGTAGTTAATTTTAACTACAGCTATACTTTTACTTTTTTCCATTTATTAGACTCTTTCCGTAATCTCTATAGCTTTACTTTTTTATTCCCATTGTTTAATTTTTCTTCTATTTATAATTGTTCTTTCTTATGTAGTTAATACTACATTTAACTTTTCCCAACGGCTCAATATTTACAAGACAGGTTACTCACAAATAGACTGGGCGTAAAGTTGATCGCAACTCGGAAGCCCCTTAACCGACATCAACTGTTCGGTTAGATACCTTTTTAAGCTTCTCAAATCACATTATTCTTGTACCATGCTGATGTTTCGGCGTGTTGTTATTCAAGTAAATTATGCATACTGTTTGTCGATCACAAGAATAGCTCTCGCCGAGAAGTCTGCGCCTGTCTGTTGCCGTGGAAACAAGACTCGCTCCATTTTCGACAGGGGAAACCAGAAGATAGGCATTCACAATAGTTTACTAAACGCTTTTATTATTCTTGTTTTTTTTTTTTTGTTTTTTTTTGTAATTATTTTAATCGATTCATCGAGTGAAAGAAAACTGTTTCATATATTATTTATATGATAATATTTAGATTTTACAAATGAAAATAAAATATGAATCAATATGAATTAATCATGAAATTTATTACTGTAAAAATGAAATTAAATTAACTTAAATAATTGTTTAAAAATTGATATTTTCATAACCATTAATAATTATCAATGACTTTAAATTATTAATACAATGACCCAACTTCAGGGATTATTATAGATTTCAGTATATACATTTTCAAACAATTTGCAAGGACGGAAATTTTTTTTTATCATTAAAAATATAAAAAATAATAATACCTTCTAAACTTTTAGAATTTATTCAAGCATGTGAAAATTCTCTGAATCACTCTCAGCAGTCTCGGTTTCTTCTGAATCAGAGTCGTCGGTATTAATGTTAAATGACAGTTCGTCTAATAGATCCTCTAACAATCCATCTTTTTCCCAGTAATTCTTTTCAACGTTTTCCACGTGTTTGCAATGTGCTGCCCATTCTGCCGAAGTAACCTCGGTGATAGCTGTTTGAAGTAAAGATTTTAGATTGTCCAAACTTAAATCACCAGTAACATTTCGTTCTTTTACTTTTCTTTTTACAGAGGACCACACAAATTCTATTGCGTTTAGATCACAATGATAAGGGGGGAGTCGTAGAACTTCATGTCCATCTTTTTCTATTAAATTATCAATTTTATAGACGATTTTCTTTGGACGATTGCTGTCTATAAGAGAGAATAGTTCCGCTTTCCGCATTTGTTCGTCGCAGTATATTTTGTTGTTTTTCAGCCAGTCAATCATAACTTTTTTTGTAGAATACTTTGTAGGAGTGAGGTTTTCAATAGTTGTATGATACGGAGCATTATCCATACATACGACACTGTTTGGTTGCAAATTAGGAAGAAGTTTTTCCAACACCCATTTTTTGAAGTTTTCATAGTTCATTTGCCCGTGATAGTCACCGCTTTTTGTCGATGCTCTATATACTAGTTGAGCATCCGTAAGAAAACCTGTTGATGATCCAGCATGAACAACTATAAGTCTATTTTTCGCATTAACATTTGCTGTAACTCCCAAAACTGTGTCATCTTGCCAACATTTCTTAAATGTCAAGTTGCTATCGACCCAAGTTTCATCAATATAGACAATCGGTCGTCCAGTGTTCCTATGACGTCTCATTTCTCTCAAATATTTGTGTCTCCAAAAAACAAAAGTCCTTCCGGCCTGTACCGGGAGGAAAAGGTAGCTTTCCTATATCTTCGTTTTAAAATTTTAGCTAATGTTACACGAAAACAGCAACTTAAAATGCAAATAAAACGTTTACAAAAGATTCGTTAATACTGAATTTGAATAAGAAATTCACCAAATTATTGAGCAATAGCCAAATTGGCTTCATTTATGAAGACTTATTTTGGTCGCCAAATTTGGCGATATTTCGCCAAATGTCGCCAAGTTTGGCGAGAATTTGGCGCTAACGGATATGAATATATAGTTTTATGCGTTTGATTGGGAAAATTATTACAACAATGAAAATTTTTGTAATGTGCTGTCTTGTTTCAACATGTCAGCCACCCTAGATTTTCAAACTGCTCTATCTCAGCCGTTTTTTAAGATAGAGGTAAAACAAAAAATGCTCTGGAATCCTCGTTTCAAGGCCTAACACTGAATTAAAAAATAAATTTGAATTTTTAACTTTATTGTATATTTATTTTAGTTTTAAATTTTTAATTGGCCGCCATCTTGAAACAAAATGGCAGACCAAGCTGTCCAACGAACTCGGTCGAGACATTGGTGAGCTTAATACACACAATTAGTTTCATCAAAATTAATTTATAAATACGAGCGTTATCGTATGACATAGGTCAGATATATATATATATATATATATATATATGGAGATATATATATATATATATATATATATATAAATCAACATTTGAACGGAGGGTGGTTTTGGGGTCTGGGGGTCATGATCGGTGAAAATATATCGAAATTTTCCGGAACTGCTTTCCTCCGAACGGCTGCAATAGGTAGCTTTATACTTTTTTGTATTGAAAGCTACCTAATATCTGGCCTTTCCATGAGAACTTTTCTTTTATTCACGCACTTTTTCCATCGAAAATTCATTGAATGTAAGACTTTGCACAATGTGTCTCTTTTCCACGAAAATCCAATTTTTTCTTTCAACACGGGTAATAATTTTCTGAGAGATGGTACTTTTCTTTCTCTTATATAAAAATCTTGAATCGTTTGACGTATAACGCACTTGTCAAAGTCATCTATTTCGCAGTTCCGCTCACTAGGTCTTTTACGATGTTTACCAGGTGATATTAAATCTGTCGATGAGCCCAATACAGAAACTTCATTTCTTATTTTTTTTATTGTAGCTTCAGAAACTCCACTTGCTCGGGAAGCTCGTTTTAGAGCTTGTGGGAGTGGAATTAAAACGTCTTTAGATGAAGCTTCACTGGAACAAAATTCCGCAACATTATATATGATTTTACGTGCTTGCGATTTCAAGACTTCACCTTTTCTAAACTGAAAGGGCATCTTTCCAGTTTAACAAATTAGCAAAATTATTTAATCAAATGGGAACAAATAATTTTAAAAAAGCAAAAGCAAAATTAAATCAAAAATAAGATAACGCAACTGCTGTAGATCCGAGAAGACGAATGACGTGGTCTAACCTTTTATTCCGCCAATTCCTCACACGCGTATTCCCCATTCGAAATGGACCGGTCTTGTTACTATAGCGACCGCCACCAACCAGACTTTATGGCGGGAGCTATTCTTGTGGTCGACAAACAGTACTATACATCTATTGTGCAATGTATTGCACGCTACAGCAGTAGAAGTGCACATAGCACAAGAATATCTTTCGAGCGCATCGCTTCTCTGACCGGTTTTCGACCGTTGGCTTTTGCACATGCCTTTAGGCTTATTGTGCGTTACTGTGCGAGAATTTTCCGCGGTTATTTTAAAAGTTTCATAGACTTTCTACCGTATGTAACGTTTATGTTCTCGTCATTGAAGTATTAATGTGTTACGAAATCTTATGTTAGTTTTGCGAAGTTTAAATTTTTATTATTTTTATTTTATGACAGCTTTGAAAATTATGAACAAATTTTGCCGACAGGTTAGCTTCGAGGATGAAGCATTTTTACTCTATTAACATGGGTTTACGAGTTAAATCAAAAAAATTTCTATTGAATATTCTTAAATGAAGATTTCAAAAAAATCTCTTTTTAAAAGATTGACCTTTTTTTTTTTTTAAGTGACAAATTTGTTTATGTTTATTATCTATAAAGTAATGGGTGAAATAAAAGTCATTTTAGAATCGCTTTGATAATAATAACTAAACTGTTAGATGTGTATTATTATTACAAATATACTTTTCTTTTCTTTCTTTTTTTAAATTGTTGATAGGTAAAAGTAAGTTATGTGATATGTTTTGCTTATGTATATTAATGTAAAAGAAAAAAAATATTTTACCAACGTGCGCCAAACCTGTTTCAGTAATTCAACTCTAGACTTTTCTTTATCAGTGTGATCGTAAAATTGGCAAGTTTTGCTACATTTGCAATCTTAACCTGATGTAGTACTGCTCTCTCCTCCTATCTCCTAAGTTGTGCAGGGACAGGAACCCAGGGAGCACAGAGATATCGGCCAATATCCACCGCAATATTGGCCAATATTTCTAAAGTCACTGAATGTCGTACGTCAAATTTACAACATCTGCCGACATTCACAGGCATAACTTGAAATTAGTTTTAAAAAGAAAGCATGCAAAAGAGCTGTTTGCATTGTTTCTGACATCATAATACAGGGTTATTCTAAATGATGAGGCCATTTTCAAAAAATTGTATTTATTAAAGTACAAATCCAAAATGAACAATCTTTATACCAATGAAAAGAGGAAGTTTCAAAGTTTCTTTTAAGACATTATAAATGTTCAATGTGTCCACCGTTTGCTGCACGGCAAACATCTACGCGATAGCCAAACTCGTCCCACACACGAGAAAACGTATCTGCTGTTACTGAGTGCACGGCTTTCAAAGCGATGGTGGTTCCAGAGGCGGCCGGTAGGGGTTGCGCGGCAATAGGCCACTGCGAGCTGAGTGCACTTCTGCCGTGCACTCAGTAACAGCACACATTGAAACTTCCTCTTTTCATTGGTATAAAGATTGTTCATTTTAGATTTGTACTTTAATAAATACAATTTTTTGAAAATGGGTCCATCATTTAGAATAACCCTGTACAGAAAAAGTATTCTAAACAATAAAATTTAATAATTTTGCCATTTTTTAAAAACTTAACTTTTTATTGCCTTATTTTTAATATTTGGTTACATTGGCCAATGCTGTAAAAATGATATTACTATTACAACATTCATGGATATCTATCGACATTCGTAAAAAACAATAAAATTTTTCGGACATTTCAGGATATCTGTCGACATTCAGCATATCTGACGAAGTTTGTAATCTTGAACGAAGTGAACGGAAAGTTCCAAAGGACCGCCCATTTGTTTAGTTTTCGTCTATGTGCATTTGAAGGGAGGCGTCGGGCGTGAAATTTGCACAGAAAAAAAAGGCCTATAGAAAAATTTGCTGTAGGAATCTATAGTTATTTTTACGTATAAAAAAGGCAAGTGGAAGTTTGTGCTTTATAAAAAACTAAAGGTATTTTTATACTATTTTTACACTATGTATTTTATACTATTTTTAATAATGTTTTTACAAGAAAAAAATTCTATTTATGTAATTTTTAATGGATGCTTGTTTATCTTTTTAAAATGCTATCGAATTTCGGACTTTCATAAGAATTTAAATTTTTATTATTGAAAGAATACAAGTTTAGTTTCAAAAGTAGGTCACTGATTTTTTTAATTAGACACTATTAATAATATATATTTTATATAATTCATCTAAGTAATTATTAGTATTATCTCCAACTATAATGAAGAAGGAAGTTTGTGTGTGTGTGTGTGTGTTTGTCCGTTGTGTTTTGAAGAGACCGCTGCACGTAGAGCTACAAAATTTGGTGGGAAGGTACATCTATGCATGTAGTTTTGCACCTCGAAGCCAGATTTTGGAATTTTTGAATAGATTTTTGTAAATTTAAATTTTAATGCGATTTTGTCAGAATGCTTGATTGGTTCGGTGGTTGCGCTTCATTTTCAGCCTCAGATAAGCTCAGAATCCTCATTTTTTTTTCTTTTTAGCTAGGAGAAAGTTGATAATTCTTTACAGATTAAAAAGTCATGATTTTAAAAATGCGATTTTTAGTATTTTTTGCCGTTTTGCTGCAATTTACCCACATTAGTAACCGGAATCCGGCTCCAGTCTTTTTGCCCAATATAGTAAATTTTATCCTCTTTTCAATAAAATTTATGCGAAATTCGTACAGCGATTTCCGCT
Source organism: Maratus michaelseni (assembly GCA_963931845.1). Lineage (NCBI taxonomy): Eukaryota > Metazoa > Arthropoda > Arachnida > Araneae > Salticidae > Maratus > Maratus michaelseni. The sequence goes on along the minus strand of OZ007596.1, from coordinate 130,735,692 downwards.
TTTTTGGCATTTTTTTTCCTTTTTCACTAAGTAATTTTACCCAGAATGTTTGATTGGTTCGGTGGTTGTTTCCATTTCAGCCTCAGATACGATCAGATTCGACATTCTTTTATACTCTTTTTAGCTTGGAGAAAGTTGATAATTCTTTACAGATAAAAAATCGTAATTTTAAAAGAGAAGGACGGATTATTTATTATCCCGATTTTTTTATTAGATTTTTTTCTTTTAATTTCATTTTTTATGCGTTTTTAAATTTTTTTTCATGTTTTGCAGCGTTTTTTGTTTCAAATGACGTCACAAATTGCCCACTACAAGTCAATCGCTATTCGAGGGCAGTTGGATTGGTAGCTGATAGAATTGTAGACACATGTGGAAGTCAACCGGACATTTGTGATTGGCAGATGAAAAGGTCGTCAGCTGCTTGCAATTCGAACAGCGAGTTGTGAATTTTTGCGATTTGTTTTATGCGATTTTTAGAGTTTTTTCATGTATACGTCATTTATGTATTTGATTTCAGAAATTAAAAACGATAACTTACTATTTTTGTATGTATTAAAAAAAACAGGTCATTTTGTTTCTGTTTCAAAAGTTAATGATAATTCCTAATTTTTTAACGTCGTTGGTTTAACTCTGTGTGGAGGGGGATGTGAGTGTTCGGTTGTAATATCGTGTTAATGCTCTGATTGAAACTCCCTCCTTCCCCCCTGCCTCCAAAATCAGAACTAATTAATTATTAGTCCGATTCAAACGAATTCTTTTCTCAGGTCCCCAGCTACTAGATACACTTCGGTATCATTTTTTCAGCCCTTGGTTACCGCTATTTCTGAAAATTAATGACCAGGGAGGGGTATTTTCTCGCGTTCTATAGGCAGGGCCTGATTATCCAAAAGGCACGTGAAGCACACGCTTCTCCTGTAAAATATAAAAGGGGCCCCAAAATAACTGTGAAGAAGGCCCTCTAATTCCTATTTTCATTTTTTGTACTGTATTTTTTTGGGTGAGGGTGGGAAGGGGGAGAGTTTGCTTAATCTAAGAGGAAATCCACGCACTCCTTTATGAAACTTGTTTAACAGGAAAATATGAATGTTATGAATAGGATGTTAATTAAGCATATAACATCCTGATGTGCTTATTAGAAACCACCGAGAAATTGAACTTACAACTATATGTACTATATATATCTGCAATTTATACAAGAAACATAAGAAAGCAGTCTAATGAAATATATGTGACCTCGACTAAGCTACTCCCGGGAATAACATCAGTATCACTGGTGAATTTTCATGAATGAAGAAAACTTTTGCCAAATGAAAGGGGACCCCAAAGTGATACCGTGCTTCCCCTAGATTCAAAGGTTAATCGGGCACTGTCTATAGGCCCAATTTCGATGAGAATTAGTTCATTCAACTTAACACGAACTAATTAAGATACAGATTTTGCGCCACCTGACGGTAAAAAATGGAACTAAAAGATTTTGCAGTGCGTGCGCAGCACGCCTGCTATACGGTGTCGTAGGCAGCAAGGACACGTGCCGGAGTTTCGATCAGAAAGGGTTTTATTTAGAACTGAGTGCACCCCCTAGCGGTAGGAAGTGAAACTAAACAATTATGCATTTAAAATTTGTCTGATTCAAACAAAGGGCCCGATTTCAACGACAATTGATTCATTCAACTTAACATGAACTAATTAAGATATAGATAACTAATTAAGACATAGATTTGGCGCCTCCTGTCGGTGGAAAGGAGAACTAAAAGATTTTATGAGCTTGCACAGAACGCGTTCTATGCGTTGTCATAATCAGCGGGGACACGTGTCATAGTTTCATTAGGAAAGACGTTTGTTTAGAACAGAGTGCACTCCCTGGCGGTGGACAATGTAACTAAAAGATTTTGCATTTAATCTTGGTCCGATTCAAACGAAATCTTTTCTGACATTCTTTCGAGGCCTCCCTGGTACTAAATAAACTTCGGTATAATTTTTTCAGCACTTGGTTACCACCATTTATGAATATTAATATCCAGGGGGGGGGAGTGATTTATTTTCTCGAGTTCTATGGGTTCGATTTCAACGGGAATTGGTTCATTGAACTTAACATGAACTAATTAAGATATAGCTAATTATTTATGACATAGATTTGGTACTCCGTGGCGGTGGAAAGTGAAACTAACAGATTTTTCTCGCATGCACGTCACGCCTTCGACACGGGGCCGTAAGAAGCAGGAACGAGTGCCGGAGATTCGTTTGGAAATAGGTTTATTTAGAAAAGAAAGCTCCCCCTAGTGGTAGAAACTGGAGCTAAAAGATTTTGGAGCGTGTGCTTAGCGCACGTCTTCTATACACGGTATCGTAGGCAGCGGAGACACGTGTCGGATAATTTGCCTAGAATAAAATGCACCCCTGGCGGTGGAACTAAACAATTTCCTGCGCGTGCGCCAAAAATGGCTATTTTTATTGAAACCGCAAAAGAAAGTTACCGATTTGATAATCCCAGACAGCGAAAAAGTTTCATTTTCACTCATCCTCGAGTATTAAGAAAAATATTGGATTATTTGAATCGAAACCACAGTTTATTTTTCTGATTCCGAAAATGCAAATTTTGTAAAAATCAGACGGTAACATTTTTTTAAATTTTGACCAAAAACTGACCAGTTTTAAATGAAATGATCCATACTTTTGAGGAGGTGGTATTAAATTTATTATCCACTTCGGGGTCCATCTCTCAATTTAATTTCCGAAAGACAAAGAGTTACCAGAGGTAGAGATTCGTGCAGCGATTTTTAGAGTGATTTCGCGTTTTTTTTTTTTTTTTTTTTTTTTTTTTTTTTTACGGGACCGGGCAACGCCGGGCGGACCTGTTAGTTATATAATAAGCTTTTAGGACTAATTTATGTGCGTGTTAAATATTGTGTAGTGCATCAATTTTTTAAAAAAATTACAGATATTTCTGACTTAAAATTAATAAAAAATATATATTTAATTTCTCACAAAGCGAAATTCAAAGTAATGGGGTTGTTAAAACTTTCTTTATAGTTTTGTGCAAGGGGAACACACATAGAACATCTAATATAAATAGACAGCGGACTTCATTGTTTCCTCCCGCAGAAATCTGAAGCAGTCATCTTTCCTCTTTCATCGCCAAAAAACGTCGAAAGGGTGCCGTTTCTGGCGGTAATCCCTTTCTTGGCAACTTTCTGTTTCCGTTCTGGTAATAAAATAAACATACATCTAGAAACGAAACTGAAACTTAACTAGTAAAGCAAGCTGTCGCGTTCACAAGGAAAAAACAGTTTTAGCATTTTATTTCGACTAGTCTACGAATCTTTTTGAGTCAAATCCACACTCAATCGAAAGATAAAACAGGAGTAACCAATTTATCTTTTATAATAATTTAATTTATATTAAATCCATTTTTTATTTTACTTTATGATTTGTAACTTCAAAATTATCCAATGGACAAACCAGATTTTTTTTTTTTCTTTAAAGATGCTCTGACACAAGAAAGGTTCTGAGCGGGGCCTCCGAGATGTCGCTGTGTGTCCTACACCGGGCCTGCTACAAGTATTAGTGACGTCACAGTAGTGATCCACTTTGGTCAAAGTATCGCAGCAGAAAGATATAATAAAAAGAGCATTTTCGCTCTTATAATTTGTGACTACATAAACAATATTAAATTTCATAATGGTGAAATAAAAGGGAATTAATATACTTGTTTTATTAAAGGAAATTAAAAGTTTTAAATTAAAAAAATGCTAAGATTAATAAATCAGATTGAACCCATTGACTTACCTTTTACTAAACACATTATTTTACAATAAATATACGTACAAAAAATATAATAAATCTACCAAAAACTTTACAAAATCAATCCCATTCCTCCCTTTTACAACTACATACCATAATTTAACCATCAAAACACAATAAATGTCAATTTAAATACAGAAATCGACATTTTTTAACTATAGAGACCTTGGCACTTTTTTCTAACGCTTTGGCGTAATCCGGGCTTCAGAAAGTTAGATATGTTTTAAAATTATATACACAATTATGAAAATAAACCTAATGTACTTTTATGTTTATTTATATATGTATAAAATTATTTATATATACAATTCTGTTCTACCTGCATATAAAAAGAGATAAATGGCTTCTTTATATTAAATAAATTATATAAATATTGAAAAAAAAAATACTTATTTATATGAAACTACGAATAGGTTGCCAGAAAATATTTTGCAACTTTCCTTCTCTCGCCATAAGCCTTTTTCGGTACTTTTCGGTTAGCCAGGCGCCAGTGATACATGTACATATATAAATATATATATTAATTCATACATATATGTGTGTGTAGATATGTGTATATATATATATATGTGTGTGTAGATATATGTGTATATATATGTGTGTGTATATATGTATATATATCACTGGCGCCCGGCTAACCGAAAAGTACCCAATTTTCTATCTTGACTTTGTAACTGATTTGTAATATTTTAAAAATTGTCTATTTATTGTACTTTGATCTAGGACCTAATAACCACTCAAATTAACTTATCAAAAGATTTATTTTCATAATATATTTGTACACTTAAGTTAGCTAAAATGTTAAATTGAACTACGTAGAATTACTAAGTTGTGTAAATCAGTTACTTTTAATTTTATAAACAAAGCACATCACTCACTTCTAACTAAATGTATCCAGATATTAGTCAATTTATTACAGTATTTCTTTCAAAATCATTTTATAAACTGTTTATCGTCTGCTTCTTTTATTTATTTATTTTTTTTTCTAAAGATCATTTGACTCTTTTCGATTTGGAAGTACAAATTCAATCAAATATGCCAGAATATTTCCATTACAGTAGGCTAGACATCTGTTTTTAGGTTTTTTTTCTCTGCACAAGTTCAATACCATCATATTAATTCTAGCTTCACGAATTATGAAAAATATATCGAAACATTTAATGCAGACCACTTCTGTTGAAATGTAAAAATAATTATCACAAGGTAATTTTCGTAGCTAAAATTTCTTCTTTTCATTATCAGTAGCGAATTTGAAGACTTAGATTAGAAACTAGAAGCACAACATTTTCTTCTCTTTATTTTATAGATATAATCTACACTTTCTTTAATAATTATAATCAATAATTATTGATAGCATTATAATCTAAATACACTGAAAAATATTATTAATTACTATATAAAACAATAAATAAAATCAAAATACTGTCGTAAGCAATCCGTACAAACGAACAAAGTACATGAAAATTTTTAAGTTATTATGGATCACTGTTTTGACGTCAACAGGTTGTGACGTCACCTGTAGCAGGCCCGGTGTAGGACACACAGCGACATCTCGGAGGCCCCGTTCTGAGGCCCTAATTTATTTTTTAAAAGGACCAGGGGGAAAAAAAGATAGTTTTACCTACTGGGTGGCAATATTTTTGCTGATCTAATTCATTTTATTCAAATGATGAAAAAAAAGGGCCTAAGATCGGACAGGGACTGATTACCAACGGGGCACACTTCCACCAGTAAAAAAGAATATATTTTTTTTTTTCATAAATAGGGAGTCTATATATACTACAGATATTACAAATATACTCTATAAATGTACTATACAGGGTGTCCTAAAAATAATGAAAAGTGACTTAATTGTTTACCTGCTAGAGATACGTACACTGAGAAAAATGACACCTTCAAATCTGAGTAAATCGATGTTTTCATTTTGTTATGAATTTTTTTGTTTCAAATATGGATACCCAATGCTTTCAATTCTGAAATACCATAAATACTCCGAATATTGAAACATGCACATACTCAAAACTGAGCACCTAGAGGTCAGTTCATACTCATTTTTGAAACATGGACATACTCAAAAATGATTAGAATCTGTTCAAACTCATTTATGAAACATGAAAATACTCAAAAATGAGCACATAGAAGTCAGTTCATACTCATTTTTGAAACATGGACATACTAAAAAATTATTAGAATCTGTTCAAATTCATTTTTGAAACATGGAAATACTCAAAAATGAGCACATAGATGTCAGTTCATACTCATTTTTGAAAAATGGACATACTCAAAAATGATTAGAATCTGTTCAAAATCATTTTTGAAACATGAAAATACTCAAAAATGAGCACATAGAAGTCAGTTTATACTCATTTTTGAAACATGGACATACTCAAAAATGATTAGAATCTGTTCAAAATCATTTTTGAAACATGGAAATACTCAAAAATGAGCACATAGATGTCAGTTCATACTCATTTTTGAAACATGGACATACTCAAAAATGATTAGAATCTGTTCAAAATCATTTTTGAAACATGGAAATACTCAAAAATGAGCACATAGAAGTCAGTTCATACTCATTTTTGAAACATGGACATACTCAAAAATGATTAGAATCTGTTTAAAATCATTTTTGAAACATGGAAATACTCAAAAATGAGCACATAGATGTCAGTTCATACTCATTTTTGAAACATGGACATACTCAAAAATGATTAGAATCTGTTCAAACTCATTTTTGAAACATGGAAATACTCAAAAATGAGCACATAGAAGTCAGTTCATACTCATTTTTGAAACATGGACATACTCAAAAATGATTAGAATCTGTTTAAAATCATTTTTGAAACATGGAAATACTCAAAAATGAGCACATAGATGTCAGTTCATACTCATTTTTGAAGCATGGACAGGACATACTCAAATATGAGCACATGATGTTTTATTCTTGAGTGTGAGCATGTTTTCAGAAATGAGTATATACATGTTTCAAACTTGAGTCATTTTGATTCGGAGCCATTTGACTATGCGATAAACTCAGATTTGAGTATTTTTTGCTCAGTTTTGAAAATGTCGTTTCTAGAGTGTAGGCAATGTAAATTGCAAAAGTGTTCAAAATAAGGTAGGAATTGAAATTATGTGGAAGAGATAGTCCTGTCATAATTTATAAAAAAAAAATGAAACTTTTAAAACTTTTATATCGTCCCTGGGTTCTATAACTTATATTCATAAAAATCTTCTTCATGTCCTGAGAAGAACAACAACAGAAAATTTCCATTCGTATGACCAAAATTCACTTAATTATGATGCTTGGAATTTTATGAAATTTTGGAGCTTTCTGGCACTGAAAATGCATTTTTAAGTTTTTAATACCGGATAGCTCCAAAATTTCATTAAATTCGAAGCATCATAATTCGGTAGGTTTTGGTCGCAGAAGAATCAAATTTTTACTTTTGTGCTTGGCAGAGCACGGAGAAAAGTTTTCTAAATGTAACTTATAGGACAGTATAAAAAATTACGTATAAAATTTTTAAAAGCGTTAACTTTTTGAAAACGTGTGGCAGGAATATTCCATCATCATAACCTCACATCCTACTTTATTCTGAACGCTTTTGAAATTTACATTGCCTACGTATCTCCAACAGGTTAAAAAGTAAAGCACGTTTCAATCTTTTTGGAACGCCCTGTATTCTACAAATACACATCTATCCAGGGCCTGATTATCACACTTCCACCAGTAAAAAAGAATATTTTTTTCCCTTGAATAGAACGTTTTAATAAGACGAAAATTTCTATTAAATTTTACTGGTGAAAGTGGGCCCCGTCGATAATCAGGCCCTGGGACCGCTGGCATTATATACATCGCACTCCCCCCCCCCCCCTCATCTATCGCAAGTTACTTAAAAAAAAATACTTTATTAGTAAGATAGTAAAAATGGTTTAAGATTTCTGTTTGAAAAGCAAAAATTTGACAAAATCATTTCATACAGTGGTGAATTCAGGGGTGGGCCGGTTGTGACCCCCCCCCCCCCCTATCTGGAAGTGCAAGCTGCAGGAATACCTCCCTGAGAAAAATGCCTGAATTCAACACTGATTTCATGAATTATCAGAATATTAATTTCGTACCTAACATTTTAACCCTTTCGGCCCTGAAATTTTTTTTCAGTTTGGGGTAAAAATCCCTTTTACGCTAATAAAATTGAAAGTGACTAACCAAATCACAGAAGTTAAGTTTTGCTGAAATTTAACGAAAATGTTAGTTTCTGAACCTTAACGAATGTAGTCATTTCGCGTTCTTAGCATATGACAATAATCGGAGAAAGAATTTTTGAAGACGTTTGGAAAATGTCGTATTACAACAGGGTTTAACAGACATAAAAACATACTAGTATTTTTTATTGTTTATCACAAATTATTCATTCGGAAAAGTAGTCCCTAATTTAATTTTAAACCCTTTCGGCCCTGACTCTTTTCTTAAAGCCCAAAACAATTAAAAATTTTGTCAACTTTACTTGTTTTTTTTTACTATTTCAAAGCTAGACGGCGCTACTTATCCACTAAAAAGTCAAAATATAGAATGCACATATGTGATTATGAGGTTTTTACGTATCTGCAAGGCGTTATTTATAGTTTAACCCTTTAACGGGCGGTGTCCCCCAAAAAGGACACCTAATTTTAATTCCAAAAGTGACAAATGGTACCAAGAATATTTAATTAAAATTTTCCTTTTATTAAGTACCGTGAAATAAGCAAGTTTTTATTTTGTAATAAATTCGGTTGTAAATTCCGGTGTCAGTCCATTATTTCCTCATTTTTTAAACAGACTTACTCCGCGCCGGAAAGGGTTAAAACATTTTAAAAGAAAGAAACACATATGTGACCGCCAGGGCCGAAAGGGTTAACGTGATAAATTTCATGGGATAACTGAATATTTTAGAAATATGGAATAAAATATTTTAAGAAAATTTCTATTAAATTTTACTGGTGGAAGTGTGCCCCGTCTGTAATCAGACCCTGGGACCGGATGCATTATATACATCGCATCCCCCCCCCCCCACTGTAATGCAAGTTACTTAAAAAAACCACTTTATTCGTAAGATACACTATATTGCCAAAGGTGACCGGTCACTTGCGATTTTAGACGTTTTGTTAACTATCTAGAAAAATACATGAGGAATTAATTTGAAACTGCAGGTGTGTAAACAGTATAGTATAGGTTATATATTTCCGTGAAGAGTTTTTCACGAAACCCCATAGGGGACTGTCAACAAATTGAAAAAGAACGAATATCTTTTGGATAACCCTGTAAAAACTAATGTAGCAAAGGTGTTCAAACTCGAGATTATTAAGTGGTTTATTATAATATGCTGCGTTCATTGTTATGAGGATAGCATGTATACTCGCAGAGAAATTAATGTTTTTATAAAAACAGTCCCAAATTTCGCCTAGTTTTTTGCTTATAATTTGCAGAGTTTTTAATATAAAAAAAAGTTCTTTCCAGAAAATATGACAAACAACATTGTACATAATACTCTGCAATCAAAATTAAAAAATAATAAAAATTGGATGAAAAATGAGCAGGTTTACTAAAAAATGTTTCACTGCGCATGCGCGAATGCTATCAAAATATAATATGCATAATGTATTAGCTAATTATACAGAGCAACTTTTGTGAAAGTCTCAAAATCATAGCTTGAAAATTCTGAAAATTATCGTCGATAGAATAAGCTCGAAGTCCGTTGTTCCCAAAAAGAAGCAAAAAAAGAGGGGTTCTATCAAATATCTGTTGATTAGTGCCAAGATAGCGTACACAATATTGCACTATATTTGGATATAACCCCTCATATTTTTGCTTCCTTTTGGGAACAACGGATTTCGAGCTTATTCTATCGACGATAATTTTCAGAATTTTCAAGGTATGATTTTGAGAGTTTCACAAAAGTTGCTCTATATACTTAGCTAATAAATTATGCATATTATATTTTGATTGCATTCGCACATGCGCAGTGAAACATTTTTTAGTAAACCTGCTCATTTTTCATCCAATTTTTATTATTTTTTAATTCTGATTGCAGAGTGTTATGTACAATGTTGTTTGTCATATTTTTTGAAAATAACTCTGCAAATTATAAGCACTCTGCAAATTATAAGCAAAAAACTCGGCGAAATTTGAGACTGTTTTTATAAAAACCTTAATTTCTCTGCGAGTATACATGCTATCCTCATAAAAATGAACACAGTATATTACAATAAGCCACTTATTAATAATCTCGAGTTTGAATGCTTTTGCTATATTAGTTTTTACAGGGTTATCCAAAAGATATTCGTTGTTTTTCAATTTGTTGACAGTCCCCTATGGGGTTTCGTGAAAAAATCTTCACGGAAATATATAACCTATACTATACTGTTTACACACCTGCAGTTTCAGGTTAATTCCTCATGTATTTTTCTAGATAGTTAACAAAACGTCTAAAATCGCAAGTGACCGGTCACCTTTGGCAATATAGTGTAGTCCAAAATGGTTTAAGATTTCTGTTTGAAGAGCAAGAATTTGACAAAATCATTTCATACAGTGTTGAATTCGGGGGTGGACCGGTTAGAGTTGGTGTGACATTAAAATGAGTTTTCCCTCTATTTTCATAATAGCCTGAAAGGCTAACTGACTAATAACCTGGCTTATTTTTTATTGCATGCGTTGACTACTTTACTAAAAAACAACTTAATTCACTATAAAACTGTATTGCTTTTTGTTCTTATATTCACTTGTATAATAGCTTATCATTTATTATAAATTGTACACAATATTTGTGTCCTATTTTCACTACCTTCACACTTTATTCAATGTAATTATATTTTATATGAAGAAATTTTCATCAGATTACATTCAATAAAATCGGTTTAGATTAATAAGAACTTTCAGCATCTATCGAAATTGAGTTTGCCATATTTCAAAATGCCATCAGAAATATGTTATTATCAAAAGTTCAAGTTTATTATTATTATTATTATTACTGTATTTTATAGAACTGCTTTACATGTATATCCTATTCTTTAAGTGGATCCTATATGCAAGTGTTTCGATGGAAATTTCTTTTACAACTTTCTTTAGTTTCCAAGTAAACAGCTAGTGCGATAAATTGGAAAGATTAGATAATATACAAACTAGTCGTTGGGGGCCACCGTAATACTTACTCATCATGGATATGCATAATATAAAATATGAAAATAAAACGTGTAAACTATTTATAAAATGCATTGCAATTCGAATAAAATCTGGCTTGATGACGCTATACACTTTAAATGCTCTATGACTGAATTGCGTAAAAGAAACATCCTTATAACTCAAAAAATGAGAAGCATATTTACTAACAGTTTACTGCGTCGGATCAAGCGTCTCATTTCCAATTAAAATTATATCTTTTAATTGAAATTTGAATGAAATACAGGGTCATGAAAAATCGAAGAGTGTGGAAAATATGATTACAAATATCTCGGCAATTAATAACCCGATCGACTTCATAGTTTATGCAAAATTTATGGTTTTTTATTGTCTTTTATATTCACTTCCTAAAATAAACAATCCCGAAGATTTTTATATACCTTTTATCAGAACGAATATTTCGAGAGTTCGAAAAAAATAGTTCCGGATAATCGAGGTTACTGAAATTCAATAAGCTTCTTCTCATTATTACATACTAAGTACATGTCAAATTTCAAGTCTCTATCTCAATTTGTTCGGTAGATAGAGCGTTTACAGACACACTCACAGACACACAGACAGGCGGACGGTAATTTTTTTTTTCTAAAAATATGTTTTCGGAATCTTCAGTGTCTGAAACGTGTAAATCCGTCCAAAAAAATTCATTTTTAAAACGATTACAAGACTTATCCTATACTACGTATGATGGGAAAGTAATAAATAAGTAATTAAATAAAATTAAAATGTAAAAAGTAAAGAAATTATATGCTCCCTTATGAAAATATTTGTTTACAGAAAAGGTCAATTTTTATCAAATCCATATTTTACATGCATGAAAATTGCAGGAATTATTTACATCGAACAATGTTTCCCATTTCACCATAAAGATAAACTAGTTGCACCCGTCAAAATTCGACAGAAGAGAATATATTAATTAAATATATGTTACAATTTAAGCTTATGAATAAAAGAAAAATGTACTTGGAAGAAAATATTAATTTTATTCAATTTTATATAATAAGTACGAAATCACATTTCATGCTGGTTCAACGATAGGTTTTTTTTTTATATATATAAAAGTATTTCCTTATATACCACATTAGTTGTTGTACTATTTTTTGGCACTGTTTGCACTTTCAAGTTCTTAAAAGAACGTACTCGAGACATCGCGACATATAACTGGCCATAGTTGAATACTGGTTCAGGTAAATAAATGCCAACACAATCCAATGTATGCTCTTCTGCTTTATTAATCATCATACTAAATGCAAGATGAATGTGAAATTGACGTCTTCTAAATGAAAAGGGAAGAATTGTGTCTGATAGTGTTAGGTCGGTACTATAGAAATCAAAACCCATAGCCCGCCAGTAACGATTTCTAGATCTAAACAATTATTATACATGTTTCGTATAATTAATTTGGTCCCATTTAAAAGACCTTGGGGTGAACTTAAATTTCTTAGTAAAATTACAATAGCTCTGATTTTTAAAGTGAGAATATGTGGAGGCAAACCACTTAATTCTAAACTATTTAAAAATTCAGCTGGAAATTGAAGGATTTCTTTTTCATTTTCAGTTATTAAGTTATTTACGCTCATATATGTTCTGGACGTGCCAGGTATTAGATTTATAACTTTATAATTAATTTCATCGCAATGTTCGTTTTTGGGAGGCAGAATTGAAAATGTAGCAAATTGCATGATATCATCTGAAGATGCAAACTCTTTTCCAAAAAATTTCGGTGACGATGTCATTTTCTGCTATAATATACGGGGATAAATCTAACTTTATTAATGACTTCAGGGAATTCTTTATTCATACAAAAATTTTCTCCATTACCTATTATAAGGAAATATTCCGAAAATTCGGATGCATCTGCTGTTAACAGACTCGGACTGGCCCGCCGGCCCATCGGCTTGAGAGCCGGTGCATCCTCACCCAGAGAAAATTTCGCATCCCTAAGCCGCTCCAATATTTTCCCCTGGCTGTACACATATATATTAGTGTACGAAATTTCTAGGATTTGCTTAGGGATATAATCATCAGTTAATAGCTTTACGGAAATGAAAGGGCAGATACATTAGCCCAGAGTGTCATTACATCTGGCAATGCTGATCTTGCAGCGAGGATTCCATTCCCAATATCACATCTCACTAGACAACTTAAACGAAACATATTCTGCATGTGGCAGAAACGTTGGCAAGATTCAAATACTAGATGCATTGCCTATGATATTTTTAAAAAGATTGTCCCTGATTTTGTTTGTTCTAAACAAGTAATTTTGTATTTTATTACTGGCCACGAGAGTTTTCCCTCGTACCTTTATGAAATAAACAAGAACGAAAAATCATGCATCAAGCATAGATTATGAAACACTTTCCAACACAGCCAGAAAAGGTCAACGAAACTTCAACGTTAAATAAGGTGAAAGAAGATATGTAAGTTAACAGTTTAGAAAATAAACACATTGAAAAATACAGTTTTCGAAATTACCTTCCAGTGTCAAAAAAGTAGCTCTTTTGTGCAGCTCTGTATAAGATCAACAGATGTGGATATATAGTATGATAAAATTTAGTTCAGCTAGAATATTCACATTTAGCAATTTTCGCCAATCGATGGAAATGCACTCGAAATCTTTTGTACAGCCCTGTATATAATCTGAAGACTTTTGTACACACCACCTATTAAGCTAAAATGCAACTTAAAACTCACTCGCAGCAATTACCAAACGTAAACGACAATGTGTCTTTTTTGCGGAGCCCTGTATATGAATATATTTATGTTCCACAAACTTCTGTTAGTCTACTAAACATAGTTCAGTTTGAAAATGCGTAAACACAATTAAAAACTACCCTTTATCAATTCACTCTCATAGTCTGTAATTCTTATGAATTCCCTTGTGTAGCCCTGTATATGATGAACCGAGTTTATAAACACAAACGTGCTATGAAAAAAAATGTTAAATTTAAAAACACAAACCAAAGTTGAAAACGCACTTATCACACAAAGACTGTAAATATCGCATATGTACTGTAACCAATATCTTTTGTATGTCCCTGTAAATAAACACAATGCACACAAGAGAGCAATTTATAGTGCACCTCAGTAATGCATATAATTTTCATTATGTTTGAAATAGTGAAATACACTAAATTACACTCCAGACGATTTTTCTCCATAGGACGATGTGTAACATAGTTATTTTGTTTGACCCTGTAAATGAATAATAAATGCTTTGCACCCCATATCCTACAAAAAGCATGTTTTAATGCGCTTCATAATTATATATCAATTTCATTATGTTTTAAATGACGTAGCGTCATCAAAATGCGCTTGAAACGATTATTCCCCATTGACCGTAATGTAACGGGAAAACTTTTGATTGTCCCTGTAAAAAAACTATAAGTGCTACACACTTCAGTTGAAATAGGGAACATGCTTTAGATAACGACAATAACATATAAAATTTTCAAAACAATCCGAGCATATTTACGGGAGTTAGAGCACGGAGAGACGGCCAGACGGCCATACGGCAGACAAACCGAAGTCATAAACACTTTTCAACTAGGTTGGAAAGTGTTAAAAAGAGAAATAATGATCGTTGTGAATGTGGATCTTGCTGCGATGTCAGACATTATCTATTTGGCAGATGCCTCATAATATTGCATGAGAACAATGATATTATCATATTATTTGCTGTTATATTGTGTAAGGATAATTAGTGAATTCATTTGATTGCTGACACGATAATATTTATTGTATCCTGAGTTCTTCTATCTGTTCTTTGTAATTTTGTGTTTTTGCATGTGAACAATCATTTTATTATTCGAATGCTAGCACGACAAATTATTTTATTTAAAAGTTTTATCACATGGTTATTGATACATTTTGACATATTATCACGGATTTGATTTTTGTACGGTATTAATCAACGGCTTATTCAAGATTCAATGTCTATATTTAAATATAAGCATGCGAACAATTATTTCATCCTGAGTTTTACCTCTTGGCTACTGAAAGCTCTTGATTGATATTCCAGTGAATGATTTGTACAAAATTGCCTACTGGCCTTTTCGAGAATCACTATTTCTATATTTTAATATTTCTGCATGTGAACAATCATTTTATATAATTATTCTTCATATACCGTGACCGTGTGTTGATGATTAGAGATTTTATTAGTTTGATGGCGTGCTAACAATTACTTTATCTTGAGTCCAATGATTAATACTGCTTAATATAACCACTGGAAGAGTTCTTTGAACGGATTTATGATGTTAATTGTGTTATCATGTGAATTTCTTCGATTTCAAGATTTTTAATTTGAGGTGCTGGATTTAAGCATATGTATGAGCTTTGAGTAAGAAGTATTACAATATATTGTTACAGATACTGACTTGGTGTCCTGGCAGCTTCATTCAGTTAGTGATAGATTCATGGCTTGTTTTATTGAAGTGAATAAAGAATCTGCTAATTTAGCTTACACGTGGAAGGAAAATGGAATTACCATTGGACTGATGTGCTTGAATGCTTATTTCTACTATATGAATTGTGCCAATGATTGACTGAGAATTGCTTTGCCCTCTGCTTATAGACTTTCAAAACATACTTTGAACAATAAAAATTTGATTGTCTTCAATGCCTGCTGTGTCTTGCTATGACTGTTTACTGACCTGACAGTGTTACCTGATATAGTATTCTGATGATAGACTTTTGAACTTTTTGAACAGTAACGTCTGGCCGTTTACTCTCTGACTGTTTTGCTGATTTGACAGTGCTGCCAGTTATAGTTTCTTTTGCTTATTGTCTTTTGAACTTTCCTGCACAATGACGTCTGTTTTGACAGTATTGTTAATCATAGCTTTTGGATGACAGACTTTGGGACTTTCCTGCATAATAGCGTCTGGCTGCTAACTTTTGTACCAAGGCATCTTGTACTTCTTCATGTTTGTTAAAGTGCTAACAACGTTGTTATGAGTCTGTGTATTCAGAGTTCAGTTTTATTTTATTAGTTATAGCATAGTTTTAAAGCGCTTGTGTTTTGTAGGATTCAGTTTGTGTTTTTAGGATTTTAGTTAGTTTAATTTAGTATTTTGTTATATTTTAATTTCGCTGGTGATGCGGCCATTGTTTGTTGTTGTTTTTTAATTCCAAATTTTGGAATTTACTGTGAGCGTATTTGTATAAGTGATTGGTGTTCTTGTCCAGTTTCGACGGCTGGGTTTTGTTGCATGGTGGTTGTGGCATGAATAATAATGAGTGCTTTTAAAACATTTATTTTAATTAATGGATGGAGAGGTAGAGTATATCGTATAGGGTTTTTTTTAAATTATTTCAGTATTGCGTTCTTTGGTCGAACTTTGAAGAGAAACACAAATCAAAACAAAATGAAATAAATTCTTACTTTATCGTGGAATAAAGACACGTAGGCAAAATGAAGATGCTTCTTTGAATATAAATTCATTTTTTTAATTTATTTTCTTTAGTAGAGGAAGGTGAAATCATGAGAATCATAGTGACTGCACATCATCTTTAAAATTTTTGGCTCACACACATAAATCCTTTTAACTTGATGATTAAATTCCTTTCTGGTCAATTCCATGAAGATATTTAAATTGATTTAAAAATCTATATATATTACTTAATCAAAACTTTTAAAATATTAAATTTAAATTTTTACAACAGCATCCAGCATTTTTAAGAACATTAAAAAAATATCCACGAATAGCGATTGATCCCCGGAGAAGCGGCATATTGCCGCATTCTCGGACACTGAGTCGAAGCCCGGATCAAAGAGCGCGCGTTCCAAAATATTTATAGCATAGTTTTCATTAAAATTCTATCTGAAAAAACGGTGACATTGGTATATATACCAACGACTGGGGAACACAAATATGAACGCAAGATTAATTCAAAATAATTTGTTGATTACGAATGACGAAAAATTTAAAAAGGACAAACGAAAAATTCATTAATATTTGGAAATTAAAAGAAGCTTTTTAACTTGTGCACAAAAGACTCACCCATTTCGATTGTAGCGCTTTGGCAGCCGAAAGCCGAAGCATGAAGGAGAATCTCTGAAATTATCGGCGCGTAGCAGGAAATGAACAACGCCATGCGGCGCATGCATATTACGCACAAGCGAGGAGCACACTGCATTTGGCTTCTTTAAAAAGAATCCCTTTGCCGCGATTGGTACTGTTAGGTGCATTAATAGGTGCTAGAATTGCCAACCCTCTTAAACACATTTTCAACTGAATTGAAAAAATAATTTTGTGGACCGACTCTACAGTTGTTCTGCACTGGATTAAGAGATCGGCGTCCAAGTGGAAGCCATTCGTCGCTAACCGCGTACTTGAAATTTAGGGGATGACCGACCCTAGTTTTTGGCGACATGTCAATAGCAAAGATAACCCGGCAGACATGCTTGCTAAGGGGCTTTCCTCCAATGAGTTTTTAAATTCAAGACAGTGATGGTATGGCCCTGAGTAGCTTATTAATCCCGAAAATTTCTGGCCTAAAGAAAGTAAGTTAAAGTTTAAATCATTCATTCCAGAAATTGAGAATGAATGTAAAGGGAAACCTATTGGGAAACCTATTGTTAATTCAATCATTGTTAATGAAAAAATAATCGATATAGAGAAATTTAGTAGCTTCAAAAAATTGTTAAGAGTAATGGCTTACGTGTTATATTTTATAAAATTGCTAAAGGATAAACGCGAGAAAGTGTGTGCACTTACGTTGGAAGAACTTAAAAAAGCGGAGCTATTTTGGATAAGAATAGTTTAAAATTATTTTTTTGCCAACGATATACAGTGTTTAAAAAACGCTAAACCTCTTTCAAAGGACTCGCATTTACTTTGTTTGGACCCCTTTCTTGATTCCGGAGGCGTCCTGTGTGTCTCTGGACGACTTGCGAAAGCTGATTTCTCAACGGATGAAAAACACCCGATAATTCTTCCGCCCAATACAAAGTTTTCGGAATTGATAATTTGGGATGTTCATGCTAGAATATTTCATTCAGCAGTTTCTCACACACTTGCACAAGTGAGAGAAAAATTGTGGCTACTAAGGGCCAGACAAACAATAAAAAATCAACTAAAAAAATGCATAGTTTGCAAAAAGTTTTCTTCAACTCCAAGAAACCAGACGGTAGCTTCAGCGTAATATGAGTCGATTTTGCGGGACCTTTATTCGTGAAAGATTGTGACAGTAAGCAGTCTATATTACTGATAATGTGTGCTGTAACAAGAAATATCCAACTGGAACTTGTTGATAATTTGTCGACACAAACGTTCTTGCTCACATTTAGACGGTTCATAGCTCGCCGTGGAATGTGTTCAATTGTATACTCCGATAACAACCCTACTTTCAAACGTGCTGAAATAGAACTAAAAAATTAAGGTCTATAGTGACTCATCAAGATGTGAAAGAATTTTTTGCTTCGAATAACATCAAATGAGAGTATATTGTGGAAAGAGCTGCCTGGTGGGGCGGATTTTATGAAAGAATGGTCAGAACTGTAAAAACTGCGCTGCAGAAGACTTTCAACAGATCTTCTCAGACCCTTAATCAGTTGTATACCGTCCTAACGCAAATCGAAGGTATGGTGAACTCCAGACCTATGACGTACATAGATAATGAAAGGCAGGACCACCTGCCATTAAGTCCTGTTCATTTCTTGATAGGGAGAAGAATATCTTCTCTTCCTCCCGTACGGCTCCACCTTGACTCCAATTTCTCTTCAAGAAAAAAGTTGCTTAAAGCTTATAACTATTGGGAAAAATTGATGTGGCTGTTTTGGTCTAGATGGAAGAGTGAATACCTATTAAATTTGAGGTCAGCCCACCAAAGTTTGCACAAAACCAATCTTTCCCAGTTTAAAATAAATGATGTTGTATTAATTAAAGATGATAACTTACCCAAAAATTTCTGTAGTTTAGGTAGAATAATAGAAATATTTCCTGGAAGAGATAGCAAGGTGACGGCCTGTAAAATAAAGACTGAAAAGTCCATCTTAAAAAAGACCAGTACAATTACTGTACAATCTTGAACTGAGGGCTGAAAGTGACTTTGAACTATAATAATTAAATATTAACATAATCATTTTCTTTATTATTTTAGTTGAATTTATATGTGTTGCAGTTTAATTTTGCCTCGAAATATGTAAAACTTTTATTATTATTTAATATTTGTATTTGATTTAATTTGTATTGTTAAATATGTTTTAGTGATAACACCTCTGTATTCATGGTGGAGCAGTGTGTTACGAATCACGTGGGTGGCTGTTATGTGGCGCCAATGTCGGCCCGCTCTCAAGCCCCCAGTGATGCATGATAAAATCAGTTCAGTGGCACCCACATAACTATTCGATCAAGAAGCGTAACTGCTGCTTTATCGAATTAATTTCTAGAAAATATCAATTATTAATGCTTTAATTGATGTTTTCCATGTTTTTGTGTGTGTATATAATTAACCTAGAAAAGCCAAGAAGCATCTCGAATCTTTCGAAATATATTACACATGTAACACGAACTTGAATTATAATATATAAGTACTGGAATGTTTTTATATTATTTCTATCTTCTTCATCAGTTACATTACAATCCGAATATATATAATATATCTTTTTTAAATTCCTTATTTATATATCTTTAATTGTATGAAAAAAAAATGAAATTTCTTAATAATATTCTATTAGTGCTGGAAAGTGTTTCGAAATCCTCATGTATGATCCTCATGTATGATACCTCATATATGATTTTTCGTACTTATTTTTAATAATTTTCTAGCATGATTTTTTTTAACCTATCTGAATAATGAATATATGCAACAACAATAATGTAAAACAACATTTGCGGTAAAATACATCCCATCAAAAACCTACATGTGAAAGAAGGCCAAGTTCGTTAACGGTTTCGCTAATAAAAGAAGTGAGATCTAACCGGAAACCAAGCTCTTTCGAAGATCCTTAAATCATAGCTCTTGTCATGCATAACGTTCTTCAATTGCTTCAAATGATTTGTTATGTTATTTGCTACTCAATAGAGTGACTTGGCAAGTTTTCACCCACCAACTTTAATCTTTGAGTCTGTGTACAATTTAGTGTAATATGGCATTGGCAAAGATCTAGTCAATCAAGTATTCGAATAAGTATGTCGAAGTTAAGGTATTGATAAGTTAAGGAAGTGATTAACTTTAAGTTCAGATCAATCAAGTAGAGAAATTTGAACAAGAGAAAACTTGCCAAGTCGCTCTATTGAGTAGCAAATAACATAACAAATCATTTTAAGCAATTGAAGAACGTTATGCATAACAGGAGCTATAATTTAAGGAGCTTCGAAAGAACTTGTTTTCCGGTTAGATCTCACTTCTTTTATTAGCAAAACCGTTAACGAACTTGGCCTTCTTTCACATGTATGTTTTTGATGGGATTTCATTACTTTTTGTACAGTTACAATATACTTAAACACTATACTTAATGGTATTTAATGTGTTTACAAGTGACTATTTTATTTACCAGGCAACAGTCAATTTAATTTAAATTTCCTACAACAAAACATTTGGCTGTCAATTTGCGGCAGAAATTTGTATATTAATAGGCACAGGTGTCATATACGCACCACATTGGCGATTTTTTTACCCCGCCAATTTGGCGAAAACTTTGTTTTTGAATATTAGTTACAAATAGCATGCAATAATAAATGAACAGTTATAAATAATAAACATAATAATAAATATAATAATAAATATAAATATCACAATAAATCGTAAATATTAACACTTATTAACACATAAACAAAATAACCGGGTTACCATGTTTGGCATAAAATTGCCAATGTGGTGCGTATATTACATCTATGCCCATATTGACATAATTTTATGTTTTACCATTACAGACTCATCAATATATAAATAAACAGTCCGATTCATATTTACAAATAAAATGACGAAACTATCCAAATAATATCAAACAAATAGTATAAAATTTACAGATAATTGAAAATGAAATCGGCATTGTTTTCATAGTAGTGTTGCCACAAAAATAAAATTCTGGAGTATATCATGCTACAGCGCCTAAAATACATAGTGTGGAAACCGGCAAATGGTGTAATGCTTTAAAAAGTGCTAAAAAGTTGTAGCCTATAAATGTGCAACGGTGCTCCTACGAAGCCTACGATAATGTTGCAACCAGAGACAAAAAAAAATGCGTATCACGTTTTTTAGCCATGCTTTCATAATTTAAAAAAAAAACTTATAAAAATCACTAAGTCAGAGGAGAAAATGATATAATTTAAGTATTTAAAATACTTACCACCAGCCGAAACATTCTAGTACAATGTCAAGAGCTAGCAGATGGCGCTGCGAACCCATCCTAATATTTTCAGCAACGTTGTACATTTATTGGATACAATTTTTTAGTACTATTTTGTAGCCGGTTTCCACACTATGTATTCTAGGCGCTGTAATCATGCTCAACAATGATAAAAAATAAATAGCACAAAAGAGATAAAGTGTGACATCTCCGCACGTGTTTATTTTATATTTTGTGATTAAAAAGCAAAATTGAAATTGCGATGTTTAGGAGAGGAAGACACCATGGATTGTCCTATGTTTTTTTTGTCGATGCAATTAAAATACGATTGTTATTTTTTTTTCTCGCGCGTGCCTTGTTGTAAGTTTGATGAGATAAATGAGCTGATATTTTGCCACAGCTACACTGCCTAGACCCATGGTAGCTACACATCCATGATCAATATTTAGTATTTGAATCATAGGAATGACTCTCTTTTGTTTACATTTTTAATTCTGGGATTAGACGAATTTCAACTGCGGTGTCTCGAAATATATGCGTATTTCGATATATGTATTCCCACAAGATGTTTCTGTTTTTTTTCACAATGTGTCTGAAAAGGTACATTTTATGCACCATTACTCAAAAAAGTAATTCTCTGAAATTAGCCCAAAATGGCTGATAATCAAATATTTTGCTGCAAGGTCAGCCCGGATTCAACATTTAGCGCTTTTTTGGCAAATTAAAATTTCGCCTAATAGACGTAACGTTAAAGTAAAAATGGACACCCCCAAGTGGGTAATTAATCGATTTTCAGAATTTTTTGATTTTTTTCAATTTCTTATAGTGTAAACGAACTTCTTACCAAATTTTAAGTCTGTCAGTGCAGTAGATATATGAAATCTTTTTGATGAGTGAGTGAGTCACTGGTAAAATTATCGATTATCAGACATTTTCAAATATCATTATCTCGGAAACTAATTATGCGTTATTTATAAAATTTTGGATTCTGGATAATTAAGGGAGCCTTACTACACATTTAAAATTACAAGTACGTAGGTCGAATAGATTTTCAGTAGTACAGTGTCGAAATTTGGCAAAAACAGCTCGAAATGGTTCATGTAAATATACCCACTGCCGGTGTATCGACTTTTTTGCTTTGGGAACTTGGCTGACACACTGCCGTGTGTCTAAATAAATCTGCAAAACTAAGGAGAAAGTAGCAGCGCTATCATAGTTGGCAATGGATTGCCCAAGCTTGGCGAGAGCTTCATTTTCCCCTTCCTCACAAAAATAAAATTTGCTTTCGTAAAAAAATAAAACGGACTGAACTAATTCCTTTGAAATTTTATGCATAGAAAGTTTATAAATGAAATTAGGACACAGGCTGCTTATTTCATTAAAACATATAGATTTCAAATTAATTTCAAAACTTTATTACTTGGATACATAATTGATAGCTCTTCTATAAAAATGCTTTTTGATGTAATTGGAAAGCAATGTGAGAACACAATGTGTGTTTGAATACCACTATTTTAAAATGAAAAAAAATCTCGTAAGCGTTTTCAATTAAAGGCACTGTTCACCGGCTTCCAACCCAGGACTGGTTAAATTCCCTGGTTTACCGGGTTAAATCGGGGCCTCCGAGATGTCGCTGTGTGTCCTTCACCGGGCCTGATACAAGTATTAGTGACATCACAGTAGTGATCCACTTTGGTCAATGTATCGCAGCAGAAAGATGTAATAAAAAGAGCATTTCCGCTCTTATAATTTGTGATTACATAAATAATATTAAATTTCGTAATCGTGAAATAAAAGGGAATCAATACACTTGTTTTATTAAAGGAAATAAAAAAAAAATGCTAAGATTAATAAATCAGATTGAACCCATTGACTTACCTTTTCCTAAACACATTATTTTACAATAAATATACGTACAAAAAGTATAATAATCTACCAAAAACTTTACAAAATCAATCCCATTCCTCCCTTTTACAACTACATACCATAATTTAACCACCAAAACACAATAAATGTCAATTTAAATAGAGAAATCGACATTTTTTAACTATAGAGACCTTGGCACTTTTTTTTAACGCTTTGGCGTAATCCGGGCTTCAGAAAGTTAGATATGTTTTTAAATTATATACACAATTATGAAAACAAACCTAATGAACTTTTATGTTTATTTATATATATAAAATTATTTATATATACAATTCTGTTCTACCTGCATATAAAAAGAGATATATGGCTTCTTTATATTAAATAAATTATATAAATATTGAAAAACAAAATACTTATTTATATGAAACTACGAATAGGTTGCCAGAAAATATGTTGCCAACATTCCTTCTCTCGCCATAAGCCTTTTTCGGTACTTTTCGGTTAGCCGGGCGCCAGTGATACATGTACATATATAAATATATATATTGTTATGGATTTTGTATATATCTGTAAATATTCCATTTGTTTAAATTTATTTTATTATTCTGAAAATTGCAGTATTATTAATGGATTTCCTATTGAGCATCATGTAACTCAATGCTAAAGGCCTCAGGCGCTTTGCAAGAAAAACAACCTTACACCCTCATCGTTTTTAAAATGTAGTCTATGGAAAAATCGCCAAGGAATGGGTTTATCGCCAAGTTGGCGATGGTTTTGGCGACTTATTTTTGTCGCCAAATTTGGCGATATATCGCCAAATGTCGCCAAGTTGGCGACGGATTTGGCGACTTTTTGTGCAACCACACCCCCCTTATACCTATACATTGGGATCCTTTCTTGCTTGGGTTCTCTATCGAAAGTTAAAGCACTTTCTGGTAATTTCTAGCATCTGAAGGCTCTGGAATAATCTGGAAAGATCTCTGAAACCTATATAAGGACCTCCATCAGTTCAGTTAGTTAGTTGTCTGTCAACTGCGATTGAATTCATACGAGAGGCTTTGCATTGAGAACTGTGTTTCTCGGATCGATTTTGTCATTGATACGTCGTATTGAACGCATTGTTTCTGTGTGAAATTTTGCTGCGCTTTTATTGGATTTGAAGATTACTGAATATCTTGTAATTTTCAGAAGATATTTGTGATCGTATTGCACTGTTTATAGTGAATAAAGCCTTTTTATTGTTCTTATATATTGGCATCAGTCCTTTCGAACCCCGAGCTCACAACATTTGGTGTCAGGAGTGGGGTTGAATGCCGATCACCAGAGCAATGGAGGCGCAACTGACTAAATTATTGGAGAAATTAGGGGAGATGGATGAGAAAATGACTGCCAACCTTGCTGAGTTGAAAGAAGAAATGAAGAAGGAAATGACTGAGAATCAGGCTGAAATGAAGGAAATGTCGGAAGAAATGAAGAAGGAAATGTCAGCGATAGATGAGAAAATGACTGCGAACCAGGCTGAAATGAAGAAGGAAATGTCAGCGATAGATGAGAAAATGACTGCGAACCAGGCTGAAATGAAGGAAATGTCGGAAGAAATGAAGAAGGAAATGTCAGCGATAGACGAGAAAATGACTGCCAACCTTGGCGACTTAAAAGATGAAATGAAAAAGGATATGTCAACCAACCTTGGAGAGTTGAAAGACTTAATAGAGGATAAAATAACATCTTTAAATGACAGAATTGACGGCGTGGAAGACAAAGTTGAAGGAAGATTTCAAGAAATAGAAGGAAAGGTAGAAGAAATTCAAATGACAGCGAAAACCGTAGAAGAAAGAGTAGAAGAAAAAGTTCAAAAGATCGCCAAGACCGTTGAAGAAAGCATAGAGAATGTAAAAAAAGATTTGGAAAAAATCAAGAAACAGAAGATAACTGCCGTAAACTTTTCCGAAGATTTCAAGTATCCAGATATGCTTCCTCGGGCCTTTATTAAACTTTCGACCTATGACGGCAAATCTTCCTGGCCAGTTTTTAAGACACAATTTGGGATCGTAGCGGACGCCAATGGATGGGATTCCCAGACAAAGGCTTGCCAGTTAGCTGCTTCTCTACGAGCTGATGCTGCCGACGTCTTACAGACTTTGCCTGCAAATGAACCGCTGGATTTTGAAACGCTCGTCAGTGCCTTAGAATTGCGCTTTGGCGAGAAATGCATGAAGGAATATAGCAGACTCCAGCTCAAATCTCGACAGCAGAAATCCACTGAATCCCTGCAAGAGCTTGCTACGGATGTCGAGAGACTTTCCCATCTTGCTTATCCTGGCTGTCCGACTGAAATTAGAGAAAGTTTAGCTCTGCAACATTTTATCGATGGTGTGCGTGACCCTGAGATCCAGACAGCACTCCGGATTGCAGATCTCAATGATTTAAAAGGGGCTTTGGTTTACGCTCTGAAATTCGAGGCAGCCAAGCAAGCTACTAGGAAAGATCGACACTTTGTGCGAGCAGCCAACCTGCCTGAGACGTCGGATAGAGCTGTGGAACGCTTACAGCAGCAGATGAATGACATAATGAGAAAGATGAACTCCTTAATGGCCAACAAACCTTACAGGAAGATCAAGTGCTGGAAATGTGGTGGGGAAGGCCATATCCAAATCGACTGCCCAAGACGACCCAGCACCGAAGGTAATATCTCTCCCGCTAAAGGAGGAGCAGGAAAACTGATTAATGGCCATCTTGCGGGGCGGAGGTTGCCAGATTTTGAGAAGCCCCATTTTCAAGTATGTGAAATTTCTGCAAGAAGTTGCCGCGAGAACGGAGTTTTTCTAGTCGGAAGTGTGAATGATTTGCCCTGTAATATGATCATCGATACAGGAGCCAATGTGACCATCGTTCGGAAAGATCTAGCTCTGCGGCTAAAAGAAAAACTCCTCTGGACCCCGCCCCGTGTTATCCTTCAAACCGTGACCGGGGATAAGATTGACATACATGGAAGAATGAAATTGAAAATAAAGTTTGGGAACGCCGCTTACCATCATACAGTCTATGTGGCCGATATTTCAGACCCTTTCATACTCGGACTGGACTTTTTAAAAGAGCATGGATTTACACTGGACTTTAAGAATAATGAGTTACGCTCTGCTCAAGAAGATGTCACTATTTTCAAACTTGGAAATGAGTCCGGGTCTATTCAACGGATCACAGCCAAGGCAGATGTTATCATCCCTCCTCGGACCGAAATGATGATACCTGGATTAACTGGAAACGAAAGAATTTTCCAGTATGGCTTGACTGGATATCCTGAGGAGAGCCCAAAGGGAGTGCTAATAGCATCAGCGCTGGTAGATCTGTCGAGAGATGTGGTACCTGTGAGGATTGCGAACGTAAGTGAAAAGTCTAAAATTATCCAGAAAGGTGAAGTGCTTGCAACCTGTGCTCCAGTCACCTGTGTTTGCAAAGACCCGAGCTTGACGTTATCGGAGCCGCCTACAAGTTTAACACCTATAATTGGACGAAATGAAAATTTATCTCCTGAACAGAGACATGCCGCAGAAAGACTGTTCCAGGAATTTAAGGATGTGTTTTCACAAAACGAGAGTGATATAGGGCGCACTTCACTGACACGTCATAGAATTGATACTGCCAACCATCCACCGATTAAACAGCATCCAAGACGCTTGCCGTTCGCAAAACAAGAAGAGGTTTCTAAGCTCTTACGAGAGATGCAGGATAGTGACATCAACGAACCGTCATCAAGTCCGTGGGCCTCTCCCATCGTGTTGGTCCGAAAGAAAGATGGCTCCACAAGATTTTGTGTGGATTATCGTAAACTTAACGATATCACGAAGAAGGACAGCTATCCTCTACCAAGAATAGACGACACGCTAGATACTCTTTCAGGACATAAATGGTTTTCCACGCTGGATTTGAAGAGTGGATATTGGCAAGTAGAGATCCATCCTGATGACAAAGAGAAGACCGCATTTACTACTGGACAAGGACTTTGGCAATTCAAAGTTATGCCGTTCGGGCTCTGCAATGCTCCAGCAACGTTCGAGCGCCTCATGGAGACAGTGTTAAAAGGCCTGACTTTTGAAGCTTGTCTCATCTACCTAGATGACGTCATCATTGGTGGCCGCACGTTTGAAGAACATCTTGGAAATATTCGAAAAGTGTTAACGAAGCTAAGAGCGGCGAATTTAAAGCTGAACCCTCTGAAATGCAAGTTCTTCCAACGCGAAGTAAATTATTTAGGACACATCATCTCAGCTGAAGGTGTTCGAACAGATCCTGAAAAAGTGTCTGCAGTAAAGAACTGGAAGCGTCCGGAAAACGTCCATCAGTTGCGAAGCTTTCTGGGACTATGCACTTATTACAGAAAGTTTGTACAGGGGTTCTCCAACATCGCAAGACCCTTGCATAGGCTCACTGAAAGCAAGCAGAAGTTTCTATGGACACAAGAATGCGAGAATTCCTTCCAGCAGCTGAAAGAAGCTCTCACATCCTCTCCAGTCCTAACCTATCCACACCCCGACAAACAATTCATTGTGGACACGGATGCTAGTCATGAAAGTGTCGGTGCTGTACTTTCCCAAGAAATAGATGGCCAAGAACGAGTCGTAGCATACTGGAGCAAATGTTTGTCGAAACCAGAGCGAAATTATTGCGTCACTCGTAAGGAGTTATTAGCTATAGTCAAAGCCATAGAACACTTCCATCACTATCTCTATGGCAGGAAATTTCTCCTTCGTACTGATCACGCATCCCTAACATGGCTGATGAATTTTAAGAACCCAGAGGGCCAAGTAGCCAGATGGATACAACGACTCCAGGAATACGACTTTGACATCAGGCATCGCAAAGGCTCATCGCATGGAAACGCCGATGCCCTATCAAGAAGACCGTGTCCCGAGAGCTGTCGCTATTGTTCCAGAGCGGAGAGCAAGTATAATCCCGAATATGTCATACGCCAGACGAAGACTTCACTATTGACGCCACCAGATCCCTGGAGTGATGAGAAGATTCGAGAAGATCAAATGGCAGACTCTGAGATCAAACCAATCTTGGAGTTATTAGAATCTTCTAGCACGAAGCCCAGTTGGAAAGACATCTCGACTTACAGTCCTACGACAAAGCAATATTGGGCTCTTTGGAACTCTCTCCACGTCAGGAATGGTGTCCTGTTCCGAAAATTCGAATCGGAAGATGGGAAGACATCTCGGTGGCAGATGGTACTTCCTCGATCCCGAATACCAGAGGTCCTCAAAGAATTACATGGCAGTCCCACTGGTGGCCATTTTGGAGTCATGAAAACATTACATAGAGTCCGAGAGCGCTTCTTCTGGGGAAAAGCGAGAGCTGACGTCGAACGATGGTGCAAATCTTGCGATGCATGTGCAGCTCGAAAAGGACCAAAGAAACGTAGCCGAGGAAGACTACATCTCTACAATGTAGGAGCACCTTTCGAACGCATCGCCCTTGACATCCTAGGCCCTCTGCCAAGAAGTGCTGATGGCAACAAATACCTCCTTGTTGTCATGGACTACTTCACGAAATGGCCTGAAGTTTATGCCATCCCTGATCAAGAAGCTTCTACGGTTGCGGATGCCTTGGTACACCAGTGGATATCAAAGTATGGAGTCCCCCTTCAAATGCATTCTGACCAGGGGAGAAATTTCATCTCTGCTGTGATTGAGGGTCTCTGTCAACTTCTCGGAATGGACAAAACTAGGACGACGCCTTTACATCCACAATCGGATGGCATGGTTGAGAGATTTAATCGTAGCATCCTTAACAATCTCTCACTGCTAGTCTCAAGAAACCAACAAGACTGGGACCAAAAACTTCCCTTGTTTCTTCTCGCCTATCGCAGCGCCGTCCATGAAACAACCGGCTATTCCCCGTCTCAGATGCTTTTCGGTCGTGATCTTCGTCTACCTTGTGATCTGATTTTTGGTCGCCCTCCAGATGCGCCTTCATCGCCAGAGGGATACGTGCAGAATCTCCAGGCACGATTTGAAGACGTCCACAACTTGGCTCGAGAGCGGATCAATATACAGACGGAGAAGATGAAGACCAGGTACGACACGAAAGCCACGGGACATCAATTCAAAGAAGGTGACAAGGTTTGGTTTTATAATCCGACTCGACGTAAAGGACTTTCTCTCAAACTGCAGTCGCACTGGGACGGTCCTTATACAGTCCTAAACAGACTGAACGATGTCGTAATTCGGATCCGAAAGTCACCAAGTTCGAAGCCTAGAGTCGTTCATTACGACAGGCTGGCTCCATACTATGGCCATAGTACTTAGTTCATTTATTGTGAATAGTGTAATGTAAATAATGTAAATTAGTATGACCATGGTCTTGTATATAAATTAATGTAATTATTTATTTTGCTTAGCATTATCATTATTATTGTTATTATTATTTAAATACTTGTATGTAATAATGTCTATGCTTTAATTTAATTTTATTTTTAAATAAGTGTATATTTTGTATAATTCAGCATTATGAATGTGTTTTGAATAGTATAGCATTTGTTGGTAACGGGTTTGCTTTCCGATCAAAGGTTGAACTGCCCGGGACGTGCAGTCCTTGAGAGGGGGGCAATGTTATGAATTTTGTATATATCTGTAAATATTCCATTTGTTTAAATTTATTTTATTATTGTGAAAATTGCAGTATTATTAATGGATTTCCTATTGAGCATCATGTAACTCAATGCTAAAGGCCTCAGGCGCTTTGCAAGAAAAACAACCTTACACCCTCATCGTTTTTAAAATGTAGTCTATGGAAAAATCGCCAAGGAATGGGTTTATCGCCAAGTTGGCGATGGTTTTGGCGACTTATTTTTGTCGCCAAATTTGGCGATATATCGCCAAATGTCGCCAAGTTGGCGACGGATTTGGCGACTTTTTGTGCAACCACACCCCCCTTATACCTATACATTGGGATCCTTTCTTGCTTGGGTTCTCTATCGAAAGTTAAAGCACTTTCTGGTAATTTCTAGCATCTGAAGGCTCTGGAATAATCTGGAAAGATCTCTGAAACCTATATAAGGACCTCCATCAGTTCAGTTAGTTAGTTGTCTGTCAACTGCGATTGAATTCATACGAGAGGCTTTGCATTGAGAACTGTGTTTCTCGGATCGATTTTGTCATTGATACGTCGTATTGAACGCATTGTTTCTGTGTGAAATTTTGCTGCGCTTTTATTGGATTTGAAGATTACTGAATATCTTGTAATTTTCAGAAGATATTTGTGATCGTATTGCACTGTTTATAGTGAATAAAGCCTTTTCATTGTTCTTATATATTGGCATCAGTCCTTTCGAACCCCGAGCTCACAACAATATATATATTAATTCATACATATATGTGTGTGCAGGTATGTGTATATATATATGTGTGTGTTGTATATATATATATATATCACTGGCGCCCGGCTAACCGAAAAGTACCCAATTTTCTATCTTAACTTTGTAACTGACTTGTAATATTTTAATAATTGTCTATTTATTGTACTTGGGTCTAAGACCTAATAACCACTCAAATTAACTTATCAAAAGTTTTATTTTCATAATATATTTGTACACTTAAGTTAGCTAAAATGTTAAATGGAACTACGTAGAACTACTAAGTTGTGTAAATCAGTTACTTTTAATTTTATAAACAAAGCACACTCACTTCTAACTAAATGTATCCAGATTTCATTCAATTTATTACAGTATTTCTTTCAAAATCATTTTTTAAACTGTTTGTCGTCTGCTTCTTTTTTTTTTTTTTTTTTTCTAAAGATCATTTGACTCTTTTTGATTTGGAAGTACAAATTCATTCAAATATGCCGGAATATTTCCATTACAGTAGGATGGACATTCGTTGTTAGGGTTATTTTTTTTTCTCAGCACAGCAAGTTCAATACCATCATATTAATTCTAGCTTCACGAATTATGAAACGTATATCGAAACATTTAATGCAAACCACTTCTGTTGAAATGTAAATAAAATTATCACAAGGTAATTTTCGTAGCTAAAATTTCTTCTTTTTATTGTCAGTAGCGAATTTCAAGACTTAGATTAGAAACTAGGAGCACAACATTTTCTTCTCATTATTTTATAGATATAATCTACACTTTCTTTAATAATTATAATCAATAATTATTGATAGCATTATAATCTAAATGCACTGAAAAATATTATTAATTACTATATAAAACAATAAATAAAATCAAAATACTATTGTAAACAATACGTACAAACGAACAAAGTACATGAAAATTTTTAAGTTATTATGGATCACTGTTTTGACGTCAGCAGGTTGTGACGTCACTTGTAGCAGGCCCGGTTAAGGACACACAGCGACATCTCGGAGGCCCCGGTTAAATTCCCTGGTTTATATAATTCCCAAATAAATTTTCGACAATGTCATGAAAAGAAAATTTCGATCATACTTTGTCTTTTATAGGAAAACCAACTCTGTATTAAATGAAACGCAATACATCTATCGATTTGAAATCAGAAAGAAATAACTGCGGAATAAAAGTTTAAAATATGCAGTATCCCCTAACTTAGAATAGGAAATCAATTACAGGCTGAATCGCATCTGAATGTCACATAGATTAAGAATGACAGTTCTTCGACCGTCCTTCTCTCGTGTCCTCAGAGCATTCGTTGAATATGTATTCTCTCTTCTTTTGAACGAACTCAGAAAATTCTTTTTTTTTTCGTAGTTACCGACTATTTCCTTCCTTGTTAATTAGACGTCTTCTTCTCTTCTGGTTTTTCTTCTTTTTCCCTCTTTTAAGTGGTTAACAATGGTTAATATATGATTTTCTCGGTTTAGTACCGAATTGTAATGTGTTATGCGAGATTTGGAATTACGTAAAAAGTTAAATTTTTTTTTTCATTGGCTGGTACATTTTACGGATTTTGAATAGTTATATTTCTCTTCTTTAATGACAGAAGTTCTGCGATTAAATAAGGCGAATATTACTATTTTGAAATTGTGATATTCAAAATCAGTAATAAGTGGCATATATGAAAGACGTATCAAATTATAAAATTTCATTAATTTTTTTTAATAAAATAGTACTGGAGTCAAATAAATCTTCACTTTTTAGTTTCACACCAGAGTTTTCAAAAATAGGAATAATTTTGAAGTGAAAACTTCTACAGTATATAAAAACATACATAACATAATTAAATACTTCTGTAGTAGTCTTTTTTTTTTCTTAGTTACCGACTATTTCCTTCCTTGCTAATTAGACGTCTTCTTCCATTTTCTGGCCCCACCAGTGGCTGAGAGGTTGTGCTCTCGAAGCTGGTAGACGGGAGGTGCTGGGTTCGATCCCAATCGCGCCCGTCGGCCTAATCGTTCGGAGTTTTCGTGGTTTTCTTCGAGCCGTGGATTTATCCATGCGTAAATACAGATTAGGTTCCCTTAGAAAGACCCCCACGAAGGGCACTCCCCCCGGGCCTCTATCCCTAGTGTAGATAATTGGCCGTCAATAATCAACCCAACCCAACTCTTCCATTTTCTGATTTTTTCCTCTTTAAGTGGTTAACAATGCTATTATATGATTTTTAGGGTTTCGTTCATCTCACGAAACCCTATTGCTCCCGCTCCGTTCTCTGTCTGTCACAGAGCCATTCTCGAAAACTGTGTAACTTACAGAGTTGAAACTTTGTGTATAAATCAGAATATCAGCTGCGAAGAGCTGAAAATATTAAGATTTGAAAAATTCGTGTTATTTTAATAAATAGAGATAAAAAAACCAAAATTCTAACAGACTTTTCTTATTAAATTTGAACATTTTCCCTTATAGCAGATGCCAAAAATTAAAAATCCATGATGAAATTCTATCTACAATAATTAATTTTCTATCAGACGATTTCCACGTGAAAAATAAAAAGGAAATAAAAAGTTTCACCAATTGAAAAAAAAAGATTAATATGAAATAAAAAAGATTGACGTCATAGTGGTAATAAAATAGAAAGATTTCTCAATAATACAAGGAGTATGAGTATGTGTGCATGTACACAAAGCAGATTAATTGCGTCATTAGAGAATTAAAAAGAAAATCTGACGTCATATCGCAAGTTTAACGGATTTTTCAAATGTTTCAGTATAATACAAAGCGAGTATGAATATGAGTAACAGAGAATAGTAAATATATGAGTTTGAGGAACGTATTGAATCATGATAAAAACCCGATTATGGAAATATTCGCATATTTTAACATTTTGAAGGTGTACAACATGTTTAATTTTGAAATTATTTTTTTTAAATGTCGCATTTAGTCCACATGACAGATATTATTATGACAGAATATAATAGTGGGCTTCACCCGCTATCGGGCCGGTTCAGATATTCGAAAAAAACGAGAAAAATAGACAGTTTTTTTTTTTTTTTTTTTTTTTTTTTTAGAAAATGAAATTTATTTGGATTTTTTAAAGAAAGAATAAAGTGTTTTGAAAGGAATATTAAACGAAACCCTTTGTGCGAACTTTGATCACACTTACCCACTTGTTTTAATTTAGTGCATGTAAAATTTGAAGTTTTTTCAAAGGGCATTTTCCGTAAACTGAAGGCCACTTTTTTTCTTAATATTTATATTTGCCTTATTTAATGACAGAAGTTCTGCGATTAAATAAGGCAAAAATTATTATTATTATGAAATAGTGGTATTCAAAATCGGTAATCAGTAATACCTATAAAAGGCGTGTCAAATTAAAATTTTATTAATTTTTAAAAACAAAATAATACTGGAGTAAAACAAATCTTCACTTTTTAGTTACGCACCGAAGTTCTAAAAAATAGTATTGGAATAATATAGGAATAACTTTAAAGTGAAAACCTCTACGCCATATACGGACATACATAACATAAGTTAATACTTCTACAGTACATATATTTTTTCGTTGTTACTATTTCCTTCCTTGTTAGTTAGACGTCATTTTCTGTACTGGTTTTCTGTTTTTAACACTTTCCAACATAGTTGAAAAGTGTTTAAGAATTCGGTTTGTGTGTCTGTCTGTCTGTTATCTGTCTGTCTGTCCGTGCTCTAACTCACGTAAATGTATTCGAATAGTCATGCAATTGATATATGTTATTGAGGTTTACTATGGCATGTTTGGTATTGAAAATGAACTGTGTAGCACTTATAGTTTTTTACAGGGACAGTCAAAAGAATTCCGTTACATTACGGTCTATGGGGAAAAATCATTTGCGGTTTATTTTAATGTTGTTACACAATTTAAAATGTATTGAAATTGATAAATCACTGAGGTGTATTACAAGAAGCTTACTATATAATATGGTGTGCATAGCACTTATAGTTACAGGGACACTCAACATAATTCCGTTACATTACGGTCTATAGAGAAAAATCGTTTGCGATTTATTTTTATAATGTTTCACTATTTCAAACATTTTAAAATTGACATAAGGTCCATTACAAAAGGCTTACTATAGAATATTGTGTTTATAACATTCATCGTTCATTTACAGGGACACATAAAATAATTCGGTACTGTCTGTTGACAATAATTGCTCGAAGTGCTTTTTCAGTTGCTGAACGCGTTTTTAAATTTAACTCATTTTTTGCCTATTATTTAGTGTGTATAAATTTTATAGATCATATACAGGGCACCACAAAAGTTCTCGAGTACATATCTGTTTATTGACGGAAATTTAAGAAGGGGAGTTTTGTACTGTTCTACGCGTCTCCTAACTGAACTAAAGTTCAGCATTCTATGTAGCATGTATACAAATCTATAGCTCATATAGAGGGCTGCCAAAAGAGTTCAGATATTGTTCCGAATATTGTTGGTAACTCCTGAAATTGTGTTTTTAAATATCTTATGCGTTTTCCAAATTATTTACTTAGATATCATTATTTACCTTATTAGACGGTAAAAATATGTAAAAATATTTTTTAAGTGTTGGAAAGTGTTACATAATCTATGCTTGATGCTTGATTTTTCGTTCTTGTTTACCTTTGAACAGATAACAATGGTTAATATAAGATTTTTTTGCAATTTTTTTGTTACTGTCAACCAGCATTTTTGTGTAAAGATAGAATTTTGCAATCTATTTTTAAAAATATTCTAGAATTATAAAAATTATGGGTACAGGTGTGTTTCCGATAACAACAAAACATTTGAATATTTTTAGAACTTAATTATAAATTAATACATTACTTTTAAGTCACTTTTCCGTTAACCCGCCGCAGTTGATGAATCGCCAAATATTCTCTGTAACTCGTACGATTGTAGTCGACCAGTTGAAACAACAATGGACTTAAAGATGCACCAATAAACACTCGCGTAAATATGCCAAATGGCTGTGAAACTGCAACAATGAAACATTTTAAAGGCTAAAAGGTAGAAAATGAATTATAAATAAAAAGATGAAGAGTGTAATATTTTTTAAAAATTCGCTTTTATCAATAAATATTAATTGATTTACGATTATACATTGAGAAATCGATTTAGAAATCCCAAAAAGATAATTTAAATGATGTTTCATTTTTTTCCCTCTCGCTCTATCTTAAACAATATGGAAATTGTACGTCAAACGTGACAAATGAGGTGCGTTCGTACTATAACTTTTTATAAATATTCAGATCTTGGTGCAACAGCTGTTGCACTCTTATGCAAAAATGTATGAATACAAAATTTATTTTATGTGCAGATTTTCATATTATAGATATTAATTTTATTTTATGAAATTAAGTTTCAATACACTTTTACAAACAATTAATTACAATTGTGTTATATTTAAATTATACTATGCGCAAATATCCAATACAAAACAATGTAAAAAAAAAAAAATCGTTATTATTTTAGTGAAATGAATTATATCGTCTGTTATTATGATATGATTCCTTTCCGTAATAAAATAAGTACATT
Source organism: Maratus michaelseni (assembly GCA_963931845.1). Taxonomy (NCBI): domain Eukaryota; kingdom Metazoa; phylum Arthropoda; class Arachnida; order Araneae; family Salticidae; genus Maratus; species Maratus michaelseni. The sequence continues at coordinate 130,699,601 of OZ007596.1, read as the reverse complement.
TTAAGCTGTCAACATTTTATCTTTTGTTGACATTTACAAAGAATTTCAGAACTTGAAATCCATATTTAGACTCTTTTTCCATTTAATATCTATTTCTCCGGAAACATCTATCCAAAAAACTGTCGATAGATTATAGGATTGATATAATTAAACAACTTTAGTATACGAATTTGGTTTTTAAATTCAGTAATACGGAAATAATATGACGCCATCTTAAATAGGACGTAATCAACGTAGCAACCTAGAGTCATTACTTATAATGGGATATCATTGAGAGATTTAATAGAATGAAGAAAACTTTTATTACTATCTTTTTAAGTTTTGATTCGATTTTCCTAAAATTTGAAATGACTCGACAAAATTCTGCAGCGATTGTCTATATTAAATTTCAAACCATTCGGTTGGGTGGTTTTTGCGCTGTTATATGCAGACAGACGTACAGACGGGCGGACCAGACGACGACTATAGGTGCTACGTATTTATATAATTACGAAAAAGAAACAGAACAAAAATTATATATTTTTTAATAAATTCACTTGCTTGGAACATTCTACCAATTCTATTCTAAATAAAAACAGGGAATTTTGCATAAACGAGCCATGCCAAAAAATGTGTTGTAACGGAAATTTAAGAGAACAAGTTGGAAATTGTACGTTAAACGTGACATAGGAGGTGCGTTCGCTTTATAACTAGTTTCACAATGTAAAAAAAAAATATATATCCTTATTATTTCAATGAAATGAATTATATCGTCTGCTATGAGCGAATTGAGCATGCCTTTTTTTAACACTTTCCAACATAGTTGAAAAGTGTTTATGACTTCGGTTTGTCTGGCCGTATGGCCGTCTGCCGTCTGTCCGTGCTCTAACTCCCATAAATATGCTCGGATTGCGCTGCAATTTTTATATGTTATTGTCGTTATCTATAGCATGTTCCCTATTTCAACTGAAGTGTGTAGCACTTATATTTTTTTTACAGGGACACTCAAAAGAATTCCGTTACATTAGGGTCTAAGGGGAAAAATCATTTGCTGTTTATTTTAATGTTGTTACGCAATTTCAAATACATTGTAATTGATATATATCACTAAGGTGTATTACAAGAAGCTTACTATATAATATGGTGTGCATAGCACTTATAGTTACAGGGACACTCAAAAGAATTCCGTTACATTACGGTCTATAGAGAAAAATCGTTTGCGGTTTATTTTTATAATGTTTCACTTTTTCAAAATATTTAAATTGATATAAGGTCCATTACAAAAGGCTTACTATAGAGTAGTGTGTGTATAACATTCATCGTTCATTTACAGGGACACATAAAATAATTCGGTACTGTCTGTTAACAATAATTGCTGGAAGTGCTTTTTCAGTTGCTGAACGCGTTTTTAAATTTAATTCATTTTTTGGCTGTATTTGGTGTGCATAAATTCTGTAGATCATATACAGGGCAGCACAAAAGTTCGCGAACACATTTCCGTTTATTGACAGAAACTCCAGAAGGAGAATTTTAAACTGTGCTACGCGTTTCCTAACTAAACTAAAATTTAACATCCTATGTAGTATCTATACAAATCTATAGATTACATACAGGGCTGAATAAAAATATTCGGATATTTTTCCGAATATTGTATATGTTGGAAATATATGTTGGAAATTCCTGAAATTACGTTTTTAAATATGTGATGCGTTTTTCAAATTATTTACTTAGATGTTATACTTCAGCTTATTAAACGTTAATGATTTGTAAAATTATTTTGGAAGCGTTGGAAAGTGTTACATAATCTATGCTTAACTCATGATTTTTTGTTCTTGTTTTTCCTTATTACGTATATCACGTTTACAAATGAGAATTCTTTTTCTACACCAGACAGCACTGTAAAATTCACCATGGAGATCTTGCTTTGCGAATGATTACGTCCATGGTTTAATATTTTTATGACTCATAACGAACGAATCTCCTGTGTTTATTTACTCTAATGGGTTGAGATATTCGGCTGTTAACGTAATTCCCACTGAAGTTATCTCAGAATCTATACATTTTTTAATGTAATTCATCTCTCAAACAAACAATTTTTTTCAGAGATATTTCTAAAATGCTTTTCCGCTTGGCATATGAAAAAAGAAGTGGTTTTCCTTAGTCACATGACTTGCACTTTTATTATATAGATTACGTACGATAGGATTTAATAGAATAAAGAAAACTTTTATTCATATCTTTTTAAGTTTTGATTCGATTTTCATAAAATTTGAAATGATTCGACAAAATTCTGCAACGATTATATATATTAAATTTCAAACCATTCAGTTGGGTAGATTTTGCGCTGTTATATGCGGACAGACGGACGGACCAGATGACGACTCTTGGTGCTACGTATTTCTATAATTACGAACGCACCTAAAAAATGTGAAGCGCAGTGAAACATTAGGCGTCATCAAATCAGTAAAGATTTTTTTCATAGGCTGGTACATTTAAATATAATTGAAAATTCAAAAAATCGTTTAATCAGACATTAAAAACATGTCAGATTTTAGACTTTTGCTTTTTTTAAATTAAATTTAATGCTAAAGTAAATAATTTCTCAGTCTTTATCTACGCAACAAAATTCTTTAAAATTGCTCCATTATCAGGTGAAAACTTCTATATTATATAAACTAGATGATATCGTATATAGAGTTCTGCAGAGTGAGGTTAATTCTTATTTGTTTTAAGTAGTAAATAAGTATAAAAGTAAAAATAGTTTTAAAAAAAAAACACTCTTTTATATGCATTCAATGTTTATGTTTAAAATAACTTTTATGCTTTTTATTTAGTGCGGAATTGAAATATTTTATGAGAGAAGAAAATTTTCAGTAAAGATTTTTTTCATACGCTGGTACATTTAAATAGGCTTGAAAATTCAAAAAATCGTTTTAACACTAGAACAACCATGAGCCGTCATTTTGACGGTTACCAAATGAATATATTCCGATTCGAACCAGAAATATTTTTTAAAAATAAATTAAATAGAAAACTCACAAAAATATGTTAAATGAATAAGTTAATTAGTTTTAAATAAAAATTCTGTTGCGAAATAATTTTATAAAACTTGAGTAAAATTTCCGGTAGTTCTACTGTTAATCAAACAATGAAAGACAAGTCATATTTTAGACCTTTTTTTTTTTTTTAATTAAAAATAATGCTGAAGTAAAATAATTCTTCAGTTTTTATCTACGTAACAGAATTCTTTAAGATAGCATAATTATCAAGTGAAAACTTCTATATTACATAGGTGCCAACCTCTCATTAATATTCCGTAATATGTGGGTTAATTTGACCCAGTTTAAAAACGCTTCACACCAGAAATATTATTGGATGAATCTTTATTTATCCAATTTCAGGTTTCTACGTGGAATTTATTTAATTTCATTTCTTAAAAAAAATTCTGGTGCGAAACGTGTTAAACCTGGGTCAAATTAACCCGCATATTACGGAAAATTAATGAGAGGTTGGCACCTATGATATTATATAAGCTAGACGATATCGTAGAGTTCTGCACGCGTCAGGTTAACTCTAATTTGTTTTAAGTAGTAAATACGTATAAAAGCAAAAATATTCTTTTATAAACTTTCAATATTTATGTTTAAAATCACGCCTAATTTCCTGACTGCAATTCTTGTTTTTTCAGAAAAAAAAAAAAAAAAAAAAAAAAAAAAAATCCATTACAAAACGTTAATTTGACATGGGATCCGATTATTGAAAATTCAACGCTTTGATTTACCCTACTGTAAAGCCAATACAATTTTTTTAATCAAAAGAAAATAAAGTAAAGTTAGAAAATATGAAACATTTTGCATTATTCAATTATGTTACAGCAAGCAATAACCATCTTTGATAGACCATTTTCATGTATCAGAATGAGTAATGCTGGTTAAAGTATCAGTTTTAATTTCACATTGGTTAATTGTACATGTTATGCATCAATACTTTTTACTTTCTTCTATCTTTACAAGAAGAAAGTATTGGATTCATAAAAATTTTTGACTTCCGGTTTTCGACGGATTTATACGTTTTAGAAGGTCCTGAACACGATTTGACTGTTTTTAGAAACAGTCTGTCCGTGAGTCTGTGACTCTGTCTGTCTGTATGTATGTGACAAAAATTTTGTGGGCGCTCTATTTCAAGAACTAATGCACGAAATTTAATAAAACTTTATATTCAGTTAGTCCCTGATATAAATTGGTGCTGATTAGTTTTTGGTGAAAATTGCCTGATAGGTGGCGCTGCTATGCTGCATTTTTCGAGATTTGCACAATAGCTCTATCTCAAGAATTCATGCACTTATTTTCATGAAACTTCAGATTCAGTTAGAACTTGACATAAATAGACGCTGATTGCGTTTTGGTGTAGATATCCCAACAGGTGGCGCTGCTATACCACTTTTTTCATGATTTTTACTATAGCTATATCTCAAAAAGTAATGCATGGAATTTCATCAAACTTCAGATTCTGTTAGACCTTGACATAAATAGATGCTACTTACGTTTTGGTGTAAATAGTCCAACACGTGGCGCTGCTATGCATAGAGAGATCCTACATAAGAGAGAGATTGGACTTTGACGAAATGTCCGCCATCTTAGTTCCAAATTCGACAGTTCGCCGTTGAACACAATACAATTTCAATAGCGTTTGACACTTTTCGATCTATTTTAAAATCATGTTAAAATCGTTTTATATCGCCTCAGAAAAGATGCAGAACATACATATGCATACACTTTCACTTTAATAAATAAAAATTCTATGAAATGCATTATTTTTATTTGGATGAACTAGAGGATTATTTCGAATCTGATTGGACGTAGATGAATGTTTTGAAATAGGTTAATAAATTTTGATACTCTTAAGCGATGGGAAAAAAATACAAAAATGTACTTTGTAGAATTCACGTTTTTTATTTATTGAACTTTTGACGCTCTCTTGACAATATATATTAAAATTATTAATCGAATAGCTTTAATGGAATTGTCGATTTTTTATGGTTTCAAATTAATAAATAAAAAACTAGATGGCTTATTTAGTACATAAAATAAAAATAATAATGTTTTGAATAAATAAATAAATTAATGAATTGTTAATTATCGAATATTCATTTATGTATAAAATTCACAATTTTCAGACATACATATGTTAACAACAATTCCCTATTTGATTATCATACTTTTAAAACATTATTTCAGCATCTACTAATACTAGTATACTATATTTATCGGATCTGTATATTTATATTTTTTTAAAGTGATAGCAGTAGCTAGAAATTAATTTAGAAAATAAAATAAGAATCTCTTCAGTGCAGATTTTAACCTAAACTTAACTAATGCATATTTTTAAAGGCGTATGGTCAATATTTATTATTATAAGTTTTAAATCTTCAATGCAAAAAAATAGCTAATTTATAGGAAGGATCCGACAAAATATTAAGGTAATATATTAAGGATAAGGTATAGTAATGGAAAATGCGTTTCAATAACTACATGGTTCAAGCGAATATTTTTGCGAGGACAGAGAATGCCAGGATCTCTTCAACCGTATTAATGGAAAATGCATTTATTTGTAGATGGTTCCGATGAATATTTTTGAATAATTAATATTTTTAATTAATGTGATTTTTTTTTTGTAAAGCTTTCGGAACATTTTCCCAATGGTAGTTATAATTTGTTAAATTGCAATTTTTTTTGGCTGTATGAGCAATTATTCAAAAATCCTTCAGAGCGCAATGGTGTCTGACGAATGCTGAACTTGGAACTAAATTGGCGAATTTCCCAAATCTCCCGGCGCGCAAATGTCCAGTCTCTCTACAGATTCAAGGTCACTAGCATTTTTGAGTATTTACACGATGTTAGCTATACTCATATCTCAAGACCTAATGCACGAAATTTAATAAAACTTTAGATTCAGTTAGACCTTGATAAATTGGTCCTGTGAATTTGGTGTATGTGAATTTGTATGAGATAGAAGAAAGTTTTGGGATTGGCACATCCGACTAGTTTAAATAATGCTTACTGTTTTAAGATTTTTGAATTTACAAAAATTGTCTTTAAAAAGTGCACCGAAAGTTAAATTTTGAATTGAAGTTAATTTTTAAAAATCTATGTATGTATGTATTGTAAAGAATTGATTTTCGTCATATATGTGCTGATATGTGTGGTCCGAGGTTTTCCGTGAGAAGATTTGAGAAAGACTGTTTCATGCATATTTTCTCACGTCGGCGTTATTTTGAAGTGGTGTGAAATGCCGAACTTCTTTTGTGAATCAAGGGAAACTCTAGAACAGTGATGGATAGCCTAAATCTCCCAAGGCGAAGTTCTTCGCTCTAATGCTTGCCGGTCCCGTGAGAAAATGTATTTCCATGGGAAAGTGAATATAACAAGACTTATGTCCACTTTTTTGGATAAACCAATAACGGACTAGTTTTGAGCGGGGAGTCTGGTTACCAGATGGTCCTAAACGAGGGGCCCTAGCGTACCCCTCCTCTGACCAAATCCCCTCCCACTGTGAAAATCATGAGCAAGATAATTTTGTATTGAGAGGTTAATTCGAGGGAAGGAACGTGAAGTGTTGGTTCTCTAGTTGACAGGACAGGAAACGCCAGGTTTCCAAAACGGCGGAGATAAAAGCGGAGAGGCACCAAACCTCTATCAAAAAGTGATCTTCTGATCATCCCGGGGAAAGTTACCCTAAATCAAGAAGTGCCAGACTTCTTTAAGTGAAAAGAGACGCACCCAGGGTCTGAGGAATTACGCGATATTCCTGTAACGAGTCATTCGTTGGAACTGAAAGGACTATAGAAACCTTATACGAATTCTCTTCGAAAATTCTAATAGACTGAAATCACTGTAGCAAATTGTGGAACTGGACATTCAACTAGACAACTTTTCTTTTGAAATTTAATCATTATGCTGAGGACCCTTCAATTTTATTCTTTATTTTATTTAAATAGTGTAATTCCATATTTTCTTACTTCCATGAAGGATTTATTATGTTTATACAATAAAAATTCTGAGTAGAGGCAAGGAATAGTTTTTTTCGCTTTGTCCGACAGCTACCTCTAACATCCTTAATCGGATCAGCGGCGACTAAAAGGCTTTACAGTATATATATATATATAAATAAACGTGTGTGTCCCTATATTTCACGTTGCAGCCATATTTACCCAGCGCAGACCACTGGTGTTTGGTAATAGCCTCAAGTCTCCCATCATGCACTATGGTGCTTGCATGTCAGTAGCTGTGGGGGTATAGGAGATATGGTGTTTGAAAGTGGTCGACCGAGGATATTATCATATACACGTGTGTGTCCTTATATTTCATTTTGCAGCCACAACTACCAAGCGCAGACTACTGGTGTTTGTGTGTGGTACTAGCTTCGAGTCTCCCGTTATGCACTTTGGTGGTTGTATATCAATGGTGGTTGAAAGTGGTCGATCTAGGGTATTTTCATATTTTGCCAAAGTATTCTAAAATATGTTTGAAATCTTCTTCAACGGGAATTGGTTCATTCAATTTAACATGAACTAATTAAGATATAGATAACTAAATAAGGTGATTTCGCTCCCCCTAGCGGTAGAAATTGAAACTAAACGATATTGCAGCGCGTGCATTGCATGACTGCCATACAATGCCGTAAGCAGAGGGGACGAGTGCCGGAGTTTCGTTCGGAAAGAGATTTGTTTGGAACAAAATGCGCGCCAAATATAACTATTTTTATGGAAACCGCAAAAGAAAGTTACTGATTTCCGGGCAACGCTGGACCGACCCGCTAGTATGATTATATGCTTAAAATGCATGTTTATGTATAGATAAAACACACACAAATAGGGGTGTTAACCCTAAGCTCGTTTCATTTGCGTATCTGTGATTCTTTCTTAGACACAATTACTCGGTACTCGTCCGAGTAGTTACTCGGCTACTGGGCCAAAGTACTACTTGCTACATCACTATTAAAAGGCTTATCAAATTTTAAAATGTTATTAATTTTTAAAAAGAAAAATCACAGAAACAAACACAAGTCACATAGGCTTGCAATTAACTTTTTTAATCAAAATTCAGATTCTCCTTACAAATCGAACATATTCTTTCAAAACTTTAATATTAATGAATATATTTCATCGAAATTTTTATCTAACATACCTTGCTTTGTGAGAAATGCAATGACATGAAGATAAGCGCTGGTAACCATTTGTGTTCAAGTAACGCTGAGTCAAACGTTACCTATTTCGAAATGTAGTTTCTAGCTCGGTTAAAAATTTCGTTTGACATTTTAATGTATATTATGCCCTTTTAATTGAGCTTTTATTGCCGTTCTGTACTCTTTGAAATCCAGAGAATTCATACGATTCTAACGATATTCTGTTTGTCTAAAATAGGTAATCCTCTGAAACTTTAGGCGTTACATTCGGTCCTACTTACATATAGGGGAAGGCCGGGCAAAGTGGTCACCCAATATAATGACGTCACCAGAGCGCTGGCATTGTGTGGTTTGTGGTCAAACTATTTCGTTTGATGGCAGTAAATAACCAGACAATCGTTGAGCAATGTGGTCCCATGTTTTATAATTTAAGAACGTGTTTTCTAGTTTTTGAAGTTTGTGATCTAAGGTTTGTGATCTTATGTTACATACAATAACAAGAACCTGTTGTACTTGCATTTATTTATTGAATGTGTAAAGAAAGAGCATGTTTTTAGCTTCACATTGTTGTTTGAGTGGTCGCTGACTGTTCATTAGTTTCCACTGTAGAACGTATTTTCTGTCATGGCTCCCAAACGGGCAAAGTGTACAGGCAGGGTTGCAAGGTTGGTTTTTTTTTAATTCAATAAAATAAACTTTTACAAAAAAAAATATTAACCGACTTAAAAAAAGCACTAAAAAGTATTAAATAATTCTTTAAAATTCTCTAATGACAAAATATTATCCATTAACCACAAATCTGATATCATGTGTCGGAATAAAAATGATAAATTTAATATGTACAGTTTCATACCCACCAAACATGGATTTTCGAGAGAATATATTTTACAAGAGATGAATATACAGACTTATGATTCAGTTTACGAATATATACATATGAAAAGCAATCAATTACTTTTTGAAGTCGGTGCCAAACTACCTTAAGTTTAGTAATAATTGTGAATATATTGTACCTAGTATCTACTAATTTATCGATTGGGGTTGTTTGGCACCGACTTCAAAAAGTAATTGATTGCTTTTCATATGTATATATTCGTAAACTGAATCATAAGTCTGTATATTCATCTCTTGTAAAATATATTCTCTCGAAAATCCATGTTTGGTGGGTATTAAACTGTACATATTAAATTTATCATTTTTATTCCGACACATGATATCAGATTTGTGGTTAATGGATAACATTTTGTCATTAGAGAATTTTAAAGAATTATTTAATACTTTTAGTGCTTTTTTTTTTTAAGTCGGTTAATATTTTTTTGTAAAAGTTTATTTTATTTCCTACTTTTTAGTTATTAATACAGTAATAGACAATTATCTTGATTTCAATATCTGCTGAATAAATAAGTAATTTGTAATAGAAATTATAATTTACCAAAATTATCCATTAAATAAATATTTTTTTAATAAAATCTTTGACAGAATCAAATTCTTGTCAATCTGGACGACAACTGGAAAAATATCGCCAAATTTGGCGATCAAAATATGTTGCCATAAATGAAGCCAACGTGGTTATAGTTGACTAATTTGACGAAATTCTCATTCAGATTGACGAGAATTGGGAATGAATCTTCTGTAATCCACGCATTTTTTAATTTTGAAAATTTTTTAACAACAAAATTGTTCTAATCATCAGAATTTGACGAAATCTAAATGGGACCACCAGGGTGTCTTACACTTTTAAACAAAAAAATATATATATCAAAATCGGTGCACATTTACGAAAGTTATGCGTGAACAGGACTAAAACATACATACATACATTGGGTCAAATTATTAACATCCTCCTTTTCTCACCTTCTTCTATCTAAATAGAAGAAAGTATTGTGATCAAAATTTTTTCAACTTCCGGTTTTCGACGGATTTATATGTTTTAGGAGTCAAAGATTCCGAAAAACATGTTTTTACAAAATATCTGTCTGTGCGATGCTGTCTCTTTGTATCAATGAAAAGTGTGTCAAATTATGAAGCAATCTAGAATTGAACGAAATTTCATTTATAGGTTTTTGGCTGTGACCAGCAAGTCCCACTTGAATTTGCGGATATTCTGCCGAAAGCGGGCTCTGTGATAGCGATTTTTGTTCCATTTAAATTATTGTATCATTGAAAAGTGTATTAGGTTAACTACAGTACTGAACCAAATTTTTTGTATGTGTTTTTTGCTATGGCCTGCAGGTCCCAGTTGAATTTGGGGATATTCGGCAAGAAGGAGGCGCTATGATAGACACTTAAAGATTTCAAATTCAAAAATATGTACAAAATCGTTAAAAATATTAGAAATCCTAAAGGTTTTTTTCAATTGAATGTTCAGCCTTGATCCAAGGATACCGGAACAATTTTTGTTTTGCCTCTATCTTAAAAAATGCCTGAGATATAGCATTTTTGAAACAAGACAGAAGGATTCCTCCATAAACGGTTTTAATTTAAGAGTTTTAGTGAACATGCTATCTCACAAGTTGTATTTCATTGTTGTAACCATCGTTCTAACTCTCACATTCTCAACACTATATATTCATGTTCGCCAGCGTTAAATTCTCTCCAAGCTAGGCAATATTTGGCGAAATATCAACAAATTTGGCGACAAAAACAAGTTGCCATAAATGAAGCTAACTTGGCTATAGCTAGCATATTTGGCGAAATTCTGATTCAAATTGAATGACGAGAATTGCGACTGAATCTTCTGTAATCGGGTTCCATCCATTTTTATAGCTTGGTGTTTGGCAGTAAAATTAGCTAAAATCTTAAAACCAAGGATTAGGTAGGCTGTCTTTTCCTGCCGGTATAGACCAGAAGGACTTTTCGTAGTTTAGTATACATAATATATCAGCTACAAATAAATTAATCTCTCGTGTAAATATGTTTTTAAATTGAAACTGTTTGGAAGTAATGTTATTTGAGCATTTTAAATATGACGTAAGTTTTCCCATTTAATGTTTTGAACGTGTAATAATTTAATTATTTCTCTTTCTTATTATTTACGCACAAGTATATATTTTTTATAACGTATTTTTCTACATTTACTGCTTTTAACACGTGATCATTTAATTATTGTTTTAAAGTTTTATTTCTGTTTTTGATAGTCACGTGTAAATACGTTTTTTAATTGAAAGGGAATATTATTATGTGCGCTATTTTACAAATTGGCAACAATTCAAATAATGGACTTTTTGAAATATAAATTAAATTATCAAAATAATGGAAATTTGAATAAAATAATTTGCTCTAATGATCAGATTTTGACGAAATTGAAATGGGACCACCTTGGACCCTTACTCTTTCAAACAAAATAAAAATTATCAAAATCGATGCACATTTACGAGAGTTATGCGTGAACAACATAATACATACATACGGGTCGAATTGATAACCTCCTCCTTTTTTTAAGTCGGTTAAAAATTTCGAATTCTTACCGGAAATTCTGAAAAAAAATTTACTTTAAATAATCAGGAAATGTCTGTCATTAAATAAACAAAATAATACTGTAGAGAATTTCTGGTGTGAATGCGAAATTTCGAAATTAAAAAAAGGCCAAACTAGCAACCCTGTGGTCAGGGTAGTGGCCGTTAGAATGGATCAAGTGATGAAGGTTGGATCAGGTGCAATGTTTGTCACCTCTGGGATCATGAAGCCTGCTCACTTCGCGAAGAATATGACGTGGAGTTCGTTTGCGAAACATACAGTGTTTGATTCTGATTTATAATTTTTTATTTGTGTTAGTCAAACTCTTATTGTATTTTCATAATTTTTTTAATCTTTCAGTTATGACAATAAAAATGTTCTAATCATTTAAATGGTGTGTTCAATCTTTTTACACCTGTAGGGCTAAAGTGGCCATGGAGTGACCACTTTACCCGTCTAGGTCGGGCAAAATGGTCATTTTGACCTTTTTTGGAAAAAAACAAATTCTTACTTCCACTTTATTATTTCGTAAAAATTATAAATACCCTTACACTTCTAAGTAGTCACTATAGTTCTATGCAAATTATCAGTTATGTATATGTATTTTAAAGAGTAACAAAAAATCACAAAACCTTGGGATGACCACCTTGCCCGCCCTTCCCCTATACACAGAAATATGTATGAACTCATAAACATTCAATCTTTCATGCCGTATCGCTGTCATTAATTATATCTATATATAAAGAGTGGTGATGAGATCTAGTCTAATCCAGTATTCTGGTTTGTCTAGATAAAGAGGTTATGTCAATAAACATACTAGACAATGTGGCAGAAATAGACGTCAGAAAGAGACAGACCGATAGGCATATATTAATATAGAATACTGCATCATGTTTAATCTGCGTCATAGAAAATACATATGGCATTCCTTTCGAGACAGGATGAAAAATAATAGAAAAAATTGATCGTCAGAGGATGGAACTGCAACCGTAAAACAAATCTAAACCGGAACCTTATTATCATGTCAGAAAAATATTGAAGACAGATTTTTCCTATTTTTCCGGCGCCATGCCATTTCTATCTCTATGAATAATTTAACCAGAATCTGAAAAGGAAAATTATAATATATATGAGAATTTGCGCAAGGATAGTGAGATATAATATTTTTAGAACTTTGAGGATAGAAATGTTTAAACTTGAATGGAAAAGAAATTGTTAAATAAGGTTATAGATTCATTCTTCCTACTTTTACCTGATTGTAGTATACCAAGAATTCTTTTCATATAAGTATAATGTATAAATGCATACAAACGTATGCACAACTTATAGACGGTATCTTTGACTTATTTTATACATCCCTGTATAAAGGAATCAAATACCCGTGTAAGCGCGCTGTTAAAATAAAAACTTCTATCTAGTACATAGATCGTGTAACCCATACAATTTATTTCATTACTTTCATTATGTTTTATATTTCTTTTATGTATCAGTCATTTTAAAATAGATTAATACTTTTGAGTCTCTGACGTCCTACTAATAGGACATGCTTTTACATTTACTGTTATTTTGCCTTTTGTTATTTTCTGAATGTAACAATGATAAGATATGTATGTATACCAGGTGCGACCATAAGTTCGTTAAAACTTTAAAAATTCATTTAAAAGAAACAAATGATGCTAAAAAATTGCGGTTTGCAAGAATCGGATTAGAGGGAAATCGGATTTATTTTTTATTAACAAAAAAATTGTGATTAAAAAAATTAGCGATAGATGGCGCTGGCATACATATTATGAAGCCGGTGCATGCAAATTAGACTTATAGGAAAATACCCATTTCTGCGAAGCAAAGCTGTAGCTAGAAGTGAATAATAGGGTTTGCTCAAAAAAATATAGGGGAGGCTCATATTTTTTCTCTCTCTCTGACATATGCACGCACGAACAAATACACACACACAGATATTTATGATCAAAATATTATATAGAAAGATAAATTAGTGTATATTCATATTCTAGGAACTATGTTTCTTACTAAACTGTTGATAATAACTTCATTTTATACTAAGAAAATAAATGGCTGCAGAGTAAAAATTTCCAGTGTATAATTATAGTGGTGAAATAATAAGTGATGATGTCAACAAGTAAATAACTAGTCGGATGTGTCAATCCCAAAACTTTCTTCTATCTCACATAGGTTTCGCATACACTAAAAATAATCAGCACCCATTTTTATCACTGTCTAACTGAAGCTCAAGTTTTATTAAATTCCGTGCAGTATTTCTTGAGATATGACTATCGCCAAAATCGTGTAAATCCTTCAAAATGCTGCATAGCAGCGCCACCTGCTGGGTGATTTTTACCAAAAACTAATCAGCACCAATTTATATCAGAGACTAACTGAATCTAAAGTTTTATTAAATTTCGAGCATTAGTTCTTGAGATAGGGCTATTGCGGAAATCGCGAAAAATGCTGCTTAGCAGCGCCACCTGCCGGGCGATTTTTACCAAAACCTAATCAGCACCAATTTATATCAGGGACTAACTGAATCTAAAGTTTTATTAAATTCCGAGCATTAGTTCTCGAGATAGAGCTATTGCGGAAATCGCGAAAAAAGGTGCATAGCAGCGCCACCTGCCGGGCGATTTTTACCAAAACCTAACCAGCATCAATTTATATCAGGGACTAACTGAATCTAAAGTTTTATTAAATTCCGAGCATTAGTTCTTGAGATAGAGCTATTGCGGAAATCGCGAAAATTGCTGCATAGCAGCGCCACCTGCCGGGCGATTTTTACCAAAAACTAATCAGCACCAATTTATATTAGGGACTAACTGAATCTAAAGTTTTATTAAATTCCGAGCATTAGTTCTTGAGATAGAGCGCCCACAAAATTTTTGTCACATACAGACAGACAGACAGACAGACGGACAGACAGACAGACAGACAGAGTCACAGACAGACATTTTCTAAAAATAGTCAAATCGTGTTCAGGACCTTCTAAAACGTATAAATCTGTCGAAAACCGGAAGTCGAAAATTTTCATGAATCCAATACTTTCTTCTTGTAAAGATAGAAGAAAGTAAAAAGCTTACACTTCACCTGTTTCATAAAGAGTTGCAACTTTTAATTTTTTTCTTAACATTCCCTGCCCTTAAGGATTCTAAGTTGTATTTTTATATGATAAAAAACATTAACAAAATCAAGGATGTATTTTGCATTTTAAAATTAATATTATTTTTAAAACACTTATTTAAACTAATTTAAAACACTTATTTGCAGTTTTTATACATATATTACAATTTAGTATTTGTGCAAAAGACCCCCAAACTAAGTTCGATTTTTGAACAGAGTTTTCTTTAGTGACCTCGGAATATTTCCCAAGGGAGGGGGGGGGGTGCTCAAATACTTTTAGGGGAGGCTGAGCCCCCCCCCCCCCCTGGCACCCCTCTAGCTACGGCCCTGCTGTGAAGCATCTGACAAGCTTCAGTATCCAAGCAAATGAAACAGGCTCTTTTCTCGTCTTCAGTCATTTTGCCGTGCGGAATTTTCGCAATTCTTCAGTTGCTGATTCCCCGTTCTTGTAAAAGAGTTTAACCAACACCGCTTGATCTGGTAACGATAGCATATTGCTGGCATCGAATGAAGAATCTGTGTGCATTGCGGGGTTTTATTGACAGCCTGATTTGCATAAATCTTTTTCATATTATGCATGCAGTGCCATCTATCGGTAATTTTTTAACCACAATATTTTTGTTATTAAAAAAAATCCAATCTCTCTCTAATCCCATTCCTGTAATTTTCTCTAATCTCATCCTGGTAATTTTAGTTTTTTCATGCTAAAAAACAGCTATACAAAAGTTAAATTCCTAAGTAGAATTGAAAGATATTAATTTAATCGATCACCTTCTTTGCTATTCATAATGCTTAAGTATTTCGGACACTTAAAGTAAAATATGAATTTTCATGTATAAACTGTTTAAAGGCTTATTAAAACGTACTTAACTCTCTATACATGGTCCTGTCTGCCAGATTGTCCAACCTACAAGATTGAAAGCATAACTAAGGGGCGAAATTCCTCCGATCAATGTATGGCAGCGCTCTGTTAACAAAGCACAAAGGCGACTCAGCACAGCACGATTTATTTAAGTCTTGTTAAATGATGCAATGAACACAGTATTACTTGTTAGAGATTAACAATGATGACTAATGCACTGCAATGCCTGCGCTTACTCGTCCTTCTATTTGAGCTGAAGTTATTTTATAATTCTCTAGCTGACCCGCCCGATGTTGTCCGAACCCGTGATAATAACCTTAAATAAACCTCAGATTTGTATGATTTTAAATCTTTAACCCGATTTTGCATGAATTTATATTTTTAAATAAAAAACTCGTGAAAAATATTGATAATTAGTGGTAAAAACGCTCGTAAGAAGACGTTTTTTTTTTCACATGGGATCGTTTCATGATTTAAAAAAACAGTTCTTGTTGGCCGAACTCTTTCAAATTTTTATTGGTTACAACTATAAAGTTTTTGCAGTACGTGTAAAAATTTTGTGAAAAAATATTGATATCTAGTTGTAAAAGAAATTTGTTTTCTTTTCTATTTTTTTTTTCGCCTCTGGTCCCTTAACATAACAAAAAATACTTCTTACATTCTGTGAAATTTTAATCGGTTTTAAATATAACTATCCAAGCCCTCTTAAAAATTTCGTGAAAATATATGCATATTTAGAAGTTAAAACATGAGCTGAAGACGAGCGCAGTCTCGTCGAAACAGCTCGTGTTTTAGCGTTTTCATCGAAAATTTCTCAGATTTGATTTTTTTAACACTTTCCACAACATAGCTAAAAAGTGCTTATAAATTCGATTTGTCCGTCTGTCTGTCTCTCTGTCTGCCGCCTGTCCGTGCTCTAACTCGCGTAAATATACTCGGATTGTCCTGCAATTGATACATGTTATTGTGTTTTACAATGGCATGTTCGGCATTGAAAATTAAGTGTGTAGCACTTATACTTCGTGTACAGGGGCACTCAAAAGAATGCGGTTACATTATGGTCTATGGGGAAAAATCCTTTGCAGTGTATTTTAATGATGTTGCACTATTTCAAATATATTGAAATTGATAAACATCGCTGAAGTGCACTACAAGATGCTCACTATCGAATATAGCACTTATAATTAGTTTACAGGATAGCTTAAAATAATTCCGTTATATTATGGTCTATGGGAAAAAATCGTTTGCGGTGCATTTTAATAATGTTACACTATTAAAAATTTATTGAAAGTGTTATCATTCTCTAAGGTGACTAAAACATGCTTTCTGTAGAATATGGAGTGCGAAGCATTTGTCATTCATTTGCAGGTCCACGCAAAAGTATTAGGTTGCATGATGGTTTATGGGGAAAAACTGTTTGCAGTTTATTTTAATTCTGTTACACTATTTGAAATATTATGAAACTGATATACATTACTGCGGTTTACTACAAGATACTTGTTGTAATGATGTGCATAGCATTTATCGTTCATTTACAGGGACACAGAAAAGATTTCGAATACAGTACCGTATCCGAAGTATTATCAATAAGCGATAATTGCTGGAAGTGCGGTTTCAGTTAGGTTTGCGTTTAGCTAAATTTTTGCACACTATGTGGTATGTATAAATGCTATACATCATATGCAGGGCTACACAAAAGAATTCGTTAGCAGCGTAAATTGCTTAAAGACCCCTTTTTTATCGAGTTATGCATATTGAACGTGAAATATATTTAGTATTCTAAGAAATTTTTGTTGAATATAAATAAAATTATATACAGAGCCACACAAAGAACTGGATACATGGCCACCTCTGTATGAAAATTTCTGGTAAGTATGATTTTAACAGTTTTCAGCGTGCTTTTGCCTGAATTAAACTTTAGCTTAATATGTGGTGTGTATAAAAATCTTACGGTTACAGCGCTGTACAAAAGAATTTAAATATGTTTCCGTCTGTTGGTAGAAACTGCTAAAAGGAAATTTTCAACTGTGTTAAGTGTTTTCTTATACTAAACTAAATTACAACTATACAGAATGTATTCCTAGGCTGCACAAAAGAATGGGAGTACATTTCTGAGTATGGCTGGTAATTGCTGAAATCTGGTTTTCAAATGGGTTTTGCGTTTTTTTTTTAAATATTTACTTAGGTATTTTATTTACCTTATTAAACAGCGAAGGTTTGTTAAAGTATTCTGTTAGTGTTGGAAAGTGTTTCATAATCTATGCTTGATGCATAATTTTTCTTTCTTGTTAAATTCTTCTACTCGTCCGAATGTTTCAAAATTTTCGTAGGTGATATAAATCTGGTCTGCCGTGATGCTTTAAAAATATTATGTCGAAATACCAACGTTTAGTTACTTTTAGCATAGATAAAAGATCGTCTTCGGGAGGCGGGAAGTGACCTACAATCGCGTATTTTTTCGAAAGGGTTAAAATTCGTATTTTTCAAAACCAATCACACCTTCGAAGAGAAGAAGGTCTCAGCTTTAAATAGGTTTTTTTGTAAATCGATCCCTAGAGTAGCGTAGACGTAAGGGAGAAAAAGTCAATCACGAAAACGACCCATTTTGAATTTTTATTTTTTAAAGGGTTAACAACAATATTTTTTAACTGATTGCGGCGTTTAAGATATAAAAGTCCGAAATTTAAGAATATGTCTTCCCTTTTTCCGTATCTCGAACGGTTTCGACCGTAGGAGTTAAAACAAACTGACAAATAAAAACAGCATTTGGTTCTTTCCTTTTAGGCACTCGGAAATCCGGGACTGAACATGCGCGCACGCCTCCGCCGATTTGCAAAAAAAAAGATCGCTTTTTTATGAGTTTTTACTTAATATCTCGTCTAATTATAAAAAAAAATTAAAATCTAAGTCTCTGGTGCACCAGAACCTGCTTAGGGCAATCCTCATACAAATTTTCAGACCTCTGCACGCGGTAGATTTTGCTAGCCATCACCGATATACGGACACACACACATAGAGACAGATCGAATATTATTTTATTAGTATAGCTGGTATTTTTGAGAAAACACGTTGTATAATCAAACGTTGTCTAATTCCCGAACAAGAAGTGAAGGCGTGTAAATATTCATTAATTATTGGATGTAAGTAAATTGCATTCCATGTGATGCTGACAGCTACTTCAGTATTCGGTTTCAGTACTTAAACCTCTCACTTGGAAGCGAGAAACGTTAACTCTGCACTACTGAATCGCATTTTCACTCTTTTTCGTATTTCATTCTACACTTCTTTCAGCATTGCAGCCTGAATTCTGGGACAAAATTCATTTTGAATTTCATGACGAAGTTTTTTGTGGCTTACTATATCGTCCTATAAAACGTTTTTTCTCCAAAACTCGTAATCTGACAAAAATAATTTTCAGTGGGAAAATTCTTAAATGCCCGCATAATTGAAATATTAAAACATATTTAAGTTTTTTAAAAATAGTAATGAAATTGTTGACCAACGCCCTCTTAATAAAATATCATCGTACTTGTGCCTTCGATATTCAGTTACTTTCCTTGATTGAAGCTAGAAATTTAACGAGAACGAAACTAGTCGTTGGGGGCCACCGTAATACTTACCCATCATGGATATGCATAATGTAAAATATTAAAATAAAAATTGTGTAAACTACTTATAAAATGCATTGCAATTCAAATAAAATCGAGGCTTGATGACGTCACAAACTTTAAAGGCTCGATTACTGAATTGCTTAAAAGAAACATCCTTATAACTCCAAAAATAATAATCCTATTAACTAGCGATTTATTGCATCTGATTAAGCGTCAAATTTCCAATTAAAATATATCTTTGAAGTGAAATTTGGATGAAATACAGGGTCATGAAAAATCGAAGAGTGTGGCAAATAGGATTCCAAATATCTCGGCAACGCATTATCCGATCGACTTCATGCTTTATGCAAAATTTATGTTTTTTTATTGTCTTTTATATTCATTTCTTAAAATAACCAATTTCGAAAATTTTTATATACCTTTTATCAGAAAGAATATTTCGAGAGTCCGAAAAAAATAGTTCCGGTTAATCGAGGTTATTGAAATGAAATAGGCTTCTTCCCATTATTACATACTAAGTACATACCAAATTGCAAGTATCTATCTCAATTTTTTCGGGAGATAGAGCGTTTACAGACACACAGACAGACACACAGACACACACACGGACGGCAAAAAATTTTTTCTAAAAATATGTTTTTCGGAATCTCCAGTGTCTGAAACGTGTAAATCCGTCAAAAAAAATTTTTCGATTTTCAAAACGATTACAAGACTTACCCTATACTACGTAAGATGGGTAAGTAAAATTATGCATTAGGCATTGATTATAAAACACTTTTCGACACTAATAGAATTTTATTAAGAAATTTCATTTGTTAATACAATGAAATCGATCATAGTCCTTCCTATAACGGAATTCTTTTGTGTCTCTCTATAAACGAACTATAAATGCTACCTACTCTATATTCCTGAAAAAGCGTGCTTTGGTCCATGCTTCGGTGATGTATATCAATTTCATTATGTTTGAAGTATTGTAACATCATTAAAATGCATCATAAACTATTTTTCCTCACTGACCATAATGTAACTGAATTATTTTGTGCACGGAGAAAAATGACACTTTCAAATCTGAGTAAATTGATGTTTTCATTTTGTTATGAAACTTTTTGTTTCAAATGTGTCGAGACGACCCAATGCTTCCAATTCTGAAATACCAGAAATACTCAAAATATTGAAACATGCACATACTCAAAACTGAGCACATAGAGCTCAATTCATACTCATTTTTGAAACATGGACATACTCAAAATTGATTAGAATCTGATCAAACACATTTTTGAAACTTGGAAATACTCAAAATGAGCACATAGAAGTCAGTTCATACTTATTTTTGAAACATGGACATACATATGAGCACATAATGTTTTATTCTTGAGTGTGTGCATGTTTTCAGAAATGATTATATACATGTTTCAAACTTGAGTAATTTTTATTCGGAACCATTTTGATATGCGACATACTCAGATTTGAGTATTTTTTGTTGAGTTTTGAAAATGCCGTTTTTAGAGAGTGTGTCCCGGTAAATCAACTGTAAATGCTGTACACTTCATTTTTAATACCAGATATTCTACAGTAAATATCAATAACCTACAAAAAGTACATGGCAATCAGAGTATATTCACGATAGTTAGAGCACAGACAGACAGACAAGCTGAATCCATAAACACTTTCAAACTATATGTTGGAAAGTGTTAAAAATGAAAATATAATTTACAAAAAAAATCATTCATTTGAACTTAACCTTCTTTCTATAATGATAACAAACAACTTTAGGTAACCATAATTTATGTTAATCTGTTTAGACGATGATATCGCAAGAGTGCATTGAATGCTAATGCCGGCCGTCAGATTCTTTTCTGAAAATCGATTTTCTCAACAGCACATTCGCTTATAAAGATTTTTTTTCTTTTATTTTAACAAAAAGAATACAACGAATAAAATCTTAATGAAACAACTTCAATATCGCAATCTTTTGTAGTTTCACGACGGCTTTAAGCGATGATGATTTATTTATTATTATACCATTTATCTGTTATACTATAATTCTACTTTTCTATATATTGTTTTAATATCGATAATACTACTTTATACTGTACTATATCGATGTTAAACAAAGCAGAATTTGATAAGAAGAGAAAATGAATGTCATGTTACATATAAAATAAGAAAAACAAGCATTAGCAGTGCCCGATTAACCTCTGAAGCTAATAAGCTAGCACAGAGTAACATTTGGGGGGCCTGTTCATTCAGGAAAGTTTTCTAAATACACATAAACTCATAAATGCTACAAACATTATTCCACTGAGTGGCCTATAGCCGAGTTCACTTATCTCATTAAACAGCTTTTTTTGTGTATGTCCTGTATATACTATAGATAGACGCAGGGCCTGTTTACCGACGGGTCACATTTCCACCAGTAAAATTTAATAGAAATTTTTCTAAAATATTTTATTTGATATTTCTAAAATATTCAATTATCCCATGAAATTTATCACGTTATAATGTTAGGTATAAAATTAATATTCTGATAATTCATGAAATCAGTCTTGAATTCAGGCATTTTTCTCAGGGAGGTATTCCTGCAGCTTACACTGCTAGACGGGAGGGGGGGGGGGTCACAACCGGTCCACCCCTGAATTCAACACTGTATGAAATGATTTTGTCAAATTTTTGCTTTTCAAACAGAAATCTTAAACCATTTTTACTATCTTACTAATAAAGTGTTTTTTAAGTAACTTGCATTAGATGGGGGGGGGGGGGGGGGGTGCGATGTATATAATGCCACCGGTCCCAGGGCCTGATTACCGACGGGGCTCACTTCCACCAGTAAAATTTAATATAAATTTTCGTCTTTTAAAACGTTCTATTCATGAAAAAAAAATCTTTTTTACTGGTGAAAGCGTGCCCCGTTGGTATTCAGGCTCTGGATAGATGTGTATTTGTAGTATACAAGGCGTTCCAAAAAGATTGAAACGTGCATTACATTTTAATTTGTTGGAGGTATGATGTAAATGAGGCAATGTAAATTTCAAAAGCGTACAGAATAAGGTAGGATGTGAGGTTATGGTTATGAAATATTTCTGCCATAGTAGAGAAGAAACAACGTTCCGACCTCAGGAGGAGGTGTGAGGTGCGAGGAGAGAGGAGGGCTCCTCCTCACAAAGTGCCCTCCTCCTCCAAAGTGCCCACCTCCTCCCAAAGTGCACCACCTCACACCTCCTCCTGAAGTGCCCACCTCCTCCCGAAGTGTCCTCCTCCACCACCTAAGATAAGGGGATTAGTGTTAATTAATTTTAATTGCGGGACTTTTTTCGAAGCCATTTTTTTTTTTCGCGGAGAATTTTCTACTAGAATACGAGGTGTGTTTCAAGGGATTTATTTTAGCGAATTAGAAATTTAATTAATTTTAATTGGAGAACTTAGAAATTTTTCGAAGCAAATTTTTTTTTTTCAACGAGAGTAGGGTATTCCAAATATATGTTAGAGTATATTTGAGGAGAATTTTAAAAGTCAATAAGGGTTTAATTATAAATAGTGAATAATTAATTTTAATTGGGGAACTTAGACATTTTTCTAAGCAATTTTTTTTTTCAACGAGAGTATACAGTTTGAATAGGAGTATATGCAGTAGAAGTGAATGAATAATTAAAAATAATAATTAAAAAGGGTCATTCATTAATTTTAATTGGGGAACTTAGAATTTTTTCGAAGCAATTTTTTTTTTATCTAGAGTAGGTCATTCGATATACATGTTAGAGTATATTTGAGAAGAATTTTAAAAGTCAATAATGGTTCATTTAAAAATGGTGAATAATTAATTTTAATTGGAGAACTTAAGAAATTTTGGCGAGATTTTTTTTCCCTCAACGAGAGTACGCAGTTTGCATGTGCAGTAGAATGGTAGATGCTAGTAATTAAAAAGGGTCATTCATTAATTTTAATTGGCGGACTTCAACATTTTTGGGGCAAACAGACGCGTTTTAATGAATTCGATATAGGTTGTGGTAAAAAATATAGGGTCCCGTATGAATTATACTGTACTCAATTTAATAGCTCCCCCCCTCCCCCTCCCTTTTTTTACCCAGAGGGGTCCTTCAATTGAAGTTAGGCTAACAATACAGATTGGTATAAAAAGAAGAATTTTAACGTATATATAAAAGTGTAAATAAACAAGTATGAAAAATCATGCGTAGCGACATAATTCATGAATCACTTTCCAACATCATTGAAATGTTATGTGAACAAAATATAATTTTACCAGCTAGTGCATAGTTAATTAAAATAGTGAACAGATCCCCTTTATAAAAAAAAGGAACCCTTCACAAAAGTGCAATTATGCATAAGGATCCTTCATAAAATCAGATAATTTACACTTTACCCTGTTTTTTTTTTTTTCAATTCAAGTTAGGCTAAAAATAAAGCTTACACATCGATAGGTTCAAAATATAGAAATCCTTCAAAAGAAACTAGAAAAAATTAAAGATTTAAGACCTGCTCATAAAATAATGCGACTACCCAGCGCCCTTCACAAATAATATAACCCTATTCCTATTCGAATCCCATTGACCTTCACAAAATAAATCGAATACATTCATGTTATTTTATAGCGACAGAAATACGAGAGACCTTTCATAAAAATCCAAGATCACTGTTTGAAAGAAAAGGCCCCTTTGCAATGTACCCTGTAAAAGTATTTTAAGAAATAGACTGCTATTCTCAAATGAATACGAATTCATGCAATGTAAAAATCTGGAGGCACGGCAGTGCCTCCGCCAAGTCGAGAGAGGACAGCCGTAAGCATACTTTTCTGGAAGCAACTCAGGGCACTTTTGACCCCCCCATATCTCCGCGCTGGTGTATCCCAAAAATTTTAAACTTCAATTATAGAGAGTATTTGGCCCACAGGACCAAAATTTAAAATTACAACTTTCTGTCTTTTCCAGTTCAGGCGATATATGAACTCAAACATTCGATTTTTTGTCACTTCTTACTCACTCGTTCACGCGTCATCAAAAAGATTGGGTAGATCCCGTAGCCCCAGAAACTTGACATTTGGAAAAAAGGTAGTGTTTAGGATACAAAGAAAGGAAAAATTATAAAATCCAGAAAATTCGAAAAAAAAACATTCGAAAATTCAACAAATTCCATCAAAATTGAAAATTGAAAATAATACGATTTTGTAGTCTTGGAAACTTAAGATTTGGTGTGAAGGTAGTGTTTAACATCCAGAAAAAGAAAACATCAAAAACACCAAAAAAATCGAAAGTAAAATTGAAAAAATCGAAGAAATTGAAAAAAACCGAAAATTTGAAGACAATCCGATTTTGTTGCGCTAGAAAATTCAAATTAGGAATAAAGGTAGTATTTAGGATACAGAAAAAGGAAAATTAAAAAAATCCAGAAAATTCGAAAAAAAATAAAAAAATTCGAAAAAAATTGAAAAAATGAAAATAATTTGATACGATAACGCTCGTATTTATAAATTAATTTGGATGAAACTAATTGTGTGTATTAAGCTCACCAATGCCTCGACCGAGTTCGTTGGCCAGCTTGGTCCGCCATCTTGTTTCAAGATGGCGGCCACGGAAAATTTTAAAACTAAAATAAATATACAAAAAAGTTAAAAAATCAAGTTTATTTTTTAATTAGGTGTTAGGACTTGATACAAGGATTCCAGAGCATTTTTTGTTTTACCTCTATCTTAAAAATTGGCTGAGATAGAGCAGTTTGAAATTCTAGGGTGGCTGACATTTTGAAACAAAACAGCACATTACAAAAAAACAACGATAAATTTATCGTCAATAATGGTCAAGCAGGTGCAATCCCGAATGAATACTCCGTGTTATTATAACTGTAACTTTGACTTCGAAATTTTGATACGTTGCATTTTCTATTTGTTGATATTTTTGAACTATGATTTATGCTAAGTGAAATGTTGTTGTTGAAGAGGGATTTTCCATGTAAATCCGAAACGTCCAATTTTAATATGTTTTTAATGTTTTATGAAAGTGTATTGTAATGTCTGTAATTTTAATGATTTTAATATAAATTTATAAGTTTTAGTGAACGCGATTTCTCGCAAATTATTTTCTTTCATTGTTGTAATCATTTTCCCAATCATACGCATAAAACTATATATTCATATCCATTAGCGCCAAATTCTCGCCAAACTTGGCGACAATTGGCGAAATCTCGCCAAATTTGGCGACAAAAATAAGTCTTCATAAATGAAGCCAACTTGGCTATAGCTCAATAATTTGGCGAATTTCTTATTCAAATTCAGTGTAAACGAATCTTTTGTAAACGGTTTCTTTGCATTTTAACTTGCTGTTTTCGAGTAACGTTAGCTAAAATTTTAAAACGAAGATATAGGACAGCTACCTTTTCCTGCCGGTACAGGCCGGAGGACTTTTTTATGAGTTGTCGGATGCAATCTATGTTTTGAATTAAATAAAGTAAAACATTGAAAAACAAATCCCACAGGATGGGGATAGTTTGTTTTAGATAGATTTTAAGATAATTGTCCTATTAGCTAGTACACCTTCCGTTATTGTTTTGTGTTATTTTCTCCGGATTATGCTTTTCTTTTCTTTTGTTTACGAATTTTGTAATAGAAAAGTTCCGCTATAGACTGGCTATGTTATAGACCTTTTTTTTTATAGACAGGTTCATTTTCTTTCACACGCTTTACTCTATTTAATTTATATATGAAATATTTGTTGTTAAAAGATGTTGGTCGCACAAAAATTTTCACATCTCTCCCTCCCTCCCGACATTACTGGTTGGTTATGGCTTGATAGTCCTTTCTAAATAAAATCATGGTGATTCTAAGATTCTCTTGATTTATCTCTAAATTGAACATAAACGATCCTAAGGAAACGGATCAATGAATTACTATATTGGCATGAGGAAATTTAGTTGCAGAAAAATGGAGCATATAGCTAACATTAAGTCTAATAGGGAAACCACAACCTTGGCAAGATCTGGAGGCACGGCAGTGCCTCCACCAAGTCGAGAGAGGACAGCCGTAAGCATACTTTTCTGGAAGCAACTCAGGGCACTTTTGACCCCCCCCCCCATATCTCTGCGCTCAAGTTTCCCAAAAGTCTGGAACTTCGTTTTTCTAGAGAATGTGGCAAATAAGACCAAAATTTAAAATTACAACTTTCTGTCTTTTCTAGTTCAGACGATATATGAACTCAAACATTCGATTTTTTGTCACTCACTCATTCACGCGTCATCAAAACGATTAGGTAGATTCCGTAGCCCTAGAAAGTTGACATTTGGAAAAAGGGTAGTGTTTAGGATACAAAGAAAGGAAAAATTATAAAATCCGGAAAATTCGAAAGAAAAACATTCGAAAATTCA
This sequence comes from Maratus michaelseni, assembly GCA_963931845.1. NCBI lineage: Eukaryota > Metazoa > Arthropoda > Arachnida > Araneae > Salticidae > Maratus > Maratus michaelseni. The sequence goes on along the minus strand of OZ007596.1, from coordinate 130,673,012 downwards.
ACGAATTCCATCAAAATTGAAAATCGAAAATAATACGATCTTGTAGTCTTAGAAACTTAAAATTTGGTGTGAAGGTAGTGTTTAGCATCCAGAAAAAGAAAACATCAAAAACACCAAAAAACTGGAAATTTGGAATAAAGGTAGTATTTAGGATAGAAAAAAAAGGGAAAAATTAAAAAAATCTGGAAAATTCGAAAAATTGAAAAATAATTGATCTTGTAGCTTTAAAAACTAAAAATTCAGCGTAAAGGTAGTGTTATAGAGAAAAATGAAAAATTAAAACACAATAAATTCGAAAATAAAATTTAAAAAAAATCGAAAAAGATCGAAAATTTGAAAATAATTCGATTTTGTAGCGCTAGAAACTGGAAATATGGAATAAAGAACACAAAAAAAGAAAAAAAGAAAAAATCTGGAAAATTCGAAAAAAAATTCGAAAAAAATTAAAAATTGAAAATAATTCGATCTTGCAGTCGTAGAGACTTAAAATGTAGTGTAAAGGTAGTATTTACGATTCAAAAAAGTAACTTTTAAAAATTTGTAAAATTCGAAAATAAAATTAAAATATCGAAATATCTGTAAAAAATCGAAAATTTGAAAACAATTCGACTTTGTAGTTCTAGAAACATGAGTTTTAAGGTAATTGTCCTATTAGCTAGTACACCGCCCCTAATTGTTTTATGTTTTTTTCCCCGGATTATGCTTTTTTTTCTTTTTTTTTACGAATTTCGGTATAGAAAAGTTCCGCTATAGACCGGCTGCGTTATGAGCGGTTTCTTTATAGACATGTTTGTTTTCTTTCACAAGTTATACTCTATTTAATTTGCATATGAAATATGGATTGTTAAATGATGTTAGCACCAAAAAAATCTTCACAGCTCCCTCTCTCCTCCCGACATTACTGGCTGGTTATGGCTTGATGGTCCTTTCTAAATAAAATCATGGTGACTCTAAGATTACCTTGATTTATCTTTAAATTGAACCTAAATGATCCTAAGAAGACGGATCAAAGAAATACTATATTGGCATTACAATCAGGAAACTTAGAAGTAAAATCGAAAAATCAATAAATTTATAAAAATTCGAAGGTTTGGAAATAATTCGATTTTGTAGTCCTACCAGCTTGACATTTGGCAGAAAGGTAGGGTGGGTTTAGGATACAAAGTAAGAAAAAATTTAAAAAGCCGGAAAAAAAGACAAAAAAAAAAAAAAAAAAAAAAAAAAAAAAAAACTTCGAAAAATCGAAAAGAGTTTGTTTTATTGAAAATTTCCGGGAATTTTAATTTTAGCTTTCTTTTTATCCTAAACAGTACTTTTGTGCTAAGTATCAAGTATCTAGGCTGCAAGTAATATCTCAGATGGATAGCATCTTTCCTGGAAGCAATTGAGAGTACTTTTGACTCCCCCCTCCCATAACTTAGTGCTTGCCTAGTTACCTGAAATTTCTTTAAGGTAACTTCTTCGAAAATCAGTGGATGATCTCCAAAAAGAGCCCAAAATCAAGAAAAGGAGGATTACTTACAAAAAGAAGTGAAATCTCATCAAAAAGTCACCTGTAAAAAATGTAGCCAAGTCTCGTAACTCATTTACCGTAAAAAGTACTGAGATCGTATAAAGCCAAGTTTAACTATCTTATTAACTCTGAAATTTTCATTCACAAATCACTCCTAGTCTCTACATCTTTAGTTAATTATTATTTTGTGACTTGGCAATTACGTAGCACGAGAATGTGATGTATATAGTTAGTCTTAATCAAATAATACTATAACATATTAAGGTGTAATAGCTTCCCTGTCCGTATATAATTTGCTTTAGTTAAATTATCCCATCCCATTCCATGACATAATAAGGTGTAATAACTTTCCTGTGCTGCGTAATTGCCAAGTCATAAAATAATAATTAACTAAAGATGTAGAAACTAGGAGTGATTTGTGAATGAAAATTTCAGAGTTAATAAGATAGTTAAACTTGGCTTTATACGATCTCAGTACTTTTTACGGTAAATGAGTTACGAGACTTGGCTACATTTTTTACAGGTGACTTTTTGATGAGATTGGTTTTACACGAATGCATTTTTAGTATAACGTTCAAAATATAGATTTTAGAAAAAAAAAATACATATTTCACCAAATTTATCATACAAATCTGTAAAATAGGGTAGAGCGTTTCATGAAAAATAATTGAATTTCGAGTGATTATGCTTTAAAATACATATTTATAACTGAAACTAAGAAATGAATGTTACCCCATCAACATGCATATCGCTGAATCATAATGAGTCATATTATCAGATAAGCGAAGATCTTGCTTTGACACGGTGAATCACTCGCGATAAGGAATACGGCTATTGGGCTTTTTGAGAAATTTAATCAGTTTCTGAGACATTTCGTGTAGTCCTATATAGGTTCTACTCTTCATACATACATATGGTGATATATATGTATATATATATACTAAAATCTGTTAAGTTTTGAAAGGCTTCACTGTGTATTTAATGAAAAATAAGAACTAAGAAATAGCCATTAAGCGATACCCTTAAGAATTTTGAGGATAAGAAACGGATTTTAATGAATTTGATACAGGTTAGGGTAAAAAAAATACAGGGTCCCCTATAAGATATATGAATTAAATAACATAAAATTAAAATTAAATTGAATTCGTTTATGCTTTTTGTATTGCAAAGTATAGAAAAAATATACTAAATTGAGTTTTTAATATTTTAACTTAAAAATTTCTTTTGAGGAATGTATACGATAACTATCCTTTAGACTTTGTTTTTATAAAATATATATTGTACTATTTAGTTAGGGCATTATTTCAAAAAAATGTTTGTTTTTAATATTGAAAAAATACACATAAAGTTATCTTACCTAAAAAGTGTAATCATAATGCACTGGACTTCATACAAATTCGACCTTCTACTATGCTTGTCTTACAACAACTGAACGGTAATGTGTTTGCTTATCTCTTAAAACCACGGGATATCGTGACGTCATGGATAAGGCATATGGTAGAATACAGAATGAATAGGTATTATAAGACTGAAAAATAAAATAATCATAAATCATAAATTTTGCATACTTCATACAAACACTTACAGTTATGAGAAATGATTGCTACTATTAACCATATGAGAAAATGAATCATTAGCTAATCTTATTAGTGTATGTCATATTTAACTAACAGGCTCGAACATGTGTGAATTTTGACTAGAATTATTCACTGAATGTAAAAAAATGATTTATATTTAGATCTAATATTTACATCGTTTAACATTTTAAAATTCTATTAAAAGTATATACATTAGTATGCTTGTGAAAGGTCTATTTTTAAGACGAAACATTGTGTGAAGTGTCCTGTGTTAAGGTTAAAACTTTCGTGAAGGGCTCTGTTTTAAAGTTTCGTGAAGGGGTCTGTTTGAAGGATCCTGTTTTTAAATAACTTAAGAACACACAATTTATTCCTAAACATTCAACTCGATTCGTTATATATGCTTCATCGAGTATTCAATCAAAAATAATAACTAAGAAATAAAATTAACAATACTAATTAAGAGGCAGCCTTAAGAATTTTTGGAATAAAAGATTGGTTTTAATTAAATAGGTTAATGAACCTAATTCGATACAAGTCTTACTAAAATAGAAATTACACTAAAAATACAGAAACCCCTACAATATATGAATTATACTCCACTAAATTTAATAGCACCCTCCCCTATTTTCATAGAAATGGCTTCAATATAATTTAGGCTAACAATATACACTTCAAAAAATACATAGTGACCACAAGAAGGACAGGAATTCGAAATGTACTACTACTTAAGTAAAATATAATTTCTCTTGTCGCATAAAATATATTAACAAGTCCTGTAAAAATATATTGACAAGACTATATGAACTATTAATACATGATTTAAAACATATTGGTTATACAAAATATATATATATATATATATATATATATATATATATATATATAAATTTATCGTTACCTTAAAATTTCAAGCATGATTTACTCGACTTCACAGAAATTCAACTGGATTCTTCACCACGTGGTTTGATGACATCACTGATCGCGATAACATTCTAGATAAGATTCACTGATAAGAACACATTTCAATTCATTTCTTTTAAAGAAAGTATACGAGTTGATTCTAAGGTCTAGGTATGTAGATATATAGTAGGATAGTAGTAATATATTTTTAAAGTACTTTTTATTTTGTTTTAAAAGAAATGGTTATTTTTCTCTTTACGTAGGGTAGTCAAAATTAAAACATAAAATATTTAAATTTAATCTTTAGTAATACAAAGACTTACGCATACAGAAACGCATGTGGTGAAAAGTTATAGATATTAAACCCTGCTTATAAAATAATGCGACTATTTATATATATATAAAAAAAAAGGAACTTGCAAAGCAAATTAAAAAAATAAATTTATTTCTATATTGTTAAGCCCGAGAAGGGACAGATATTAAAATTATTTTATTTAGTCAATGCTACAATAATGTTGCATTTTTATATTAAATCTTGCTCAGTCTATTTAATCTTAAAAAAGTAAATTTAAATTTGAAACATGGTATTGAAGCAACTTTAAAACAATTCATTTAGTTGAAATGAAATCTAAATAAATCTTCAACTTTTTAAATTATTTGAACTTCTCATGTTTCTCTCATGAACTTCTCATGTTTGTCTGTTAGAATTTGCTGCAATACAAATTTTGCATAATGCATGTAAAACTGAAAAAAAAAAAAAGTTGAAGATTTATTTAGATTTCATTTCAACTAAATGAAATGTTTTAAAGTTGCTTCAATATCATGTTTCAAATTTAAATTTACTTTTTTAAGATTAAATAGACTGAGCAAGATTTAATATAAAAATGCAACATTATTGTAGCATTGACTAAATAAAATAATTTTAATATCTGTCCCTTCTCGGGCTTAACAATATAGAAATAAATTTATTTTTTTAATTTGCTTTGCAAGTTCCTTTTTTTTTAATATCTAAAGTTTTTTAATAACAAATTAATATGAAGGAGATAAGATTCACACGAGGCAAGTATGTAAAAGACTGCACAGATCAAAATCAGTATTGGTAATATTCCAAATATATCACATGAGGGATGTGTGCAAAATTTAGAAAAGTACCCCCCTAGGGGAGGCAAAGTGGGGGGATGGACACTGGATATGCATATGATTAAGCGGTCACAGACCTTTCCAACGATATATCACATGAGGAATGTGTGCAAAATTTAGAAAAGTACCCCCCTTGGAGAGGGGCAAAGTGGGGTGATGGACACCGGAGATGCATAATATGATTAAGCGGTCACAGACCTTTCCAACGATATATCACATGAGGAATGTGTGCAAAATTTAGAAAAGTACCCCCCTTGGAGAGAGGCAAAGTGGGGGGATGGACATCGGCGATGCATAATATGATTAAGCGGTCTCAGACCTGTCTAAGATATATCACATGAGGGGTGTGTGCAAAGCTTAGAAAAGTGCCCCTCCTTGGGGCGACAAAGTGGACGGATGGACACCGGAGGTGCATAATATGAATAAGCGGTCACAAGCCTTTCGAACGATATATCACATGAGTGGTGTCGGCAAAATTTAGAAAATCCCCCCACCCCGTGTCGGCAGAATGCGCTCCCCCACCCCTCCCCATAATTTTTGACGCGGCTTCATTTAAAAAAATTATGTTATGTGTTATAAAATATCGTAAAGTTTAAAACAGATCGCTTTATTGTATTTCCAAATTGTGTTCGCGCCCTTCCCCTCCCCTTCCGAAAGGGCAAAACGCACCCCCCTCCCCCTCCTCCACATAATTTTTTACACGGCCTAATTCTTAAAATCATAATATCTCGCCCGCACTGTAATAGAAAGCTTTAATTTACTCATAATGTAATTTAAACAGATTGGATGAATAGTCGAAAATAATCTATCTTCCTGGTCGAAGCGCTAGGCGAAACCTGACAGGTCTCTAAAGAAAGTAACAACACCAGAATTTAGAGTTTTTTGATTGGAGAATTTATTTTTTTACAGAATTAGGTGTTTTGAAGAAAATTAGTGGAAGCGCGTACAAAAAGTGGGAAAAACTCTAGTAAAATAACTCGTTCAACGGGATTTGCTGTGTTAGAATAGCATGGGAAAGTCGTGCTGGAAATAAATAAGCCTTGCGCGGCAGCGCAAGGCTTAATTTACAATATACACCTTTTATAGGAAATAGAAAACGCTGTTCGATTCTTCGGCATAGAAAAGTAATTTTTGCGAATTTCATGCATTTATTCATAAAATGTACTTCGTTAATATGACCATCAGATTTTCTTGTTGGTAGAGAAAAATAGGAACATCGATTCTTTTAAAGAAGTATATTTTTATTTCATACCAAACTTCTCTTTTGATAAAATTGAATGTAAATTTCCTTAAAATTAATTATGTGCACGGGATTAACAGTTATTTTCTTGTACGAAGATTTTTAAAAATGAGATATTACTTTTAAAACAATTTTTAAATATAATGCAATTTTTTTCGGTATCGGGATCGGCCGGGCTCGTGCTCTAAAGATGCAAAATGTTTCGGGCTCGGGCGGGCTCGGGTAGGCCCGGGCTCCGAAAAGAGATCTCTAATACACACACAAGATTTGCTCGTATTTGATTTGGTTACGATATTTCCACCAGTGACGCTATACATGCAAGAATAAATTTTATTGTATCAGTATTACCTAATTCTAACTTGAAGCATGGTAGGCATATGAAAAAGCATAAGAAAAATGGATTTTAAAGTTTTAGTTAGGCAATGTTCTACCATAGGCGCTACCAGTGTAAAAAATCATCTCTATAATAAAACCGTAAGTCATGTGACTGTCATCAACAATTCCGGAATGCCCGCTTCACGTTTTCATATGTCAGGCGGCCATTTTTATTCAAAATTATATTTTCGAATAAAACTTAATAAATGTTACATTTTTAGAAAGATCGTTCAAAATAAATTAATATTTGAGAGATGACTTACGTTTAATTATGTATATATTCTTCAATAACTTCAGTTGAAATTAGCCTCGCAATTCAAATTCTCTATCCATGAAAGTAAACAAAAAAAAAAGATTCATTCGTCGTGAAGGTTTAAAATATTAAACCATTAAACCACGGAGATAATCGTTCGTAAAGTAAGTTTTCCGTGAAAGATTTTTTGGAGTGCTGCCTGGTGTCAAAAACATAATTCGTACCAGTGACACAATCAAAGTTTACCATAATTATGTGCTATACAACTCACCTTCATTCTTTATCTTTTCTTAGCTGAATGTAAACAAATACAACTCCTGTAATGATATTTAATGAATCAAATTTCGAAACAAATTGTCAGTTAATTTGGTATTTATGTATTATACGTGCAAGGAAGAGAGACCACTGAAAATGATTGTTAATCACCAATCATATTTACCATTATTAATGACCAATCGCTTTCAAAACAGTAATTTAATATACATTTACAAAATACATAACATCATTAAGTACTTTTGTGTTATTTGGGCGCAAATCTCGCCAATAGCATATTTAAAATCGCCAATACCAGCTTTTATTTTTCGCGTGCGCAAATTAGAAACGATACTTTGATTTTGAAATCAAATGTTCTGATGGAACAGCTGTCGTAGACGCACCGGGGCACTATATTAACTATAGAGTTGCAATATAGAGAGAAAAAACGGATTGCTGTAATTAGAATTATAGGCGGTAATGTTGGCGTGGCGTATTTACAAGTTACGGATCTTAATAGTCAGTAGACATTAAGCAGAAATGCCAAAGTAAGGGAATTATGCAGTTATGAAAACTCCTGAACTATATCAAAATAGGAGAGCAGAGAAAAACAGAGTCGAACAGAGATTGGCATCTAGAAGGAAGTTCGTGAATTTTAATGAGATTCTACGCCACGGGTCAAAACGAGGCTAACGAAAAAGAAAGGCTACCGCGGTGCTTTACGCATATCTTTTTTTACAGACCGCGGGAGTCACGTGATGCTCGAATGCACCAATAGAGGTGTAGGAAACGAGCATCACGTCACTCTAGCGGTCTGTAAAAAAATATAAGTGGAATGCACCGCGGTAGCCTGTCTTTTTCGTTAGCCTCGGGTCAAAAGTGCTGACAGCAAATATGGTTTAAAAGAAATGTGATTATCAAAACTGGCTTCCAAAAGTTCAATGTTTCACCAAACCATACTCGAAAATTACGTGTTATAATATGCACCCCGATTATGTCACATTATTCAAGACGATTTAAATGAGAATAATGATAGATTTTCTGATCTCCCGTAATCAAGTCTACAGCCAAAGGTAGCGAGAAACAAACAAACAAACAAAAAAATATTGGCAACAATATGGTTCAGTGTAAATGTGGATATCATTAAAGACTTTCACAAAATAGACTTCAATGCACCAAATCGTATTAACTAAAATACGCCATTTGTCAATGGATCCAATTACGGAAAACTACTTAATATGTTTAAGAATCTCCTCATTAGCAAACATATTGCAACTGATAAGCAAACGGATATGAAGCATAAACGCTTAAGTTGGTTAAGCGGTTTTTGTCAAGAAAGATGAAATACATAACAACAAAAAATATGCGAAATGCTACCATGATCGCAAAAGTTTTTGATTTGTCTATTAGAATATTCCGGTTTGGCGAAGGATTACGGAAAAAAATAAATTATGAATAAAAGTAACGTGTTATAGTGCTTTTAACATACATTTAAGGGAGACCAAACTGGTCGCGAGTGGCGGCTAGTGCGAAAATGTTTATTAAACATAAATTTGATCATGACATTATTCAAATAATTTATACAAACCCGTAAAAAATAAAGTTAAAAAAAAAATTAGTTATCCTATTTCTCGTCAGGAGACTGTATAAACACAAAAGAAAATTGTGTTGAATCTGTGCCAACTACTTTTAATTTCAATATAGCTATTATACAATGAAACATTAAAACAATCAATTTTATTTAAATTTGGTTACCTTATTTCCTCCCAGGGGGCGCTATAAACGAAAAAGTAAATTGTATTGAACCAGTACAATCTATTTCATAATAACCATCTACGCCATTAATATATAATAAAACGTCAACTTTCTCCCTAGCGAAATCCCCTATAAACTATTTGACAGAAATTTTCTCTTGTATGTAACTAATATTCATACTTATTAATCACTATCGGTGAAAATTATTTCAATTGTTTGTTATAAATATAACGTCATATATACAATTGCTTCCTGTACTTATTCATATTGATGCTCTTTGTATTATGAACAAATGTCTAAGAAAATGCTTTTTTTTGTTACAAATGTGGCGACATACTCACCTGTTTTTTGGTTGAGCAGGTGTTTCAAATATTTGAAAATGTCTGTTTATTTAGAGTATGACGTCGTGTTGTTCCATTTTTTTAAACTTAAAAAATCTAATTCAATTTCATTTTGAACGTGGAATTCTTTCAATTGAAAATTTATTGCTGTGGTCAAATTATTATTACGGTTTTCGAATTGTTGGCAATAATAAAGAAACATAGTTAAATTTTATAAGAAAAACGTCCATTGATTCCCAATGAAAATTATGAAATTTTGAATTATTAAGAAAAATATTTGAATAACGTAAATAAAACATAGCCTATGTTAATTCCTGGATTATAATCCACCTATATTCAATGACATTTCATCATCCGTTTTGATCCTGACGTCAGCCAAACAATTTCACTATTTCAAATTTCAAATTTTATTAGAATTAGCACACAGTTAAAATTTTGTGGCAACGCGTACAAAAAGTGGGAAAAACTCTAGTAAATTAACTCGTTCAATGGGATTTGCTGTGTTAAATTAACATTAGGATGTCACACTGGAAATAAATAAGTATTGCGCTGCCGCGCAATACTTAATATTTTTTCATTCATGTGCATCACATTTAATTATAAAAATAATTTTTTTTTGTTGTTGTTGGTAAGGATAATCCAAAAAACTCATGCAATAAAAAGCTTGTGAAACCGAAAATTGGATATAATCTGTGTTCTAATTGTGAAAAAGTATTAGGTTGGAAACGTATACATGATTACAATCATCTATCAGAGATGTATACAGGGAAGCTGTACATATGGAATGTAACTTTAACTATAAGCAGTGTAAAACTATTCCTGTTATATTCCATAACTCGAAAAACTATGATGGTCATCATATTATGACAAAGCTAGGAAAGTTCAAAGATCATGAAATCGACGTGATTGTCTCTTCTTCTATGAAGAATTATATAACCTTTAAAATCAGAAAGCCAACATGTCCTATTTATAGGGCCTTCATATATTATTTTCGTTTGCGCTGGTTTTGAACAAGCGAACTTCAGCTTGGACTTATTATTGATACGCTAACCATTGGGCTGTCCGTGCCCTGATGCTTTCTCGCTTTCTTATAAATACTATCTATTACAATCACACTTTTTTCGACTCGTGATATATCATTTGAATTGAGCTATATATATGTTGGGTTTGCTATACTAGAGGTCTCTAAACTTTGCATATATGACTTTCATTATAACTTGCTATAGAATACTTAACATATTCAAACACAAATAATATTTATAAGGATATAGAACAATGTCGTGATTTCTTTAACTTCTCTAAGTATTCAAAACCACATCGTCTAAACCGCACAAGTTTCGAACCCACAAATGTATAATCAGACTTGTCATTTTATACCCAGGACGCTAACCACAGGGCTAAGTGAGCCCCCGCTTATTTGATAGTCACCACGCTAACTATTGGGCTTAGTGAGCCCCAGACTAACTTATACCCACCACGCTAACTATTGGGCTTAGTGAACCCCCGCTTATTTTATAGCCACCATGCTAACCACAGGGCTAAGTGAGCTCCCGCTTATTTTATAGTCACCATACTAACTATTAGGCTGAGTGAGACCAGGCTATTTTATACCCACCACGCTAAGTATTAGGCTGAGTGAGCCCCAGGCTATTTTATACTCACCACGCTAACTACTGGGCTGAGTGAGCTCCAGGCTAATTTATACCCACCACGCTTACTGGGCTTAGTGTTCCCCCGCTTATTTTATAGCTACCACGATAACCACAGGGCTAAGTGAGCCCCCACTTATTATATAGTCGACACGCTAACTACTGGGCTGATTAAGCCCCAGGTATTTTTTAACCACCACGCTAACTACTGGGCTGAGTGAGCCCCAGGTTATTTAGTCGCATGAATATGATTTCCAAGGTATATGTCCTAACTTGATTTAGACCATTTCCTATGGTAAGATAAAGCTAGAGAAGTAAATTGGTAAACTATGTACCTCGAAAACTCACTTGTATTTTATTAAATATCTGCAGAAATTAGCATAGTTTATTAAAATTATATACATTCTCATTAGTTTATGAATCTACTAACTTATAATATCTATATGGTAACTTGGATTATTAGTATTCCCACTTAAAAATTTCTTTTGTAGATTTAATTGTCTGAGTGCAACGAAGACTCATACACAGCGCAGTATTACTTTGCCCCATATATAGCTACGATGGATATTAAAACCTTTCGTCAAGCGTAACTCAAAAAATATTTAACGGATTTCGTTCAAATTTTTACAGCAGGTACCTATAAAGGTGATAACGTCGTCTATTTATTACCAAGAATAAGTGTCAAACCGTTTGGAAGTTATATTAAAGAAATAGATAAAAAAGCACAATTAAAGTACATACGTCACTAAATTTTGTGCGTACGTCATTTTCACCGGCGGGAGATTTTCGTAGACAATCGGAATTGAAAAGTTCATGGAATACATGGAGCAAAAAAATATGCAAGCACTAATATTCAGCACAATAAAATATATTTCAATTTAATAAAAATGGAAAGTTGGTGCGATCCAAGGGTTTACCACTGCTTGGCGCGTTTTCAAAAAATTGCCAAATTTGTGCGTTTCTGCCTGTTGTCTCCCGGAGTGGCAACCTCCAGAAGACAACAGGCAAAAGCGTGCAAATTGAAATGGCGATAATCAAAATAAAGCAAAAATACATATTTTAAAACATTTAAAAGCAAAATAATGTCAAAATAACGTTTTAAAAAACACAGATTTTTTGTTTAAAAAAAAAATCCACTTTTTGGAATGGCTAGGTAAGAATTAAACTCACCTGCTTTTGTGCGGAGTGTTCCGAAAACTACGCAAATTGAAATCGCGAGAATCAAAATAAAAGCAAAAATAATTAATCTAAACCTTTAAACAGCAAAATAACATCAAAATACATTTATAAAAAATAAAAGAGAACCAATGATCTCGACATAATCCTTACTCAAGCCACCATTTAGCGCTTTTAAAAAATGATGCCACATTGGCGATTTCTAAATTGTTTACTTACATTTATCGTATTGTAACCCACAATAAGCAAGTGGTAAAATGTTGCCATTCTTAATTTTTAAATAGTTACACATAGGAAAAGTAATGGATTTAGCAATAAAAAGGTCCCTGAAAAATAGATTGCATTTATACGAGAGTAAAATTTTATTCGTTCAAAACAATTTGGACAAAAGACATAATTTAAATACAGAATTATTAAATTAAACCCTACAGAGTTGATTTTTTTAGATACTGCATTTATGAGTGAAATAAAATATTTTATTTGACAAATTTAATAAGATACATATAAAAAAGATAATACGAGCAGTAAAAAACAACGTTTTCACGATATTACATAAAAGTTAACGATTAATGTGAAGTTGAAAAAACGAAAATACACGAAATTCCTTAATGCCGCAATCGCTGTACCGCACGTATGATCGCTTCGCGAACATGAAACCGAAAAAAAAACATCACTGGATACAGCAACCTCGTCGTATCGGAATCCCACGAAATACACGAAATTCGTTAATGCCGCGATCACTGTGCCGCACGTATGATCGCTTCGCGAACATGAAACCGAAAAAAAAAATCACTGGATACAGCAACCTCGTCGTATCGGAATCCCAAGAAAAACACGAAATTCGTTAATGCCGCGATCACTGTACCGCACGTATGATCGCTTCGCGAACATGAAACCGAAAAAAAAATCACTGGATACAGCAACCTCGTCGTATCGGAATCCCACGAAATACACGAAATTCGTTAATGCCGCGATCACTGTACCGCACGTATGTTCACTTCGCGAACACGAAACCGAAAAAAAAAACATCACTGGATACAGCAACCTCGTCGTATCGGAATCCCACGAAATACACGAAATTCGTTAATGCCGCGATCACTGTGCCGCACGTATGATCGCTTCGCGAACATGAAACCGAAAAAAAACATCACTGGATACAGCAACCTCGTCATATCGGAATCCCAAGAAAAACACGAAATTCGTTAATGCCGCGATCACTGTACCGCACGTATGATCGCTTCGCGAACATGAAACCGAAAAAAAACATCACTGGATACAGCAACCTCGTCGTATCGGAATCCCAAGAAAAACACGAAATTCGTTAAGGCCGCGATCACTGTACCGCATGTATGATCCCTTGCGAACATGAAACCGAAAAAAAACATCACTGGATACAGCAACCTCGTCGTATCGGAATCCCACGAAATACACGAAATTCGTTAATGCCGCGATCACTGTACCGCACGTATGTTCACTTCGCGAACACGAAACCGAAAAAAAAACATCACTGGATACAGCAACCTCGTCGTATCGGAATCCCAAGAAAAACACGAAATTCGTTAAGGCCGCGATCACTGTACCGCATGTATGATCGCTTCGCGAACATGAAACCGAAAAAAACCATCACTGGATGCAGCAACCACGTCGTATCGGAATCCCAAAAAATACATGAAATTCGTTAATGTCGCGATCACTGTACCGCACGTATGATCCCTTGCGAACATGAAACCGAAAAATAAACATCTCTGGATGCAGCAACCTCGTTGTATAGAGATCACAAAAATACACGAAATTTGTAAATGCGGCGATCACTATACCGCATGTATGATCGCTTCGCGAACATGAGACTTCCATGAAAACTGCAATCAATTAATTCACACTGTTCTAAAGTAACAAGAGTAGCCACTCACATACATAAATTTTTTTAAAAAAAATCAAGATTTAAATAAAGAAGCAGATGATGAATATCATGACATAACCATTTAATGACATAAGTGTTATTTAACTGTATTAAAAAAACATGTTTTAAATAACTAATAAATCATTAAATATCATTAAAATACAAATAAAAGTCGAATAATCATTTGATGACGTAACAAATACGTCATACGTAACAAACGCGTCATCACAAAAAATATCATTGCTCAGCCTTTCCAACAATAAAAGAGCTACATCTGGCTAACTATCGACGATTTGGCACGAATGAGAAATGATGACGGTTGCAAGAGTCAGTCCGCTATCGCGCGCGCGCTAGCACGCCAATACAAACGGACGCCAAGCAGGGGTCAACTCTTGGATTCACCCGGAAAGTTAATCTGGAATTTTTTCTGTTTGAAAAGTATTAGAGATTAGTAAGAGTAGTATTAGTATTAGAGATTTGGCGTAAATCACACCATTAGCAGCTTTTGTATTTCGCGTGTGTATGTTAGGAACAATTCTTTGATGTTTAAATAAAAGGTTTCGATTTGTGTTATTATTTCTTATTTTCTTTTCCTTTTTAGTATTTTAAATGGAATTAGTGAAAGGCGTGTATTTTAAATTAAATGAGTGAAAGACGTGTATTTTTAATGTATGTATTTCAAATGAAATCAGTGAAAGATTTATATTTAAATGAAATGAATGCAATATGAAGATGTTATGAGAAAAATATTTGGCGATTTATCAACTGCGCCAAGTTAACATAAAAGTACCAATACATATGTGGGTACTTCTCTATTATCCCGTCGACCACTTTTCATAACAAAAAACTATCGCCAAATAAACGGGAGAACGTTGTCATTGAAATATCAAAATACATAAATAAATAAAATATAAGAATTTAAGGACACAATTGTTATTTTAATGAATGAAATAACTAATAAATCAGTAAAACATAATGAAAAATACACGCAAATGTCGCGTTAAAAACCACTTGATGACGTAACAAACACGTATAATGCTTCTGATATCAAGTAAATGGGACTGCATTTTTGGCGTTTAATCTAACAGTTTGGCGATAGTTTTTTGTTATGAAAAGTGGTCGACGGGATAATAGAGCAGTACCTCTATGTGAAATGAAACAAGGCACAGATGTCATATACGCACCACGTTGGCGCGATTTTTCCCTCCACCAGCTTTGGGAAAACTTTGTTTTTGAATATTAGTTACAAATAGTGTGACAAATAGTACACGTGATTTTTTATTTCAATATAAAAATAAAATAACGTAATAAATGAAACAGCTTCTATTATTTTAAAAAAGGGAATAAAAATAAATAAATAATAGTTTGATATAAATAAAGGCGCGGATGTCATATACGCACCACATTGCCGCGATTGCAACAAAATCGCAATTTTAGGCCTCACATGGTAACCCGGTTATTTTGTTTCAATTGTTGTTATTTTTTATTTTAATTCTATAAATTGTTTTTATTATATATATCAATATTTATTTATATCAAACTATCATTTATTTATTTTTATTTCCCTTTTTTAAATAATAGGAGCTATTTCATTTATTACGTTATTTTATTTTTATATTGAAATAAAAAATTACGTGCTATTATTGTATGGTATTTGTAACTAATATTCAAAAACAAAGTTTTCGCCAAATTGGCGGGGGAAAAATCGCGCCAATCTGGTGCGTATATGACATCTGCGCCTAAATTAATATTGATATACATATAAAAATAATCTATAGAATTAAAATAAAAAATAAAAGTAAACAAACACAACAAACAGTTTTCGCCAAAGGGGTGGGGGGAAAATCGCGCCAACGTGGTGAGTATATGGCATCTGTGCCGGGATTTTTACCCTTTTATCTGTGCTTTCGGAAATATAAAAAAATTAAAAAATTCTTATATCAGGTTTATAATGTTTTGCATTTTTATACGGACGACTTCTCCATTTTAAGATTTTAAATGCTATTTATATCAGATATTTCTTTCCTGAGATTCCCACAAGTTATTTCCGGTAATTTTTTAGTTCGCTTATTAATTGTTCACAATTTGACCCCCTGACAATAACAATTATTTATCACAAAAATGGGTACTTCTCTATTATCCAGTGGACCACTTTTCATAACAAAAAACTATCGCCAAACTGTAACGCTAAATAAACGGGAGAACGTTGCCATTGAAATATCAAAATAAATAAAATATAAGAATTTAAGGACACAATTGTTATTTTAATCAATGAAATAACTAATAAATCAGTAAAACATAATGAAAAATACACGCAAATATCGAATTAAAAACCACTTGATGGTATACCAAACACGTATAATGCTTCTGGCATCAAGTAAATGGGACTGTATTTTTGCCGTTTAATCTTACAGTTTGGCGATAGTTTTTTGTTATGAAAAGTGGTCGACGAGATAATAGAGAAGTACCCAAAAATGGCTTAGTTTTGTTAAATTTGTTTGTTATGTATTTTCATTTCTTATTCATGACAATAAATTTTTATTTTAGCATCGTACTTAATTTTTTAAAATGGCTCAAATACATGGTTTAATAAACGTATATTTGTAAATATTTTAAAAACATGTTTTTGCGCTCTCTAGAAAAATTTGGTAAGATTCTAAAACTGCCTTTGGCACCAACCAGTACATGATACGGAACTTTTCCCCATTCAGATACACAGAAGAGGTTGGTCACAAACAATAGTAATGCTAGCAACAATATTGTTTTAACTCTATAAGAGTTACAAACAATAATGATATTAAATTCCCCGATTAGCTTAGGGCCCAATTACGGAACTTTCTCCTAGAAAAAAAAACTGTAGAAGTCTTTTACGTTTGTTTCGAATGAAGCTCGATCAACAAAGTATTAATTAATAATACAAACAACACTAATATTAACATGGGGGCAAAAGTTTGAATTTAAGTGTATGTATTTGGCGCCCTCTTCCCCCCCCCCCCCCCCAACCACCCACCAAAAAAAGAAAAAGAAAGTTACAGAAATGAATTTAAAATGGCGTGAAGCCACGCTTTCTGACATAAGAAATTGGCTGCGAACCCGATTACGAAACTTTCACTTAACTTAATAACATGTGTTTAATAGCCCTGAGGGCAATTCCCCTTCCCAGTTATACGGACCTTTGGGCTTTTTTAAAAAGCTTGACGCAGTTCGGGTTGAAGAAGTTGAGATTTACTGTCAAATGACATAAACTACTATGAAAATAAAACTGGTGAATTATTATGCTGGTTTATGTATGTATTTAAAAAAATTGCATCTGATTACACTCTTTAGATAAATTACTCCTGTTTGCATTTAATAACAGATAAACGGCTTCCGTTTACTAAATTGTTTAAATATTGGGAAGAGTTGGCGAGAGGTAGATAGACGTGTAAACAAACGGGTAGACAGACGGGTAGACAGACGGATAGCGACAGAGATAAGCTAACGGTTAGCGAAACGAATAGACAGACGGGTAGCGAGGCAGGTGAAAAAAAGGATTGACAGAGGGGTAGTGAGATGGGTAGGGAGACGGGTAGCGTGGTGGATAGAGAGACGAGTACAGAGACGACTTGACAGACGGGTAGAAAGAGGGGTATATAGACAGACAGACGTGTTGATAAACGGGTAGTGTAACGGGAAGCGATTCAGGTAGAGAGACGATTACAGAGTCGGGTAGAAAGACAGACGGATACTGAGACGGGTATACAGAAGAGTAGAGAGACAGTAGACAGATGAGTTCGGAGAGAGACACAGCTAAGACATACGCGTAGTTAGACGGGTAGACACGTTTGTAGCAAAGCATATTATCAATGTGGTTTGAAGTATACGAGTTTCTATAAATAGTTATACAAATAAACAAGGAGGAAATTTTTTTAATTCATATATTAAATATTTGATTTAATATTTTAATATTTAATATTTTATTTTTTAATATTTTATTTAGATATTTGTCACAAAGAAAATGTTGCAAAAATGAAATTAAATTTGCGTTAAACTACGCTTGCTAAAATATGCTATTGGCTGCAAATCTGATTATATGACTTTAAAAATATCGTTTTAAAAGATCCGGCGTTTTTTTTTTTTAAGTTTTGGGCAATTCCCGCTTAAGAAAATGAGATTATTTGCCAAATGTTATAAAAAAATGCATATGAAAACATAACAGTATATGAATTTATATATGATATTTTGTAATTATATCATTTAATTTGCTATTTTTCATATGTTGTATCTTCTTTATATCGTAATTGTTAACTTTATGTTCTCAGCAATATCACTCAGACTAATCACTTTGAGGGAAGTCCTAGTATGATAAACACTAACATGAGACTGACTAAACTTTTACCATTTTCATTTCAACTTAGTTTTAGGAAATTTACCTCCATAGCTTTAAATTTTACTGTTTAGTAAGTCTATTATTTCAAAGTATTATTTTTTAGTTATAATATTCAAAACATATTCATATCATTTTACATAGTAGGTATCAAATTAATTTAAAGTCATATTAAAAATATATATATATACAAATACTATTCTTACCTAACACGCCAGCTAGCTAAGCACCCAACCGTCTCACACAAGACTCTGAGAAAAGTGAATGCTTGTTCAGGGCCTTATCAGCTAATATAATCACTGATAAGACTTGATCACGTGACATGTGACATCACTGTTTAAGTGATATCACGTGACCATGTGGTATCATTCAATACGTCACCAATGACGTCCGAGATCACGTGACTAGGTCATAAAAGAACCAATTGCTAATTGCAATTAACAATTTACCTCTAATTGATTTGTATAATATATATAGATAAATTAATACATGATTTTCCTATGTATTATTTCGTAATACATAGCACATGTACTATGTTTTACGAAATAATAGAAAACTCATGTATTAATTTATCTATATATATTATACAAATCAATTAAAGGTAAATTGTTAATTGAAATTAGCAATTGGTTCTTTTATGACCTAGTCACGTGATCTCTGACGTCATTGGTGACGTATTGAATGATACCACATGATCACATGATATCACTTAAACAGTGACGTCACATGTCACGTGATCAAGTCTTATCAGTGATTATATTAGCTGATAAGGCCCTTAACAGGCATTCACTTTTCTCAGAGTCTTGGTGGGAGACGGTTGGGTGCTTAGCTAGCTGGCGTGTTAGGTAAGAATAGTATTTGTATATATATTTTTTTAATATGACTTTAAATTAATTTGATACCTACTATGTAAAACGATATGAATATGTTTTGAATATTATAACTAAAAAATAATACTTTGAAATAATAGACTTACTAAACAGTAAAATTTAAAACTATGTAGATAAATTTCCTAAAACTAAGTTGAAATGAAAATGGTAAAAGTTTAGTCAGTCTCATGTTAGTGTTTATCATATTTAATCTACAAAAGAAATTTTTAAGTGGGAATACTAATAATCCAAGTTACAATATAGATATTATAAATTAGTAGATTCATAAACTAATGAGAATGTATATAATTTTAATAAACTAAGCTAATTTCTGCAGATATTTAATAAAATACAAGTGAGTTTTCGAGGTACATAGTTTACCAATTTACTTCTCTAGCTTTATCTTACCATAGGCAATGGTCTAAATCAAGTTAGGACATATACCTTGGAAATCATATTCATTCGACTAAATAACCTGGGGCTCACTCAGCCCAGTAGTTAGCGTGGTGGGTATGAAATAACCTGGGGCTCACTCAGCCCAGTAGTTAGCGCGGTGGTTAAAAAATACCTGGGGCTTAATCAGCCCAGTAGTTAGCGTGTTGACTATATAATAAGTGGGGGCTCACTTAGCCCTGTGGTTATCGTGGTAGCTATAAAATAAGCGGGGGCACACTAAGCCCAGTAAGCGTGGTGGGTATAAAATAGCCTGGAGCTCACTCAGCCTAATACTTAGCGTGGTGGGTATAAAATAGCCTGGTCTCACTCAGCCTAATAGTTAGCACGGTGACTATAAAATAAGCGGGGGCTCACTTAGCCCTGTGGTTAGCATGGTGGCTATAAAATAAGCGGGGGTTCACTAAGCCCAATAGTTAGCGTGGTGGGTATAAGTTAGTCTGGGGCTCACTAAGCCCAATAGTTAGCGTGGTGACTATAAAATAAGCGGGGGCTCACTTAGCCCTGTGGTTAGCGTCCTGGGTATAAAATGACAAGTCTGATTATACATTTGTGGGTTCGGAACTTGTGCGGTTTAGACGATATGGTTTTGAATACTTATTTTTAGTGTAATTTCTATTTTAGTAAGACTTGTATCGAATTAAGTTCATTAACCTATTTAATTAAAACCAATCTCTTATTCCAAAAATTCTTAAGGCTGCCTCTTAATTAGTATTGTTAATTTTATTTCTTAGTTATTATTTTTGATTGAATACTCGATGAAGCATATATAACGAATCGAGTTGAATGTTTAGGAATAAATTGTGTGTTCTTAAGTTATTTAAAAACAGGATCCTTCAAACAGACCCCTTCACGAAACTTTAAAACAGAACCCTTGCCGAAAGTTTTAACCTTAACACAGGACACTTCACACAATGTTTCGTCTTAAAAATAGACCTTTCACAAGCATACTAATGTATATACTTTTAATAGAATTTTAAAATGTTAAACGATATAAATATTAGATCTAAATATAAATCATTTTTTTACATTCAGTGAATAATTCTAGTCAAAATTCACACATGTTCGAGCCTGTTAGTTAAATATGACATACACTAATAAGATTAGCTAATGATTCATTTTCTCATATGGTTAATAGTAGCAATCATTTCTCATAACTGTAAGTGTTTGTATGAAGTATGCAAAATTTATGATTTATGATTATTTTATTTTTCAGTCTTATAATACCTATTCATTCTGTATTCTACCATATGCCTTATCCATGACGTCACGATATCCCGTGGTTTTAAGAGATAAGCAAACACATTACCGTTCAGTTGTTGTAAGACAAGCACAGTAGAAGGTCGAATTTGTATGAAGTCCAGTACATTATGATTACACTTTTTAGGTAAGATAACTTTATGTGTATTTTTTCAATATTAAAAACAAACATTTTTTTGAAATAATGCCCTAACTAAATAGTACAATATATATTTTATAAAAACAAAGTCAAAAGGATAGTTATCGTATACATTCCTCAAAAGAAATTTTTAAGTTAAAATATTAAAAACTCAATTTAGTATATTTTTTCTATACTTTGCAATACAAAAAGCATAAACGAATTCAATTTAATTTTAATTTTATGTTATTTAATTCATATATCTTATAGGTGACCCTGTATTTTTTTTACCCTAACCTGTATCAAATTCATTAAAATCCGTTTCTTATCCTCAAAATTCTTAAGGGTATCGCTTAATGGCTATTTCTTAGTTCTTATTTTTCATTAAATACACAGTGAAGCCTTTCAAAACTTAACAGATTTTAGTATATATATATACATATATATCACCATATGTATGTATGAAGAGTAGAACCTATATAGGACTACACGAAATGTCTCAGAAACTGATTAAATTTGTGAAAAAGCCCAATAGCCGTATTCCTTATCGCGAGTGATTCACCGTGTCAAAGCAAGATCTTCGCTTATCTGATAATATGACTCATTATGATTCAGCAGTACGTCTGTTGATGGGGTAACATTCATTTCTTAGTTTCAGTAATAAATTTGTATTTTAAAGCATAATCACTCGAAATTCAATTATTTTTCATGAAACGCTCTACCCTATTTTACAGATTTGTATGATAAATTTGGTGAAATATGTATTTTTTTTTTTCTAAAATCTATATTTTGAACGTTATACTAAAAATGCATTCGTGTAAAACCAATTTTTACATTGCATGAATTCGTATTCATTTGAGAATAGCAGTCTATTTCTTAAAATATTTTTACAGGATACATGTTGAAGTCCGCCAATTAAAATTAATGAATGACCCTTTTTAATTACTAGCATCTACCATTCTACTGCACATGCAAACTGCGTACTCTCGTTGAGGGAAAAATTGCTTCGAAAAATGTCTAAGTTTCCCAATTAAAATTAATGAATGTCCATTTATAATTAAACCCTTATTGACTTTTAAAATTCTCCTCAAATATACTCTAACATATATTTGGAATACCCTACTCTCGTTGAAAAAAAAATTGCTTCGAAAAATTTCTAAGTTCTCCAATTAAAATTAATTAAATTTCTAATTCGCTAAAATAAATCCCTTGAAACACACCTCGTATTCTAGTAGAAAATTCTCCGCGAAAAAAAAAATGGCTTCGAAAAATGTCTAAGTTTCCCAATTAAAATTAATGAATGTCCATTTATAATTAAACCCTTATTGACTTTTAAAATTCTCCTCAAATATACTCTAACATATATTTGGAATACCCTACTCTCGTTGAAAAAAAAATTGCTTCGAAAAATTTCTAAGTTCTCCAATTAAAATTAATTAAATTTCTAATTCGCTAAAATAAATCCCTTGAAACACACCTCGTATTCTAGTAGAAAATTCTCCGCGAAAAAAAAAAAATGGCTTCGAAAAATTTCTAAGTCCCGCAATTAAAATTAATTAACACTAATCCCCTTATCTTAGGTGGTGGAGGAGGACACTTCGGGAGGAGGTGGGCACTTCAGGAGGAGGTGTGAGGTGGTGCACTTTGGGAGGAGGTGGGCACTTTGGAGGAGGAGGGCACTTCGTGAGGAGGAGCCCTCCTCCCTCCTCGCACCTCACACCTCCTCCTGAGGTCGGAACGTTGTTTCTTCTCTACTTGCCATACGTTTTCAAAAAGTTAACGCTTTTAAAATTTTTATACGTTAAATTTTTATACTGTCCTATAAGTTAAATTTAGAAAACTTTTCTCCATGCTCTGCCAAGCACAACAGTAAACATTTGATTCTTCCACGACCAAAGCCTACCAAATTATGATGCTTCGAATTTAATGAAATTTTGGAGCTATCCGGTATTAAAAACATAAAAATGCATTTTTAGTGCCGGAAAGCTCCAAAATTTTATAAAATTCCAAGCATGAAAATTAAGTGAATTTTAGTCATAGGAATTGAATTTTTATTGTTGTTCTTCTCAGGGCATGAAGAATATTTTTTTTAATATAAGTTATAGGACCCAGGGACCATATAAAAGTTTTAAAAGTTTCATTTTTTTATAAATTATGACAGGACTATTTCATCCACATAATCTTAATTCCTACCTCGTTTTGAAAACTTTTGCAATTTACATTGCCTACGTATCTCCAGCAAGTAAACAATTAAATCGCGTTCCAATCTTTTTAGTACACCCTGTATAGTACATATATAGAGTATATGTGTAATATTTGTAGCATATATAGTTATTCTATGTTCCGTTACCCGGATTGTTATTTTTATATTGTTATTTTTGATTGTTATTTTTATAGTATTTTACATCAGGATGCTATATGATTGGTTAACAGCCTATTGATCACATTCAGATTTACCGGTTAGATAAGTTTCCTGAAGTAGTGGGAAAATTAGACAAATTTTCCACACCAAAAAAATTAAAAATGCAATGGTAAAAAACAACAAGAACGAAAAATCATGCATCCTGTATAGATTATTAAACACTTTCCAACACTAACAGAATATTATCAATGAATTAAATTTTTTCATACGATGAAATGAGATATCTGAATAAGCAATTTAAAGATACATAATTTAGTAAAAATCCATTTTCAACAAACGCTGCCTATAATCGAAGTCTTTCGTGCAGCCCTGTATATGATCTACAGATTTTGTAAACAACACATAGTACACTAAAAATGACATAAAATTGCATATCACAGCGGAAAGAGCACTTCTAGCAATGACCGATCATAGTCAGTCCTTTAACCGAATTATTTTGTACGTCTGTGTACATGAACGTTAAATCCCACGCACTTCATAATATAAAGAAAATAAGTTGAATTGAATTTTAGTGATTCTTTTAAATTTCATTATATTTCAAGTATCATAACATGTTCAAGATGTACCGCAAACGATTTTCCCCCATAGATCATAATGTACAGGAATTATTTTGTCCGTCCCTGTAATTGAACTATAACTGCTACAAATTGTATACTCCGGTAAAAGCATGCAGTACTCCACCTCAGTCATGCACATTACTTTCAATATATTTGAAATATCGTAACATCAATGAAATGCGCCTCAAATGATTTTTCCCCATAGACCATAATGTAATGGAATACTTTTATGTGTCCCTGTAAATGAACTATTGATGGTACACACTTCATTTTCAATACCAAACATTCTGTAGTAAAATTCAATAATGTATAAAAATTTCATGACAATCCGAGTATATTTACGAGAGTTAGAGCACGGAAGACAGATGGACAAACAGACAGACAGACAAACTGAATTCATAAATACATTTCAAGTGTGTTGGAACGGGAAACTCGTGCCTCACGTGCCCTTTGGATAGCCACGCCCTGTTCATAATCGTATCGGGGTCGTTTCACGACACTCGCAATAATTGCTTTTTCCTCCCCAAAGGTCAAGTCGGGAGGAGATTTATATTATATTATTTGGGTAAATTGAGAATGGGGTTCTATTGTGAGGGATGACCCCGAGCGGTGTGATGCAAAATTGTTTCGTATTGAAAATAAGATAAAATAAGAACGAAAAATCATACATTCGGCATATATTATGAAACACATCCCAACACTAACAGATTATTAAGAATTTATATTTTTTTTCATACTATGAAATGAGGTATCTGAATAGCAATTTAAAAAATACGTAACTAAGTAATCCATTTTCAGGTATTGTTGCTCATATTCGAAGTCTTTCCTGCAGCCTTGTATATGATCTATAAAATTTTAAAACGTAACACACTAAAAATTACATAAAATCGCATATCATAACGGAAAGAGCACTTCTAACAATTACCGATCATATTCAGTCCTTTAACCAAATTTTCTTGGGCGTCTTTGTATATGAACGATAAATCCTACGCTTTTCATAATGTAAATAAGTTGTATTGAACCTTAGTGATCCTTATGTTTCAAATATCATAACATGTTCAAAATGTACCGCAAGCTATTTTTTACCATAGATCATAATGTAAAGGAATTATTGTGTACGTCCCTGTAATTGAACTATAAATGTTGCTAATGGTATACTCCGGTAAAAGCATCCTGTAGTCCACCTCACTAATGCATATTAATTTCATTATGTTTGAAATATCATAACATCAATAAAATGCGCCACAAATGTTTTCCCCATGGACCATAATGTAATGGAATTCTTTTGTATGTCCCTGTAAATGAACTATTAATGGTACACACTTCATTTTCAGTACCAAACATTCTATAATAAAATTCAATAATGTATAAAAATTTCATGACAATCCGAGTATATTTACGAGAGTTATAGCACGGACAGACGGACAGACTGACAGACAGACAGACAAACCGAATTCATAAACACTTTTCAACTATGTTGGAAAGTGATAAAAACAAGATTTTATTTGATATCTATACTAATAAAATAAAGTTTCGCTCTGTATGCCTGTGCGTGTGTGTGTCTGTTGGCGATAGCTAGGAAAATCTAGCCCACCTAGAAGTCTGAAAACTTAGGTGTGGATAGTCCAAGGTCTGACCATGTGCGTGCACGTGAGTCTCAGAATTTTAATATTGTGATAATTACTCAAGATATTAATTAGAAATATCATTAAACATCTCGCATCGAAAATGCCATCTTTTATATCAAAATGGCTAAAGAAAAGAACTGCTGTTGCGGATTTGCAGGCGGTAATGAATGATTTCGAGATTATTTTACTAATTAGCGAATTTTAAGAAAACTAATTAAGATATCTATTTGAAAATTTCTGAGCATATGTAAAAAAATAAAATTCTGCATCCATTCACCAGATTGGCGATTTCTAAATTGTTTATTTTTTAGATAGTGCATTTATGAGTAAAATATAACTATTATTTTATTTGACAAATTTAATAAAGTAGATAAAAAAATAAAAAATAATAAAATAATAATAAATTTAAAAAAAGATAATATGAGTTGTAAGAAACAACGGTTTTATACACATTTCAGCAAAATTACATGAAAAGATAACGATCAATGAAAAGTTGAAAAAACGAAAAGACACGAAATTCGTTGATGCCGCGATCACTGTACCGCATGTATGATCGCTGCGCAAACATGAAAACAAAAAAAAAATCACTGGATGCGGCAACTTTGTTGTACTGGAATCCCAAAAAGTACACAAAATTCGTTGATGCCGCGATTACCGCCCCGCATGTATGACCGCCTCGCGAACATGAAAACAAACAAACAAACAAACAAAAATCACTGGATGCGGCAACCTCGTTGTATTGAAATCCCAAGAAATTCAGGAAATTCGTTGATGCCGCCATCACTGTACCGCATGTATGATCGCTGCGCAAACATGAAAACAAACAAAAAATCACTGGATGCGGCAACTTTGTTGTACTGGAATCCCAAAAAGTACACAAAATTCGTTGATGCCGCGATTACCGCCCCGCATGTATGACCGCCTCGCGAACATGAAAACAAACAAACAAACAAACAAAAATCACTGGATGCGGCAACCTCGTTGTATTGAAATCCCAAGAAATTCAGGAAATTCGTTGATGCCGCCATCACTGTACCGCATGTATGATCGCTTCGCGATAAAAACAAAATAAAATATCACTGGATGCGGCAACTTCATTGTTTTGGAATCCCAAAAAGTTCATGAAATTCGATGATGCCTCGATCACTGTCCAAGTCGTCATCGTCATTAGGTAAACAGCAGTCAAAAATAGTGTAAGTAATTCCGATATCTGTGGAAACATTAGCTATAATCGGGTCCGAGTCGTCATCAGATAAACAGCAATCACAAATATTCTTAAGCGAGTAATTCCGACATCTCTAAAAACATTAGCCATAATTATGTCCGAGTCGCCATCAGATAAACAGCAATCAGAAATATTTTCAGTAATTCCGAAATCTGTAGAAACATTAGCCATAATCCATGTGAACGGTTCGCGCCCATTTAAAAATTGGCTAAATTTTTTCATTGGAATCTAAATATGAGAAATTCGTTAAAACCGCAATCAGTATAACGAATATTAAAGAAATTAACATTATATAAATATTTAATATTGTTTCAAATAATTTGTATACTTAATTAATTTTTTAAAAAATACAAACTTTATGTTGTTTTATTCATTCAAATTATTTTTTATAAATATCGAAAAATAAACTTTCCACTTTTTAACACTTTCCAACATAGTTGAAAGGTGTTTATTGTCAGAATTATTAATCTAATCTTAGGATTATAAAAGCGATTTCACTCAACGAAGAAACAACCAAAAATAGCAGATGTTCTATAAAAGTAAAATTGCATCGCCGCGGAAAACAACCAAGCATTCATCATATCAAACACGCGGAAATAATTAACTGTGATTAATAGACTTTCAAGTTTCAACATCAACTCGCAATTGTAAAAGTAACATTTAAAGTTTAATGTTCGTTTGTGAAATATGCTGAAGATCATTCACTACACTGTAAAAAAACTCAGAAGCGTTTCGGCACAAGGCGGAAAGGTTTCCGGAAATTTATAGTAAACTTTGTGTTCTCCTCAGTTATTTGTTATTTCGGAATCGTTACACGTATTTTCGGAAAAATATTCAGAGCGATGAATTATTCTGAAGAAGTCAGAAACGTTACATTCCATACCGGAAATGTTTTCGAATAGGTAGTGTAAAATGATGGTTACTGAAAAATTCAGAAATGTTACATTCATTCCGTGTAAAGTTTTAAAATGGAATTCGAAATGAATTAATATTTGCGCATGCTCATCTACTCCTACCATGTCATTATCACGTGATTTCTATTGTTCTTGAGAGGAAAGACAGCTTAAAATAGATGCAGATGAAACGTATTTATATGAGCTGTAAGTATTCTGTTTTATAATTTCTTTTATTTGAGAGAACAATATGCTTTAAAAAAAATAATATTATCAAATTCTATTTTATTGCATATTAATATTACATTTGCAGTTAATCTTTTGTTGTATACACAAATAACTCGTTCGATAGTTTCTTTATAATCTTGTTCCATGAATCTATAATAAATATTAGATATTTGATTGATGAATAATAATGTAGTACTAGTATTAATGAAGTACAGATAGCACCGTATATACGTCTTTAACATCTTTCCGTTTTGAGATCGGTTCCGTTTCATAACTTTTCTAATGATGAAACGTATCGTTTATATGACAGAACAAATTCCTAATTTCACTTATACTATACGTTTTTCCTTCATTTTTTATGAATCAGATATTTATAAATAAATATAATTGAAAATTTGATTTATAAATCTATAAATAATTCTTTTTTAAAATCCGGTCTCGTGAATTCCACGCTGTAAACAGATACATATGCATTATGAAAATGCTTTATTTCCCAAAATAGATGTATTATTTTTAATACCTTTAAATAAATACAGTCAAACCCCGATTTAGTGCCATCTTGAAATAGCGCCAATTCCGTTTAACCGCCAATTGCGTCTATGAACAAATCTGCCAAATAGGAATTTCAATGTAATGTATCCGTTAAAGCGCCAACTCGATATACCGCCAAAAAAATGTCTAGAAATTACTGTATTTTCTTTGCATATCTTTCTTTTTTAAATTTTTTGTTAGAATTTCAAAGGACACTTCCTTTTCATGTGTCTAGATGTTTTCAAGCTCAATTCAAACTTTATTGAATAGCAAAGAATTTATATTGTTCTCAACACCTGCCAAAATGCACCTGCTACCCATTCTACTTGTCATTGGGAGAAGAAAAATAACGCGCACTGAGTGCCGAGCAAGTAAAACTTCTGATTCAGACTGGCGAGTCACGTGATCTGATCCGCTTCTGGAGCGGGGAGAAAACAAGGCATGGCACGCCATTGGCTGAAAGGGTCTCTCCTCTCTCAGGTGAGAACAATGTAAAAAATAACTTCTCCCTGTACTTTATGTCGATTTCTTAGAAAGAAAACGGTGTGCAGTGCAAAATCTCTCATTCAAAATTTTGGTCGGACGTTGATTGAAACATCGAAGAATTCACCAGCTAAATCTGTAAAATATCATTCTGTCTCTTTATTTTAACTCATTATGGCGAAAAGAGCAGTTTTATCAATTTCAGAAAAGCGGGAAATTTGTGAATATAAAGAAAGAAATGTGAATGTATCGCAGCAACACATCTCCAATCATTTTTCTACACTCTGGAAAAAGCCTGTTAGCAGGCGCTGCATCGGAGACATTTTGATGAATACAGAAAAATGGATTAACACCAACGAACTGCAATCATCTGTAAAAAGACTGAAAACAGCGAAACATGAAGACTTAGAGGATGCCCTTTGCACATGGATACAACAAATGAGTGCTAAAAATGCCACTATCAACGGAGATGTCATCAGAGAGCAGGCAAAAGTTCTTGGCCAGCAAATGAATATTACAGATTTCGAATACAGTAGTGGCTGGTTGAGCAGATTTAAAAAGCGACGAGGATTCTCTCAGTACATACGAAGTGGTGAAACTGCAGGTGTTGATGAAGATATTGTGTCAAATGGTCGCAAAAAACTGAGTGCGCTGATTTTAGAATATAAACAAGAGGACGTTTACAATATGGATGAAAGTGGCCTTTTTTACCGCTTGCAGCCAGATAAAACAATATCATTGAAAAAATCAGTAAAGATGATTTTTCTCCAATCCTTTTACATGATGCTATTCGCATGATAAAAAAAAGATTGGGATGAAATTTCATCAGAAACTATTGTTAACTGCTGGAAACATACTGGATTGATTAAACCTGAAGGATCTACTAAAAAACAAAACAGTACAGCACTTCAGGAACTACAAGACGAAATACACAAATTAACAGAAATTGAGCATCCTCTATCGGCAATTGAGTACATTAATATAGACAAAAGTGTTTCAACATTTGAAGATTTGACAATCGAAGAAATTGTTGCCAATCAAAATGAAAATGAAAATTCATCTGACAGCGAAGCTGAAGAAGCTGAAACGCCGCATGTTACATCTGATGAAGTTAAAAATTGCATTGGGAAAATAAGAATTTTCTTAGAAAAATATGCAACTGATAAAAAAGTGATGAACAATCTTTTAGTTGTAGAAAAAGATATTGAAAAAATCAATATTGAAAGGAAAACTCAAACTAGCATATTAAAATATTTTCCTGTAAAAGATAATTAAAATAAAATAATTCAGTGTGATATTTAATGTATGTGTGTGTCTGTTATGTGCATAATTATCTACTTTATCTAAAATTGACTATATAAAGAGGCAAGTGCATGTTAATTTCATACATTAATTGGATAATTTTGAATCATGTAGCATTAATTATATTATGTATATTAATTATATTATATTAATTTATACTATTATAATATACTATATACCATTGGATAATTTAATAAAAAGGCATTACTGATATTTATTTTTATAATAATAATAATATTAGTATAATAGTATGAAAATTAATTTTTATTGTATTTTAATTCGATATACCGCCAAACTCGTTATAGCGCCAAAAATTTCTTGAACGGATAATGGCGGTATAACGAGGTTTGACTGTATTTTTTTTAATCTTGTAAGTATAGATATTATGTCAAAAGATTTCGTATCTGTAAATAATTATTTTATTTTATGAACTGTATACTTATAAAAATATATTTATTTTCTCAGGTTATCTCAGCACTTCTCAAGTTATACGAATAAAATAAAACCTTTAAATGAATATATTTAGAAGCATGATAGTTGTAAAACACTATATTAAAAATATTTACAAACAGACAAAACATTTTTATCAATATATCTATTTATAAGTATACAATTCGTGAAAATAAAACAATTACCACAGATATAAAATATTTTCGAATAGTATAACTATTTACAAGATTTTTAAAAAAATGTTGAAAGATATTACTAAAATCTATCTATTCATAAGTATAGGGAAATTAAATATTTTCATTGAGTATCTATTTAGAGGATGGAACTCATGAGGCTGCATTTAAAAAATGAATTATTTATAGATCCATAAATCAAATTTTCAACGTTATTTATTTACAAATATCTGATTCATAAAAACTGAGTGAAAAACGTATAGTATAAGTGAAATTAGGAATTTGTTCTGTCATATAAACGATACATTTAATCATTAGAAAAGTTATGAAACGGAATCGATCTCAAAACGAAAAGATGTTAAAGACGTATATACGGTGCTATCTGTACTTCATTAATACTAGTACTACATTATTATTCATCAATCAAATATCTAATATTTATTATAGATTCATGGAACAAGGGTATAAAGAAGCTATCGAACGAGTTATTTAACTGTGTATACAACAACTTCTAAACTTGTTGTACTTGTAAACTTGTAGTAGGTAAACTAAAGAAGTTTCCAGACGACTCAACTCTGTTCCTACAAAGGAA
Source organism: Maratus michaelseni (assembly GCA_963931845.1). NCBI lineage: Eukaryota > Metazoa > Arthropoda > Arachnida > Araneae > Salticidae > Maratus > Maratus michaelseni. The sequence goes on along the minus strand of OZ007596.1, from coordinate 130,641,388 downwards.
AATTTGGAAGCTCTTCAGTAGAAGGACATACTCTCAAATTTGGAGTTATTTTAAAATGACAGAAGTATTTGTCATAGAATTAAGTTTTTTCAAAGTTTATTTCGCCTGCATAAATAACTTTAAAGTGATATCTTGAGTAGCAGTCTAATAATAAAAGGTGAATAATAAAACGAGTTCAGAAAAATATATGTTTCACACCAGAAATTACAGAAAGTTTATAATATTGCTAATTCTAGAGTATAATTCATCTACAAGATGCTCTTTTCGAACCACCGGATCGGTACTTCAGCGGTCATCATGAACACTGCGGTGAAAATTGCCGACTTGAGCCCAGAGCTAACGCGAGATGAAGTTGATCGACTTTCCGGCGAGAGGAAGGATGAATTCAAGGAGATATTCTTAAACTATCTACGACTCGAGACCAAAGATGGATACACAAGAAAGAGAAGACACTCGCGTGTTAGAAGAGGGCGCAAAGTAGCGCCACCGGAGTTGCAGTGGTAGCGATTAGAACTAAAATGTTCGATAGTGGGCGGGGTGCTCCGCGTTCAGGTATTGGTTTTGCTTTCATGGCGATCGCGGCAGTATTGCAGAAACGGCAACTTTCAGAAATTTTCAATCTTGTCATTACACAAACTCATAGAGGGATGAAATATTTTAATTTGTAATGAAAACTAATCAGTCATTTAATTTTAAAACTTAGTTATTTTCTGTTTACTTCTTATAATTTATAATGGCGAGAAGAATACGAATATTTTAAAAGAGATTAATGTCTGAAACAGTGTATATATATTTTTAAATTCATAATAATTTAATTGAATATTTATTATAGGAGGTTAATATTTACAACAAATACTTTTTAACAAAAACATTCGTATTTTTCGATTATAAGAAGTGACCAGAAAATAAAATTAAGCATCAAAAGAAACATAATTTGATTAGTTTTCATGAAAAATTAAAATATTTCATCACTCCAAGAGTTTGTTTAATGACAGGATTGAAAATTCGTGATTGCCGTTACTGTCATACAGCCGCAAAAAAATAAACGCAAATTCCATAAATTACTTAGAAAAAAGGTGTATCGTGCAATCTGTTTCTGGAACCATGAAATAACGTTTTTTTTTTTTTTTTTTTTTTTTTTTTAATGCCTTTTAAAATGTTGAGTAGTCTATTATAAACATGCCCAATTGTTTAATTTTTATTAAATACTGCAAGTATGTGGTTTTGTTCCATAGAGGTACATAAAACACATTTTATTAAAAACAAGAAATATTTAGAAAATTTAGAATTCAGGATTTTTTTTTTTTATAAGCAAATATTTAGAGAATTTTGTTTCTTTAAAACTTTTATCTAAAAAATCTGATAATCTGTAAGCATATCCAATTTTTGTTTTATGAAACTACATAAAATATTAGATTATACATAATTATTTGGATAAATAAAATGTCCACTTTTTTTAATTTGAAAATTAAAAACTTTTTCATTAAAAAAAAAAAAAAAAAAAAAAGGAAAAGAAAGATGTTTCTTTCTAAATTATATTCTTATAAAATCTGATAAGTACTGTAAATATTCTGATTTTTAAGCTACATAAATCATATTTTATTATATATTAAATAACATTTAGACTTTTTTTTTTTTTTTTTTTCTGAAAGAATACTTTTTCTCATTTTTTTCTCTTGCTGTAAAATTTGATTTCTAAAATTATTTTTTAGGAAAACATTTATTTGGATTCATAAAGTGCAGAATTTTTTAACAGTTTTATACAGACATTTTCAAATGGAAATATTTCATTTACCAGTTCTAAAATTATGTGTTAAATCTTGAAAGAGAAAAATGCCTTTACACATGAAAATGATGTAATTTTTTAAAAGTACCTATCTGATAATGTTCATTTTCATCTAGAAAACTGCTGCCTACTACGATTGTGCTTAAATTGTGTAATTTACTCTTGCTTTACCTTCCTCCAGTACCAGGATTATTCTTCACTCAAGTAAAAAACTCTCGCAAGCTAATGTTAAACCTATGGGAAAGTTCTTTTCAAATTTCTCGTTTGAATTTATATATATATATATATATATATATATATATATATATATATTTGGCACAGGATAGCCGATGTTAAACTCTAATAGGGCCATTTTTTAATTTTAGATTTTGGTTCCAAATTATTTTAATAAAGGTAGTTTCACTTCCAAACTAGTTCGAAAAGTGAAAGCAGCTGTATTAAAAAGAAATCTAACCAAAATGAAAAAAGTAAAAGATGGCCCTATTAAACATCAACATCAGCTATCCTGTGAAAATAAATACATAAATGTATCAATTAAAAATATTCAAATTCAAACGAGAAATTTGAAAAGAACTCTCCAATAGGTTTAACATTAGTTTGCGAGTGAGGAGTCCCCTTAATGCCTAAATCCTCTTTTCTCCTATACTTGCAAAGAACCCATTCCCAGAAAGGCAGAATGTTTCTGTTAGCAAAGATTATATAATATTTAAACCATAATTCATATTTTCATCAAATGTTACAATTCAATACAGTCACGCCAAAATGATTTCAAATATATATTTCAAAAATTATGTTGGTATCGAGATTAGGATTTAATCTCAAAAGAAGAAAAATGCCTTTACCAATTAAAGTGACATCATGCTTAAAAGTTAAAAATACACATGATTAAGACTAGTATCTCAAAACACAGAACGATGAAATGTCTTCGCCGTTGCAAAATGTCATAAGTACCTTTTTATTGACAAAACAAAAAATACTTCAAGTAATAGGATCCTGATGATGTAATTTTTTACTCACATTTTGTTCCATGCGTTTAAGCTCCCATATGATTAAGGATTTTTGGAATTTATTTTTTAAATAGCATGAATTGAAAATCACCTGGTATCTCAAAATAGATTTACCATCCACTTTAATAACATAAAAAAAAACATGGTCAACAAAAATTATTGGAAATAAAGTTTAAATACCAGTGCCAAAAAATGAGCACTGTGATCAAAATAATTCTAAGTTAAAACTCATAATCCCGTCTCCATGCTTTTTCAAGTACTCCCATTTCTTTAAATGTCATAATTAATAACCACAAGAAAAACATTACATTCCTTTTTATTAATTAACATATAATAAAAACATAATAAAAACAATCTACAAAACATTGTCATCCGATTCCAGTAACAAATTTTACAACCCATATGAGAACTTCCTGCAGAGAAAACTCTTCAGTGTTTTGTTTCTTCAAAGTTATTAGTAACAGGCATAAGTTCCGATTTAATGAATGCATTGAAAAGGGTTTTGTCAGACAAGCCAAACCATGAAAGGATGTTTGCCTTAATATTTGACGAGATGTCTATAAAACCCTGTCTGGTGTATGACAAACAAAAAGATCATGTGGTTGGTTTCGAGGATTTCTCAGGAGGTTTTCGGACTGACAATGTTGCAAATCATGCCCTAGTGCTCGTGTTAAGAACTCTGACAGGCAGGAAAAAACTCCCCATTAGTTTCTACTTTTCTTGCTATGCCATTCATTCTGACAAGCTGTCAAAATACTGTCATGAAAGCTCTTACAGAGTTGCATCATGCAGATACTGTAAAAGTTCTTATATGTGATCAAGGAGGAAACAACACAATACTTGGATTCAGCATACTTGGAGCAGATGTATCAAAGCCATTTTTTTAATTTAATGGTCAAAAAGTATACTGCATCTTTGATCCAACTCATCTTATCAAAAATTTAAGGAGGAATTTAATGAAGTATGATTTGCAGACTAATAGAGGGCTTGTTTCTTTCCAGCATATCAAAGATTTTTATGAAGATAAGAAATTACTTCTTAGATGTGCACCCAGGTTAACTGATGCACACATTTCTTCTACTGGATTCAATTCCATGAAGCTAAGTCTCTCTGCTTAAGTCTTTAGTCACAGTGTTGCTGCAGGCATGAATGTGTGTATATTAGCGAATGTTATACAGGCAAGTTCTGCTCCAACCGTAGAGTTTATTATGCATATTAACCATCTTTTTGATTCCTTGAATGGTACAAATAAAAACCTCAAAAAGGAAATGAATATCATTGTGCTATAAAAGAAGGTTCAATTCATCAATATTTTTGGAATGAGATGCTCCAATTTATTGATTCCTGGGTTTTTGTGCATACTCGTAAAAATGTTGATAAACGGAAGCAAAATCCTGGACATCTGAATAGAAAAGGTTGGCTGCAGACACTGATAGCAATGATGCAACTCTCACAAGAAATACTCCAAGACAGAGAATACTTCATGACTAAGCGATGTAACCAAGATTGCCTGGAAATTTTTTTTATCCGTATTAGAGGGTATGGTGGAAACCAAACAAACCCATCCGCATACGAATTCGCCACAGCTTACAAGCTGGCATCAATTAATTCTTTTACGTCTAAATAAATTTTCAAACTGTGAACCAGACAAAGATAAGTTTATGTTTTTTGTTTTGTCTTCTGCACCACAAATTGCAGAAGATGAAACAGAGGAAGAAACCCAAAATGAAAATGATATCTCTTATAATCGTCTTATCATTGACGTATCTCGTTGTGATGAAGATGAGGATACTCTCCAAGAAACAGGTTTCGAAGCAGCCGATTTTTTATCACAAAATGTAATTACTTATTTGAGTGGAAACATATTCAGAAGAGTAGTAAATGAACTCGAACTTAATGAATGTGATATTTGTCATCTTTTACTAGTTGACCCTTTCTGATTGTTCTTTGAACAATGGGTACATTTCGCCATCTGCATCTGCATGATCTGTTAGACCAGGGGCAATCGTGGAGCAAGTGCAAGTGGCAATGGTCCTTTTCCAAAAAGACTATTCCAGTTCTGTAAAATATCCTCCATAGTCGAAAAAGTAAGAGGTTGGTCGTCATCCTGCATCTGAAAAAAAAAAAATATATATATATATATATATATATATATATAAACTTACATTCTACGTTTGTTAAGCCATACATGATAATTAGGATATCATAAACAGGTTCAGATCAACCTACGATCGAAACTTTATCTATCTATCTATCTATCTATGTCACTTTTTTATGAACACGATAACTGGAAAAATTCTGCATAAATCTCTTCCAAACTGATGCATAAAATCAAGGGGCATAAAATCTCGGTCAGGTTCGTTAATGGGCAAAATCGAACCGGGGGGGGGGGGGGGGGCTTTTTGTGAAAACAGAGAAAAAACCCTATAATTTATTAATTATGATACGTATCGAATCTGTTTGAAGTTATTATTACTTCTAGGAGAATGGCCGAAAATTTATGTATGACAGATTTTTGATATAATTAAAAATTGCCTTAAGAGGGGGGGGGGGGTTAAGAAAAAAAAATGCATAACTTCGTCAATTCCGAAGATTTCAAATCCGCTTAAATTTATTATAAATCCTCTCAATATTATCTAAAACTTTTATATTGACAAGGTTTTGATAGGACCAACCGTTATACCAAAAAAAAAAAAAAAAAAAAAAAAAAATCCCTGCCGGCTCCGCCTGCAAAAAAGTTAGGTTTCGAAGTAGGCGGTTCCAACTGCCGCATCATCGTAAAGAAGGTCATTTCTTCCGTAATTACCGACGAACAGGCGCCCCACGGTCTGAGTCTTCGACATCTACCTGTGCCTGTAGGCCGAGCCGTCAGGCATTTTTTTTTTATTATTATTTCAAGTAAATTTAAATGAGCTTTTCTAATTGTTAATTTTAATGATTTAATAAAGATTATTTTACTTTAAAATGTGTGGTTTTAGAATTATATTTAGAATTTTTTTTTTTAATTAAAAAGATCACGAACCTTGTATTTATGTAAATTATTGAATTTTAAGAAAATTATACCACTATTTCTTAGCTGAAAGAAAAATAACAATAGAATGGTGAAAAAATATTAAAATACATTAAAAAAATGTGAAACTCTATGAACAGCAAGTATTTTAAAGTACACGTTAATGATTCCAAACTCAACAGAGGTACATGACAACTTGCTTCTGACTGAAAACAGTGTACATAGCATTTATAGATCTTATACAGGGCAACAAAAATATTCAGATCTAATACTGTCTATAGAGTGATATTGTTTAAACCAAAGCCAGTAAGTTATTTACTAAAAATTACAAACTACTTAGATTACTGTTTTAATGATGCATTGAATATTCTAAGTTAAATAAAAAAATAAAATTACATATTATTAGAGTTGAAATTATTAAAAACTAAAATATATTAATTACATCGCTGTAAATAAAACATATCTATTTTTGCCACTTTGGCAAAAAGTGGCAAAAAAGTATTTTTGCCAGGGCGGTTTTTACCGGTTTTTTCCACCTTTGGCAAAAACGTGCCAACCCTATCACAAACTGTCACAATTTCATGACGCACCCCCCCCCCCCCCCCCTCCAAGCATGACATCATTTATGGACGGCCCCATAAGTAAATATGGATGAACATTATTTTGGAAATGAGAAACAAAACAAATGTGTTTTGACTTAAAGATGGTGGACTGCGGGCTAATACGCCAGCTGTTCCTAAAAACTTTTTTTTTTCCTTTCTTCTTAATCTAAGTTTATTTTATACGAAATATATTTTTAATTGCTACTGGAATACTTTTTATGCTTACATTTTAACAGTATCGCCCAAGTGTCATCCGCACAGTAACATTAATTAATATTGCATAATTTTCTTTACATAATTAAAACAAAAGCTTAAAATAAAGTTTCCAGTAAATTTAGATAATTATTACTTATTCAATGAATACCTATTTTACCCCATATGGTACCCATTTTTACCCCCACTTCAGAGATAAAAAAGTGTATATAAAACAAAAATAATTTTTCTACTATTTAAAATTTAAAAAAATAAATTAACAATTACTTAAATATGAGTTGTAATTTTCCAGCTGGACGAAAAATGTCTGGGCAAGGGGTTTTCGTCCAGTTGGAAAATTACAACTCATATGATTTCTTTACCAATTTGAATAATTGTGTCAAAATTAATCTAGTATAACGACTTAAATGTTATGCCAAGACATCAGTTGCATAAATAAACACACACACACACACAAAAAATCATATTAAATATTTTTGTTTCAATGAAAACAAGCCCTGAATGAAAAAATAGCGATTTTCATACCCATTTTACCCCACCTGATCCTGATGAGCAATTATTATATACGAATGTACTAAATTTAGATATATAAATTTACTTTATAGCTAGATAATAGGTTATTTTGTGATTCTACCTGTTTTGAGACAGATCGGCCCTTTAAGACGATTAAATTTGTGAAGAATCCATTTTTGATATGAATTTTTTTTTTTTTTTTGTGAAAGGCAGTTTTTTAAGACAAAAATTTTTTGAAGCATCTGTTTTAAGATTTAAAAAAAAAAATTGTAAAGGGTCCTTTATAAGACACCAAATTTTTCTGAAGCAAATCCAGTAAAGACATTTTATTGAGCTGGAACAGGGATGGCAAACCATTTATTTCGATTGTAGTTCCTACAAGTTGGCTTATTTCATGGACGGTCAAATCCATCGTAACTGACGTAAAACTTGATCATCAAATTTTGTTTTCAAAACTGTGCAGAAAATTTACTAATAAAACTAGAACAAATTTTTACAATTTAAAATATTTCTTACTAAGGACTTAATACCCAAATACCTGCAGATTATTTCAATCTCCCTTTTAGTCCCAAAAATTGCATTTCAAAATCCTGTAACTGATGTAACGTAAAACAGACAAACATTTTTTCTGCCTTCATTGAAGTGTAAAAATTATCAAAACTATGCCGTTAAAAAAGTGATTTAATGTTCTCAACAACACTAAGTAATGACAAATTATAACAGTAACTTGTTTAATTAATTTCTGAACAAAAAAAAAAAAAAAAAATGGCATTTACACATGTAACTGATGTAACTTTTATTGTGTAACTGACGTAACATTATGACTTTACAAAGACAATAATGGTTCTTAACTTACTTTGTAAACAGTAATTTAGAATGGCATTTTATTATACAACATAAAAATACCAGGCTTTCCAATTATACCCTTAAAATAAACATATTATAAATTTTATTTTCCCATCAAAATGAGACTTTTCTGTGGAATTGACCGGACATGCAGATATGGTTTTTAATCGACTTACCATACTTTTTTATGTATGCTGTGCCCTTGTGTGACACGCAAATTCGCAAACCCACCCTAATTTTTAATACCTCATTTAGAGAGAAAAACAGATTTTTTCTATTAAAATCTAATACCTAGTGCCAAAATTACAAAATATTCACAATGCACTGGCTAACTAGTTTCATAAATTTGAATGCAAAATTGCTAGCAAACTATTTTATGGAGTGATCAATGGTTATATATAGAGAGAGATCAGTCAAATCCCAAATACTGATCTTGTATCACATGCTCTTAGATTTTAAAAGTAAATTTTGAAGGGAAAAACCATGTGGCATACACAAAAAAATACAGTAACTTAGCTTTATTTATTTTGTTTAGAATGGCAGTAAATCACCACTTGAACTTTACTGTTGTAAACATACCGTAATTTCCGGCGTATAATCCGCAGCTCAAAGAGTCGTTTTTCGACCCAGAAATATTATTTTATAAAATGTAACTTAAAAGATCGCTGTAAATATTTAACTACAATTATTGAATAAAATTTCTGGGTCGAAAAACGACTCTTTGAGCTGCGGATTATACGCCGGAAATTACGGTAATACTTTTATTTTACTTCATATAAAAATTAACCTTCTCCAAGCTAGAACATGCTTAAGAAACAATATACAGATTTGTAACTCTCCAAGCCATGGAATATGGATTAATGATAATTCAAACATCTGTGCACAAATAAAGATTCATAAAAGAAATATATTTTACATGGGCATAGGTAAAAATAAATAGGAAGGATAGTATTTTGGAATGGATGTGTCTGTACTTTGCAGCTCTTAATGAATTTAAAAAAATAAAGACTATAAACATGAAAAATAAATATTTTATGTCAGAATGCCTCATAGAAGAGAATTTTTAGCCACATTTGTGTAAAAAACTAATCTTTTGTAGAAATAAGTTTTTGTATGTGCCAGGCTCGGGCCAAACTTTGAGCATTTATACTGGGGCGGGCCAAAGAATTTTCTAGTAATTATATATTTTTAAATTTGAAAACTATTTTATATTTTGCATTTTAGGTTCTAAAACCGATGTATTTAGTATCGAAAATGGTTTTTGATGTATTTTGCTCATCTCTGAACTGTAACATGTTCATTAAGATTTTCACAGAAAAATAAGGGAATTGTGAAGCATTTTCTGCCTCCTGATTGGTTAGATTAAGAGTTTAAACAATAACCCAGATTATAAAACATACAAGGGGGAGTTATGGAAAAAAAAAATAAAGATAAATTTTTAATTGCAGGGGTCAATGCAGGTTTTTACTCTTGGGGTCCATTTTGTGAAAAGTAAAGGTTATTTTTGTGAAATTTATTATATTTTTGTGAAAAATAACATTTTGCAACAAAAGTTGAATTCCAGTTAATCAAATTCGAACCAAGCATTTATAAACAAACTTTTTTTAATCCTTTTTTCTGAAATTTTCCTCTCTGGTGAACGTATTTGTTTACAAATTACACATTCTAAAACATCACAAAATAATAAATAAATAATAAATAGTAAGTTTTTATGGAATAGAATTTTGTGAAGGAACCCATTTTATTAAATAATTTTTTGTGAAGGGTCCCTAAATAGGCCCCAAAATTTTCCTGGATCGACCCCTTAATTGATTATATTTTTTATATACCAAAAACTTTGAGGGTGTCCACTACTGGCACACCTATCCTATATAACTGATAATTTTAAGTACGAAACTTTGTTTATATAAAGTTTGAGTACCTAAACTATGCTTATTTTTTTCTCTCCATTACTAAGTCATTAAAAAAAAAAAAAAATGTTCGTGCTGCTTGAAAATCAATGACGGAGGGGAGGAGGGTTTTTTTTTTTTTTTTTTTTTTTTTCTGGCGACTAGAATTTTTGGCTGGCTATCAGATGTTTATCAAATTTGTAAAGCACTGGCTCTACATATTATACTACAAGTTTTTAAAGTCTTGTTTAAGGATATTTTAGTACATGAAGCGTAAAAAAAAAAAAAAAAAAACGTTTTCAGAATAAATCTTAAAATAAATTATGAAAATACATGATTTATATACAGAACTCATACATTACAAAAAAGAAACAGAATTATAAAACAGTTTATTACTAACTTTTTTTCTTCTTTCGGGAGCCTGGAGAAATGAATTCCTCTGGCATACTTATTCGAATTCTTGCTGCAGCCATTAAAACGGCAGTATCGGGATGACACCTTTGTTGGATATTCATATCCTTTAATTAATAAATTATTACACAAAAAAATAAATTTGGCTCTGAAAAGTGCCGTTTAATACTCAATAAAACGATTCTTAAATTACAGAACCTATATCAACAAAAAAAAAAAAAACTCCACACGTGAGAAGTGAAGAATGAACTCTTTTGAAAAGTGTTGTAAAAATGGGGAGAGGGGGATGCGCGCGCAGTTTTCGCAGGTCGGGGCGATCGCAGCGCTCGTAGTTTAGAACTACAAATCCGGAACTTTCAATGTGAAGTAAGTTTACGATAGTTCTTCCGTACAACTGTCTTGGCTTTTACGTGTATGGGCTTTGCTCGAGACTAACGATGACATTAAGTTCTTTCACCAGAGAGTGATCACCTCATCAAAGAATTACCTGTCCACTATTGCAAACCACATGGATCTTTACGAAAAAACCAGTGAAGCCAGTGTTACCGGGCTTTTGTGATGTACCCCACTAGCGAAGCTCTTGAAGAGTTAAAAACCAGCAATAACTATGCTAAGTTCCTGAGTAGACAAAAAGCTAAAAATACCACTCAGGCAAATTCTAATAAACAGGCTAAAACTTTCACTTACAACCAAATTATTTCGGTCCATAAAGACCGGTAATACTAGTATTACCGGTCCCTGGTGATTCCCTGATCTTGAAGAAGTCAAGCGTAAAATTGCCAAAGAACCCATTGGAGAAGATGCTACTACATATTCCAAATTTGAGTCTCCCAACTCTTTCGGGCCACTGACTAACTCTGACGATATGGATACCTCCGGCGTAGTGACGCAAGACTCTATTAAATCTCCCCCAAAAATTCGTACTAATAATGATAAACCCATGCCTATCACTATCAAAATTACTGCTAACTGGAGAGAGATTCTCCAAAAAATTTATCAAAACACTACTCTTAAAGTAGAAAAAAGCATATTTAGGGACTCAGTAAAAATTTTTCCTGGCTCAATTGAAGATCACAAAACAATCAAAAATCTTCTTTCCGAATCAAATCTTGAATATTTCGTCTTCCCCCTTAAGTCGGAAAGGCCCCTAAAATTATCATTAAGGGAATCCCCTGTGATTCTGACATCTCTGAAATTAATTCTGAATTAACTAACCTTGGATTCAATGTGCACTCTGTTGCACAACTTAAGAACCTCAAGTCCAAAGACCCTTTACCTATTTTCATGATAAATCTTTTACATAGGGAAAATCCCAAAGCTATTTTCGATATTAATGTCCTTCTCGGATTTCGGGTCCGTGTTGAACCATACAGGTTCCACGGCCCGAAACAATGCTACAATTGCCAACAATTCAATCATTCGACTTTCACCTGTAATTACAACCCCGTCTGCCTAAAATGTAGCGGAGCACACAAGTCATCAAATTGTCCCATAACGGACCAAAAACAATTTTGTTGCGCTAATTGTAGCGGTAATCACACAGCAAACTTTTCGGGGTGCCCTAAGCGCCCCAAAAACTTCAAACTGCCACAAAAGGCACTAAATTCCCTAACAACAGGACCAGTGGCCCTAAAGAAAACAATATTTTAACTCTGGATAAAGTTAATTTTCCAGCCCTCCCTTCCAAAAACATTACAAATCCTATCGACAAAGCTAATTCTCAAATCAACTCCAATGGTTTCGCTAAATTAAATTATCCGGACTTATTCAAAAATTTAGATCCCATCATAGAAAAACTTAAAATACTTAATGACCTGCTAGAAAATATTAGTAAACTAACTTCTAAATTAAACATACCTATTCAAAATTTAATAGATACGAAATTCTACAATGTTAAAAATGTGTCAGAAGAGCCTTAAGCCTGCCTCTCTCTCTGACAGCATTTCTGCAAATTTCCTATTGGCTCTCTAGATCTTGACTCCTCCTCCTTTCCGGCGGTGCGCATGCGTTTTTAAACTACCTTCAATTTTATACTTATATGGTGCCTGTTCGGGCCTTTTTTTATTTGTCGGCCTTTTACCGTCCTTTCCAGTTGCTTCGGAATTCTCTTCATGTTAGTTCTCATCCGTTATGTTGTCGGGGGTGTGTGGCATTTGGCCACTGGTACCTCGGTAAATTTTGTTCGAAGTCATCTACAAGATCATACTTCATAGGATCATTTCTATAGAGAATGTGCATGTTTGTCAACAAATTGGTTCCTCACTAGACCACGCCTCTTCTGTAGGCAAAACATTTCCCGCTCAATGCGCTATTTCCTACGGTTTCCTATGAGAAAGCGAAATGTTTGCATTCAATTATGGATCATATTTATTCAAAAACAAATTTTCTTTTATCAGATTATGCACAGAATTTAGATTCTGTTGTTAATCAAGATTATTTAACAAAGCTTAGATTTGTCAAACTGACTAATAGTGTTATTATTTTAGATGATCCGTATATTATTGTGGATGCAGATTGGAAAGCAGATATGGCTTTTTGGCCATCGGTTACTTCATCAGATATTGAAACTTATTTTAAAAAGTTTCCAGGGAAGAATTCAAGAGCTCAAGAAGCGTTTCAACTTGTTGTAGCTGGTAGGAGAAAGATTTTAGTTCTTTTTTTTTTTTTTTTTTTTTTTTTTTAATTATGTCGTAAAGTTAATGTTTTATTTACTTTTTTTCTACTTGTAGTTCAAGTTGTTCTTGTTCGTATGGTAACTTTTTATTGCTTGAGCTAATCGGAAAATGCTTACAAATTTCGTTATATTCAGATTAAATGATCGATTAAAATGATACCTATGAGTGTTCTCAAATCAAAACTGCTTATTTTCTGAAACACTTTTATATAATTTTAACATGTTGTATTATGACAAGGAAATCTATGAAACTGAAGCATAAGTTTTGTCAGAATTCGGTTTTATTAGCTGAAATAATTTTTATACTAAATAAATACTCCTTAGGTTTTTAAAAAATATTTTTACTATTCTAATAATATGTATAAAAACAGGACAAAACAAAAAAATTGACTTATATGAAACATTTAATGAAGTACTAAGGGCGATATTTTTTTAAGAAACATTTTACTCTTTTTCTTTTTTTTTTTGTAAAAGAGAATTATATAATTTAATCTAAAAAAAAAAATAGATGCCATGTTTTTAAAAAAACCTTACCATTTAAAAAGCATTTAATCAGGTGTCGATGCAGTTGGTTTTTTTTTTTTTTTTTTTTTTGGGGGGGGGGGGGGGGGGAGTGGGGCATTTTGTGAAAAATAAAATTTATTTTTCTGAAATTTGTTATATTTTTGTGAAAAATAACATTTTGTAACAAAAGATTGATATCCAGTTACTCAAAATCGAACCAAACATTTATTAATAACGAACTGACTAGCGCCTGTGATAATAAATAAAAAAAACTCAGTTTTCAATATCGAGTCGAATGAACCAAACCCTGTTGAAATCGAGCCCTTAGAACCCAATAAAAAAATGAGTCCCCAGGCGGTGGAATATGCACCCCTGTAAATTTAACGAATTTCCTTTAACATTAACGCGATATTTAATTTACGGATGAAATCCCCCGCCCCTTTCTAAACTTAACCCCTTATCTTTAACAGTAACGCGATTTCTAATTTACGGCTGTGATGAATAAACGTAAGTTGATGCCGAAAAAGAAGATTAATATTTAAAAAATATATCCTTGACAGCTCGGCCTACAGGCACAGGTAAATTTCGAAGATGCAGACCGTGGGCAGCCTATTTATTGGGATTGCAGAAGAAATGACCTTTTTGCCATGATGCGGCAGTTGGGGCCGCTCACTTCGAAATCTACCTGTGTCTGTAGGCGGAGCACACAAAGATTTTTTTTTTCTGTAAGGGTTGGTTTTATAGAAAAAACTTGTCAATATAAAAGTTGTAGATAATATTAAGAGGATTTGTAATACATTAGCGGATTTGATAACTTGTGAATTGACAAAGTTATGAATTTATTTCTTCTTAAACTCATATTTTCTCCTCCCCGCCTCAACCACTTGAAGCCATTTTTAATGATATCAAAAATCTGTCATATATAAATTTTCGGCCCTTTTCCTAGAAATAATAATAATAACTTTAAACGGATTCGATACGTATCATAATTAAGAAGTTATGGGTAACGTAAGGGGCCCAGGGGCCCGGATCTTGTCCGAGAAATTTTTGGTCATTCATATGCTAAGAAGTTATTAGAAAAAAAAAAGCTAGCGAATTGGACGATTTTTTAAGAGCTATAGTAGGGGGCCCAAAAGGGGCCGCTGATAGTTTTGAGCAGGGCCCTAAGATGAACGGTCCTACCTGGAATGTAGAAATGGGGAAATAACTAAATGGAGAAAACGCCTCCAAAAACGAAGATCGAATTAAAAGGGGACAAGGTATTAACAATTTAGGGAACAATAACTTCGAGGGGCCCGGATCTTCTCCATTTTTTTTTGTCGTTTATGTAGTAGCTAGAAGTTCTAAGTTGTTAGAAAAAAAAGTTAGTGAATCGGACGATTTTTAGGAGAAATATAGTAGGGGGCCCAAAGAGGGGCCAGCTGATAGTTTTGAGCAGGGCCCTAAGATGAACGCTCTTAACTGGAATGGGGGAAAAGTTAAATGGAGAAATGGCCTCAAAAACGAAAATCGGATTAAAAGGGGACAAGGTATTAACAATTTAGGGAACAAAAACTTCAAGGGGCCCGGATCTTCACCGAATTTTTGTTTTTTGTTTTTGTTGTTCATGTAGTAGCTGGAAGTTCTAAGTTGTTAGAAAAAAAATAGTTAGTGAATCGGACGATTTTTAGGGGAACTATAGTAGTGGGCCCAAAAAGGGACCAGCCGATAGTTTTGTGCAGGTCCCTAAGATGAAAGGTCCTAATTAGAAAGTAGCAATGGGGAAATAACTAAGTGAAGAAAAGGCCCCAAAAACTAAGAAAATCGGATTAAAAGCGGGCAAGTAATTATCAGTTTAGGAAACAAAAACTTCAACGGGCCCCGTACCAGGTCCTAGGGGGCCAGGGTCATAACTAGAACGTAGAAGTGGGGGTGAAAGCTAAACGGAAAAAAGGCCCCAAAAACGATGAGGATCGGATAAAAATTGGGTAAATTATTAACAATTTAAGGCAAAAATCTTAAAGGGGCCCCAGGGGGCCGGGGTCTCAAAAAATTAAAAATCCGAGCCTCAGGTGCATCAGGACTTACCTTGGGCTATCCGCTGCAATTAAGAAAGGCAAAATTTTATGAATAATTGATTAAAAAAATATGAATAATAAGCACATAACACAGCTAACTATACAGTAGGCATGCGTATGTTTTGCCTACCGTTCGTTCTTTACGGCTTCGTGACGTCACATGCACATTCTCTATAGTATGATTAGCGAGTTCGCTCACCGAACTTCGCAGAAAACCCAACCACGAAGATGTGGAGTGGGGTTTCGCCTCGAGTGAATGTAATATTAATATGCAATAAAATAGAGTCTGAAAATATTAATTTCCAAAACACACAGAAACATTTCTGATGTATACAAAAACATTTCCGATATATGCAGAAACCTTTCCGATGTATACAAAAACATTTCCGATATATGCAGAATCGTTACTGAATATGTGAGTGAAATATAAAGAAACGTTTCCGAAATGCACGTAAATGTTTCCAAAATATACAGAAACATTTCTGAATATCTGACCGAAATATGTGGAAACTTTTACGAATATCTGACCGAAATATGCGAAAACATAACAGAACCGATGGGCCACATTGCTGCCCCACCAGATAGAGTAACGTTTCCGAGTTTTTTTTTACAGTGTAATAACTTTATATCTTTAATGCTATGGATAATTAACTGATTGCAATCCATGCAAGAAAACCCAGAAATTGTGTTAAAGTCCAAAAGACGTCATCGGAAAGTGAAATCAAAAGACTTTTTATTGTAGAACTCTACATTACATAAGATCTGCTCAAAATGTAACCACGATAACACGTACAAGTGTAAGCTCCGCAAATACCAAAAAATAGTTTAAGAACAACTAAATGTTATTAAATGTAAATGTAATGTAAAAGTATCGTTAGATGTTTAATACAAGAATTTAAATAGATCAACCTAAATGTGACTCCAACCTAAATCAGACTCATCTAATAGATTAAGTTAGTATTTCAGCTGATAAAAGTATGAAATAGCTCAAAATGCTCACAATCCAGCTAATCGAGGAATATACACGAATCAGTGTGCTCGAGTATACCAATAATTACAATGGATAATACAAGGAGTATGCAACATCAGAAAAGGTAAGAAAACTTTTCTTATCCTTTAAGTATCAATGTATTGAAATGGACCTTTTTTCTAGTTTAATTCATATAATAAGACACGCGCCACACCGAACTCCGCCTTTATTTATGAATTCGGTTTGTCTGTCTATCTGTCTGTCCGTATGTCTATCTGTCTGTCTGTCCGTATGTCTATCAGTCTGCTGTCCGTCTGCCTGTGAAAAATATGATAATAATCAGCAGGTGTCAGAAAAACGTAATGTCGAAAGCACAAAACAAAAATAATATTATTTTCTGGCAAAGTGATGATCATAATTGCCTAATAAAAAGTCTTGATGTCCTTTCTTCTTTTATTTTAACAACAAACTTAACAAAAGTAAATTAATAAAAGTAATTAGACTGAAAGAATAATAAATTTCAGGAGAGCCGCCAAGAAGCTCCATATTTAAGATACAAAATTATTCCAACTAACAAAAACAAGTTTTCTAATCAGTTCGGGGTTACGTCACATATACGTAACGCCGTGAGCTTAACTCCGCCCACAGAACATGTGATCAAGGATTTCTCAATATCCTGCCCCACCATGAACACATGGGGGTTCATCAAAAATTTTCAAAAAATGTACATCATACATATATAACTTCATATATATATATATATATATATATATAGACAGCTTGCACATGACGTCACATGTCTGGCATCGCTTCATATGGCGCCCAAATATAAGGCGAATGTGGTGCTCTCCGTTTGGTTTATTAGATTTATTTGCACTATAATAATAAAAATAAGAAAGATCTAAATTAAACAGAAAGATAACACGTGCTTTTGACGGCAAACGGGGAGTTCTGACATTCTGTGTGTGCTCCAGATGCAATAGTATCAGTCGTTGCTAATAGCAACGTGACGTCAATGCAAGCCGTCTATATATATATGTATAACATCAATACAAGTAACCTAGTTTTCAATTAGCAAATAATACCTCAATTATCTAAATTGTATACAATTTTCAAATAAAGTAATATTAAGGTATTCAAGTAAACAATTTAACATAATATTATTCAAGATCAATATCTATTCCAAGATTAAAAATAATAATAATATATCCAAGATAATAAAATTCAAGAATGAAACCAAGTGAGTAAAACAAAACATTTTTAAAGTTTTGCCCAAGAATTTCAAGAAGACAGTCAAATATAAAATAAATTATTTAAATTTAAAATAATTCAGGTCAAGATACAAATAATATATAGTCCTGGAATTCAAAGTTGATATACTATCTAGATTAAATCATGAACACAAGAAAATTTCAAATATTAAATTCAAGAAACAATGCAAATATATATATATTCCAGTGATACTTAAATACCTTCTTCAATAAGCACAAAAACAAATTACAATTGTATCTTCTACTATAAATATAAAAAGAAACAGTTAAAAATATTATTCATGTACATTCTATTATCAGGTAAAGAATTATTTTAGAAAAATTCAAAAAGGATAAGTAAGAGAAGTTAAAGTCCAATACAAATATCATCAAGAAAAAATTTAGAGTCTTTTAAAAGTAAAAAAAGTTTTTTTTTTTTCAGTTTTTCAAGTCACTAATTTCAAGATTGTACAACAGATTTATTGGTCTTTTAATAGTTGAATTGTTTGTTTTCACTTCACAAGACCTTGTTCTTCCATCTCTTCCAACAAATGTTTTTGTAATTTTCCCCAACTTTCAGAAAGCTCTAGGTAAATGTTCATCATGCACAAACACAACATCATCTATCTTGAAATCAGATGTTTTATTTTGATCCGTGCAGTGAGCAGATTTTAAGTTGAGGAGATATTCATTCTTCCAGCGCTTCTAAAAATGGTTTAAAATAGTCTAACGAAAACGCTTCACTAAAGTTTCTTTGGTTGCTGGTAAGGTTAAATCGCTTACTTTTATAGTTGGTAAACACAAAACTCGTTTTCCTATAATAAAATGAGCAGGTGTTAGAGGAAATGGTTCATCTAGTTCAGAATAAATATAAGTCAATGGACGTGAGTTAATGATAGCTTCTACTTCAACTAGAAGAGTTTCCAGTTCACTTAGAGTCAACGAAGATTTGCCGATGACTTTACGTAAAGTAAACTTCACTGAGCGCACCATTCACTCAAAAAAGCCACCAGGCAGCACGTTCGACAATGAATTTCCAAGAAATTCATCGATCGGCGTAAAACTTTTTTACATCCGGATGTTGGATAGCTTTGCACATTTCTTTTAATTCAAGTTCAGCTCTTTTGAAAGTTTTTGCATTGTCTGAGTAGATTATAGCACATATAGTTGAGTAGATTATAGTTGACATGTCTTTCACAAGCTCCAAATGAATTGCTCTTGTGATAGCGCAAGTAAATAATAAGATGTAATTTTTATTCTCACTCCCCTTCACATATAGGGGCCCCGCAAAATCAAGGCCTGTAACGGAAAATGGGGGTCCTTTGTTAATGCGATCACCTGGAAGAGGTGCTATTACTTGTTGACCAGGACGTATGTTAAATTTCTTGCAGATTGTGCAGTTGTTGAGGACTGATTTTATGCACTGTCTGCCTCTCAAAATCCAAAACTTTTCACGAGTTTGTACCAGTGTGTCTGACACTCCTGCATGCAAAACCCTTTCATGGGAATCTTTAATAATCAATTTATGTTTGGGAGGTAGCACGATAGGATGTTTATCATAAAATGGCAAGTTAGCCTTTTGTAACCGCCCTCGTACCAAGAGTAATCCTTCTTCTGACAACACAGGATTTAGCTGCAAAAGGTTGGATTCTTTAGGGATATTTTTGTTAAGCTTTAAGCATTTTATAACCTCAGGAAAACTTTCTTCTTGAACAAGCTTTACCCAAAAATTTTCGGCATTTTTTATTTCATCAGCTGATAATTCCGCAAGATTTCGTTTTTCTGTGTTTACTTTTATATTGAAAATAAACCTAAATACCCATGCAGTTACTCTATACAGTTTTTTCAGTGAGCTATGCCTTTACAAATTTAAAATTTGAATTTTATCAGCGTTATTTGTGTTAACTACACAAGAAATAATTTCTGCTTTTCGAGACCGCTCTTCAGAAACATTAGACACTTGAGTTGCGGGTATTTTAACTCTGGGCCACTGATCTTCAGGCAAGGAAAGAAATTCGGGACCATACCACCATTTTTGAGAATTGACCAATTGTATTCCGGAACAACCTCTAGTGATTAGGTCGGCAGGATTAAGTTTGCCTTCGCAATGTCTCCATAAACTAGGATCAGACAAGTCATGAATTTCTGAAATTCTATTCGCGACAAATGGTTTCCATTTTTCTTTTGATCCTTTTATCCAATAAAGGACAATTTCAGAATCTGTCCAGAAAACAAATTCGAATACCTGGAGAATATTTTAAAGATAATTTGCAAGTCTTGCACCAATAACTGCTCCCATCAATTCAAGACGAGGGAGAGTTAATTTCTTCAAGGGGGCAACTCTAGATTTAGACATGACAAAACTAGTTTTAAATTTTTCTTTAGATGTTTGATACCGTAAGTATACTACTGCGCCATAGGCTTTAGGATTAGCATCTGTAAAAATATGTAACTGGAGACCCTCCTTTTCCATGATCAGGATGCTAAAGTAATATCTGGGAATTTTCAGTTGTGAGAGAGCCTGTATTTCTGAAATCCAAGTTTTCCAATCCTTTTCTAACTCACCAGAAAAAATTTCATCCCATGATATGCCCATTACCCATAATTGTTGCAATAAATGTTTAATTCGAATAATAAAAGGAGTGATTAACCCAGCCGGGTCAAACAACATAGCTGCAATTTTCAAGACATTCCGTTTTGTACAAGAATCATTATTTAATTTTGATAACAATGGACGTAATTCTAGTCCCAAATTATCTTCATTATTGTTCCAAGTTAAGCCTAATACTTTTAGAGAGTTATTTGGTGGATCGGAATTAGAAATAGGTATGCTCTTATCAATCCATCTGTTTCTAAGCTCCTCGGAATTAGTTTCAAATTTTCTTAAATTCATTCCCCCTTCTTTCAAAATATCAACAGCTTCTTTTAGAGTTGCAAAGACTAGAATAAACCCGGTTTAAACCTGGGAATAAACCGGTGTTTTTGGAAATAAACCAGATCTTTTGGGAATAAACCGAGTCTATCGGAAATAAACTTGGGAATAAACCCGTTCTTTGCAACTCTAGCTTCTTTAGATAAATTAAAAGCCTCTACAGTCGACTGCAAAATGAATCGAGCACCGGAACCCCTTCAGAAAAATTCATAATGCCCGTCGGCCCCTTTAGCCCCCCCCCCCAAAAAAAAAACCTTAATACCCTTCGCGCTTCACTCGCTTTGCGCCTGTCCACGGACGCAAAAAAATGGAACATTGTCCTTTGGTCCATTTTTTTTACCCTTTCTGTTATTCAGAAAGATTCTAGTCCCTTTTGCAGGTCGTCTTTCACTCGCCAACGTTGGCCTGTCCACGGACGCAAAAAAAAATGGACCAAAGGATATTATCCTTTGGTCCATTTTTTTTTGCCCTTTCTGGCCTTCAGAAAGATTCTAGTCCCTTTTGCAGGTCGTCTGCATTTTATCCTGCCATTCGAGCAAGTAGGCGGGCAGCAGGTATCCCTCCTTTTCGCCGCATTGTCTCAAATACACGACTTTGCCGACCCGTTTGCGCTCCAAGATGCGTCCCTTGTTCAAAAACTCGTAGAGTCTCGCTTCCCTATCGGCCTTATACCCCGATGCCAAGCGGTAGGCGAGGAGATGAATCAGGGCCGTGTGTTCAATCACCCATTCGGTTTTCCATTCTGGTAAAATGTCGCTGCTGAGACAGCTACCCACTTCTCGAGCCCAGGCGTGAACATTGCTTTTCCCTAGCAACAGAGCCAACTCTAACGTTCCCCAATACATTTTTCCATTCTTTCCCACAGCTCCGAAAAGATTAAAGTAGAGTTGGCGGTCCATCAAACCCACTCGAAACTGCATGACTGTTTTTTTCTTCTTCTCCTCTCCCTTCCCGTCTTTTTATCCTCCTTCCCCCCCCTCCTTTCCAAACCCGTTTACGCCGCTCGACCGGCCGCGCGCGCAGCTCTCTCCCGATTCGTCGCTCCGCGTCCCGCCCCTCGAGTGGGCTCCGCCTCCTCAGCCTCAGTCGCTCGTCCGCTTCGATCCGCGCGGCATTCTCGTTCTTGCTCTCGCTCTCGCCATGTCCTTTTGCATCCAGTATCAGCCCACACCGTATCACCACTACGTCCTGACCGGACTCATCGGTCAAGACGAACTCCTCTACTGGTTCGCTCGAGATGTCATCAGCGTCCTGGGCCTTCATAGGCCTTCGCGAACCCTGACCAACGTGCAAGTGCGGCACGTGGCCCCGACCCTGAAGAATACGCCGCCTCACTACCTCAAGAAACGCGTGGTACGGCACGAAGCGGCCATGCGACTGTTTCAAATGTCCAGGGTCGAGTCGGTGCAAGAGTTTGGCAGGCGACTCGGCTCGGATCAAACGTACGTCCGCATCTTGATGGAATGGGACGAAAAAGACGTGAGTCATCCGACTATTCTGCTCATCCTGAACGTACCGGGGATACCGGATATGGTCCGACACCCCACCTTCTTTCACTGGTTTGAAACGTTTAAAAAAAATGCCGTGTTTAAACTCTACCCGGATCCCCTCATCGAGACGATGATGAAATGTAACCAAGAAATTTTAATGAACCCGCCCGTCGTTGCAGAAAACAGTCAAGTCACTGTACTGGAATCACGTCAAGAGGATGCCTGTCCTCTTGAAATTTTGTTTGAGTGGAAAGGAACTCTGAAAAAATTTAAACTTGTTGCGGATAAAGATGCTGCTGCTGCTGCTGCTGAAAAAACGTATACCGAACTGTAATTCTCTATCTAGAGGCAAAAAAATGGGTGCCCGGGAGTTGTGCTGATGCATGCACAACTCTCGGGCACCCATTTTTTTGCAGTCTACTCGTCACCAACGTTGGAAACGTCAACCAAAGGGCCCGAGAGAATGCTGAGGCATTCTCTTGGGCACCCATTTTTTTGCAGTCTACTCGTCACCAAAAAAATGGGTGCCCAAGAAAATGCATCAGCATTCTCCCGGGCACCCATTTTTTTACGGTTCATTCGTCACCAACATTGGTGACGAGTGAACCGTAAAAAAAATGGGTGCCCGGGAGAATGCTGATGCATTCTCTTGGGCACTTTGGTTGACGTTTCCAGACTGTCATCAATGTAGTTGCCCGCCTCCTATACATCCATTGAATAGCGACTCACCCCTTGAACCCATTCACCTGCGTCCAATTTTTGGAAAAAAAAAAAAAAAAAAAAAAAAAAAAAAAAAAAAAAAAAAGTCTGGATCGATACGCATGAACCCACGTTCTGCGCGGGCGCTTCGTTCGAGTTTATTCACTCTTCCCCTTGCCTGTCCTTGAAGCGCGCGCCTCTCAAAGAAAAGGGTCTTTGGCCCTCCCCGCGTTCCTTCACCACCTCTCTCTCTGCTTCTTTCCTCCCCCCTGGCTCCCGCGAGCATAAATAGTCCGGCGCGCGCTCTCTTTGGCCTTCTATATGCCGCGTCATGCTCTTTCAACTCAAGCTCGGCACCGGCGTGCTCTGGGGAGCCATCGGTCAAAATGGCTGCCTGTACTGGGGAGCCCTGTCTGTCGCCAAACTCTTGGGGTATCGATCCCTCTACCAGTTTACACGTCATCGTTCCAACGTGCTGCTCAAAGACATTGCCTCCCGCTATCACGCCCAAGAACACCACCGGTTCCTGGAAACGCGGCTCATGACTCATAACCGCCTGCTTTCGGTGCTCGAACGTTCCCGAAAGACGCGAGCCCAGCTCATTTATGACCATTTCAATCGAGGCAACTTTTACGTGCGAGTGGACACGGATCCTCGCTACCCGAGAGCCGAACTGTGTAATCAGAACGATCCTCTCGCCGTCAATTTTTTCCTATGGCTCGAAGGCTATAAACACCAACTCTTTGAAGAAGCGCTGGAAGTGGACTCGGATCCGGACCGCGATCGCGAGGAGGAGGAGGAGGAGGAGGAAGAGTATGAAGTGGTGGAGGACGAGGCCACTGCTACTGCTGCTGCTGCTGCTGGTTACTCTGCCGCCTCGCCCCCTGCTGCTGCTGCTACCGATGTCACCGACTATAGTCCCCGGTCGCCGCCCGATTTCACGCCCTACTCTCCAAGCTGCCCCCCTTACGACCCCAACGAAGATGCCGAACCTGCTGCTGCTGCTGCTGCTACTGCTACTGCTACTGCTGCCATTCCTCCCATCGCTCATCCTTCAACGCTCCCGTTTAAAAAAAGATTTTACACCCAGGATGACGGGATCCTCTTTTGGTTTTCAAGCCTCCCACCCAAAAAAATTATTGTCATGCAAGGCAATTGCTCCCAAGAATTTATTCCCAAAATGGACTAGACTTTTTTTCCCTGCTGCCTTTTTGCAATGCCAAAAAAAAAAGTGTGATGAGATGAAAACTATCTCATCCCATTTTTTTTTTTGCGCGCGTCGTTTCCTGCGGGGAGCCGAGACCACGTGATCACCACCGTGAAGGTCGAGTGACTGAAACCCGTTCTTCTTCTCAGAGTCGATTCAGTTGTCAACATGCTCTTCAGAGTGAATCTACGCAACGGAACCTCTCTTCAAGCCGGGATCGGCCGGAACGGCAAAGTGTATTATCACGGGGAGTCAGTGGCGATCCTGATGGGGAAGCCCACTCTCGAAGGGGAGGAGGAAGCCCTCGGATGGATTCGCAAAGTGGCCAGTTGCAAGATGGGCGACGTCTTGCCTCATCTGACGCATCCTGGACTGCGGGATGCCTGGGTCATTGAGCACACGTGGCTGCTCGCCCTGATAGAGAGGGAAATTGCGCAGGGTGCCAAAAGACCCGGGCTCAGAGAATGGCAGCTCTTTTTGCATTTCGGCTACGTGATGCCCCTCGGGACCTATGACGGGGTGCTGAACGTGATGCAAACGCGCTACCCCATTGGAATATACTTTCGGACATGGCTGAAAAGGGTATGTAGCAATCTGGAATCGGCTGGACTCGTAAGCTAATGCATGCTGCTGCTTCAAAGACTCTAATTATCTTTTACAAGCTGCTTACAAAAAAAAAAAAAGCAGTGTTTTAAAGATGCAGAAAAATGGGCCGAAAAAGTAATTGGTTAAAAACCAATTGCTTTTTCGGCCCATTTTTTTGCGTCAGATCCCTCACCAACATTTGACTCGTTTCCACGTTTTTTTGAATAAACCTTTACTGACGTGAGCGGTGAAGCGTTTAATGCAACTAGACTCTATCTTTCAACAGGCTGTTTAAAAGCAGTGTTTTAAAAGATGCAGAAAAAGGGGCCGAAAAAAGGAATGGGTATTCCACCCATTCCTTTTTTTCGGCCCCTTTTTTTGCGTCAGATCCCTCACCAACATTGGACTCGTTTCCACGTTTTTTTTAAAACTGGTTTTCTCGGTGGGCGGAGCTTCCCGTCCAGGTCACTCGCCCGAAACCTCTACTATAAAAGGACGTAAGCGGTGAAGCGTTCAGTGTCAACATGTTGTTCAAGGTGCATCTGCAAGGCGGGACCGCCGTGACGGGTGGGGTCGGCCTGAACGGCAAAGTGTATTACCACGCAGGGCTAGTGGCGAACCTGATGGACAAGGCCTCTGAACGGGGATGGATTCGCAAAGTGGCCAGCTGCAAGATGGGTGAAATCTTGCCCAACATTACGCATCATGGGATACGAGAGACATGGGTCCTTGAGCAGACGTGGCTGCTCAGCCTGCTGGAAAAAGAAGACGCCGAGGGCATCCTCACTCCATCTGCCAGAAAATTGCAGCAGTTTCTCTACGTTGGCTACGTGATGCCAGTCGGAAACTTTGACGGGATGATGCATCTCAAGCAAACCCCGTACCCTTTCGGAAAGTATTTTCCGAAATGGTACGAAGAGGTCTATCGCACTCTGTACTCTAATCTTTAAACAGGCTGTTTCAAAGCAGCGTTTCCAAAGATGCAGAAAAAGGGGCCGAAAAAAGGAATAGGTTGAAAACCCATTCCTTTTTTCGGCCCCTTTTTTTGCGTCGGATCCCTCACCAACATTGGACTCGTTTCCACGTTTTAAAAAAAACTGGTTTTCTCGACCTCACCAACATTGGACTCGTTTCCACGTTTTAAAAAACTGGTTTTCTCGGTGGGCGGAGCTTCCCCCGGTCGAGTATAAATAGACGCGGCTCAGAGCGGGCTCCTTCCCTTTTCACCATGTTGTTTCGACTCTTGCTCACCAAAGGCCACTTTTTCTACTGCATTCTGGGGGTGGTCGGGAGGAACGGCAAAGTGTACTTTTCCACCGAAGACGTGGCGCTGGCGGTCCACCGGAGTCAGAGGTGGGTATCGGACGTGGCGAGCTGCAAGCTGAAGGAAGTGAGCCCTGCGTGCAAGAGGCGACCCGAAGCGTGGCTGATTGAACTCTCGGCCCTGCTCAACCTGCTGCAGTTGGAGCGCGAGAGGAGGCTCTACTACCTGCTGAAATTTGGAAATGTCAAGGAAGTGACGGGAAGCAACATGCCGCAAATTGAAGAGTGCCCTGAACGGGAGGGAAGGCGGTTTGAAGCGTGGATCAAGGACTATCAGAAAAAATGTGCCGAGGAAGAGAGGGAAAATGAACTGAAAAAATAACTGTAAGCACCCGTGCGGTGTGAAAGTTGCAAAAAAATGGGCCAAAGGTAAAAAAAAAACTCGATGTTTTTTTTTTTACCTTTGGCCCATTTTTTTGCAGCACGTGGGACACCAACCTTGGAAACGGGACGAGTTAAAGGGGTGGATGGGAATGAGTTTCAGAAACTGTTTATATGTACACACACAAAAAAAAAAAAAAAAAAAAAAAAAAAAATTGTAATTTTTTTTTTTTTTTTTTTTTTTTTTTTTTTTTCAACTGGGAAAGTTTGGAACGCGTCCAAGTCACGTGATTAGGGAAGGGGGGAGATAGTGCCAGCTCTGGAATGGAAGGAGGCTCGCCCAAAACTTTTTTCCCTGGAGCCGATGAAAGCTGTTGAGAGGGGTTGGATTTGACCTTTCGTTTAACATGGGATTCCCATTGGCTTTTTTTAATACAATACAAATCCTACATTATCCTGACTTTTTCAAGGTCAAACATTACATTTTAATTAAAATTTTAATTAAAATTAATAATTAATATTTAAAATTTCAATTTAAAATTTCAATTTCAATTTTAATTTTAATTTCAATTTTAATTTCAATTTTAATTTTAATTTAAATTTTAATTTTAATTATAATTATAATTATAATTTAAAAAGTTGGGAAAAAAATTTTCAACTTGGGTCCGGATCAAAAATGTTTAATTGAAAAAAAAAAATTTAAAATTAAGAGCGACTAAAGAGTATGAAGATTGGGGGAAACAAAACTTTATGCCTGCGAGGCGGGAGCGCAGCGACCGCCGAGCGGGTATAAAGTTTTGTTTCCCCCCAATCTTCATACTCTTCAGTCAGAGACCTTCCCAGCTCTTCATTTCTTTGATTTTTTTCCGTCAGTTTCCGACCAGGGTTGTTTTCTTTTCGTTTTAAACTTTTCGAGGGCTTGATTTTTCTCTTGCAAAAGTGTTTTGAGAACGCAAATTTCAGCGTTCATGCGTTCCTTTTGCAGGCGATTCTGTTCCGCGCTCTCTTGCCGCAGACGCTCGTACATTTCCTTTTGCACGCGACTCTGTTCGGCGAAATCGTTTCGCATGCGTTCAATTTCCGCGTCTTTTTGCAGCAGGGCATCGTGATGCAGGCGTTCAATTTTCGCGTCTTTGTGGAGCAGGGCTTCTCGATGCAGGCAATCGAGCTCGTCGATGCGAGTGCGCAGGCGCTCCATGTCCGCGTCTTTACGCTGCAGGGCTTCGTGATGCGAGCGAGTGAGCGCGTCGATGCGTGTGCGCAGGCGCTCCAGTTCTGCGTCTTTATGCTGCAGGGATTCGTGATGCGAGCGAGTGAGCGCGTCGATGCGTGTGTGCATGCGTTCCACGGTTTCGCGAGAGTCTTGGAGTTGAGTGCGCATGTCGGCCAGGGCCGCGTCTTTCTTTTCGAGCTCTTCCTCCAACCGGGCAATGCGGAGCACAAAGGGATGGATGCAGGTCAAAATTCTTTGTTGGAAAGGGGAGGGAGTCCAGTATTCTTCGCAGACGACGTCGTAAAACAGGTTGCCGAGCTCTGCTTGCAGGCGGCCCCAGGCCGGGTCGTCTAGAGAAGCCAGGGAGTCGTCCCGCTCGAAATAGAGTTTCATGCCTCGATTGAGATGGAGGTAGTGCTCCGTTTCGCGACCCGACCCGACGATGGGTCGAAACGGCTTGGCCACGCGCAGGACGCGGTTGAAGCGAATGTTGGGGAGATGCTTGAGGGCGATTTGAAAGAACCCTTTCGCTTCGTTCCGAACAAAGTCAGTCTCGGCCAAGAGTTCGGGTTTCATGAACCGGTACTCTTGATGGAGGAGTTGCAGGATGCCCCCGTCCCATTGCAGACAGGCGTACAGTCTGAAAGGAGCGGGGAGCTCGGTAAAGATCCAGAAATGATTGGGTTTCTCAATCACTCGGCCACCTTTTTTGGTGAAGGTGCCGTCGCATTTCGACTGCCGTTTGCTCAGGTAGCCCAGGGCGTTGACCAGATGCAGGGGGGATTTAATCTTTTTGCTGCGAATGCAATAAAAATTCTTGCAGGGTTTGTCTTCTCGCGGAATTTTAATTTTTTTCCAGACGTTGGGCACGAAATGCCCCGTGGGCGAAAAGAGGAGCAAATGCCGGTGCTGGCGATGACGTGCCTGCCGGTACGTGCCTCCATCGCACCAGCAGGAGAAGGGTAGGAAACGAGTCTGCCCCGCGTCCCCTTCTTCCAGAGCTCTTAGGAAAGGGGCAAATGCGACGGCTCGCACCATGATGTGCAGGCATTCCCAGTCCTTTCCCAACTGCAAGTACTTTCGAACGCATCCGGCCGCTAAATTCAATCCTTCGTCCTGGAAGGGAAGGGGAAGCGGATCCAGGTCGACTTGCGAAAAGAGTTGGTAGGCTTGAGGCGGAAGATTGGAGAGTTTCGAATGACCCGAGAGACACCTCGCTTGACACAGGGGTTTCATGTCGTCGAGGACAAAGTTTTCGTGGCAGGGCGGCCACGAGAGGGTAGGCTCCAACACGGTAAGAGGAGGCTCTTCCACGGGAGGCAGCTCTTCCACGGGAGGTTTGCGAGGCTTTTTTAAGGGAGGTTTGCTTACGCGAGGCTTTTTTAAGGGAAACACAAATTGGGTAAAACAGTCGAGTAGATGGTTCAAGTTTTTAAATTTGGTTCCCTTCTCCCAAGACGTGCGTCCGTTACACCAGACGCATTGAATTTCCCGATCGAGATGATGCTTCTTGCAATGTTCTTCAAACGATTTGGGTAATAAGGTTTCATCACAGTGCGGACAAGGAAATGGAATTTTAAAATTCCTTAAACGATGATAATAAGGAGTGAGGGGTCTTTTCAATTTGGGTGGCATGTTTGGTAACAAGATTGTGATGGATTTGAAAAACAGCTTATATAGCGACTCGGATTTTAGTTTGCAAAAAAGTAGTTTGAGAGCTCCAAGTCTGATTGGCTAAGCAACGAAAAAAAAAAAAAAAAATTAATTTTTTTTTTCCAGTTAGATTGGGAGCTTTCAAAATATTTTAGAAACTAAAATATCTTGGAAGCTCCAAGTCTAGCTCGTAAAAAAAAAAAAAAAAAAAAAAAAAAAAAAAAAAAAAATTATTTTTTTTTTTTTTTTTTTTTTTTTTTTTTTTTTTTTTCCGGTTAGCCAATCAGACTTGGAACATTTACATTTTTGGCTACAGTTTCAACGAGCTCATTCAACAAATGTGCCACGATAATATCTACATTTTCTTCTAATCGAGGTTTCTTCGATTGATTTTCTTCGTCGGCCTTCCTCTTCCGTCTCTCCTCCTTCAATGTATCCAATTCGGATTTCAGGACTTCAATTTCCTTCTCCAGCTCGCCCAATTGATACATGAGCGGCTCCACCATTCTAAAGTATTTTTGTTGGGAAAGGGCAGGCGTAATCAATTCGTTTTCAATGACTTTACAAAAAATATTTCCAGATTCTGCTTGGACGCGGTCCCAATCCTTTTCGTTTTGTTCCCTCTTTTCAAAGTATAATTTTCGATCTTTGGTAAGATGCAAAAAGTAATCGGTAGGTCCAATAGTGGGAAAGAAATGCTTGGATACGGGTAGAACGAGGTCCTTTGGAATTTTGGGAAAATGTTTCACGTATATTTTCCAAGATCCGTTGATGCACGAGGCGAAAGGAGCTAATTTATCGGCGCCGAGTCGCCCGCATTCCTGAACAATGAGTTGTATGATGCCCTCTTCCCATAAACCTGATACGACCCACTTAAATTTTTCCGGTAGAGTCACGTTGATACAGAAATGGTTCGAGTCTGTTTTCACATCGGCAGACACTTTGCATTCGGACTTTTGATTGCTTACGTAACCGATCGTGTTTATCAAATGCAGCGGCGACTCGATACGATTGCTATGAATGCACGAAAAGTTTTGGCAGGGTCTGTCTTCTTTTGGAATTTTAATTTTCTTCCAAACATTTTTCTTAAAGTGGCCTATGGGGGATACGGCAATCACGTGTCTATGCTGCCGGTGACGCGCCTCTTTCTGCGGTCCTCCGTCGCACCAGCACCAGAAAGGTAAAAGGACCGTGATGCCTCCGTCTGCTGCCATGGCTTGATGAAATGCGTTGAAGGCGATGGCGTGAATTTGTAAATGAAACCATTCCGATCCTCCGCGCAGGTATTTTCGAACACAAGTGGCCGCGAGGTTCAAGGCGTCGCTTTGAAAGGTGAGAGCTTCGGGTTCATCCCACCATTCGGCGGGTGGCTCGAAAACGGATCGATAAGCCATCGGATGCATCCCAGGAAGTTCGAGGCGACCAAAGAAATCTTTATCAGGGCACGCGGGTGTCAGGTCAAAGACGGTAAAGGTTTCAATATCATAGATAGGCATTTCAAAACCATCAGGAGGAAGCTCTTCTTCGGGGGAGAACTCTTTTTGTACGAGAGGCTTTTTTAAGAGAGGTTTGCGTACCCGAGGCTTTTTTAAGGGAGGTTTGCGTACCCGAGACTTTTTTAAGGGAATTACAAATATTGTAAAACAGTTAAGTAGATGATTCATATTTTTAAATTTGGTTCCCTTCTTCCAGGACGTGCGTCCGTTGCACCAGACGCATTGCGTTTCTCGATCGAGATTATGTTGCTTGCAATGTTCTTCAAACTTGTGTGGTAATAAGGTTAGATCGCAGTGCGGACAACGAAATGGAATTTTAAAATTCCTCAAACGTCTGTAGTAACGATTGAGGGGTCTTTTCAATTTTCTTTTCATTTTTGGTGGCATGTTCAGTAACAAAATGTATGAAAAAGTGTTGGTGATTGATTTAAAACAGTTTATATAACGACTCGGAATTTAGTTTGCAAAGTAGTTTGAGAGCTCAAAGTCTGATTGGCTAGCCAAAAAAAAAAAAAAAAAAAAAAAAAAAAAAAAAAAAAAAAAAAAAATTTTTTTTTTTTTTTTTTTTTTTTTTTTGAGGCTATAGGTTTAGACTGTCAACTCAGATTTTAGTTTCTAAAATATTTCGAATGCTCCAAGTCCAACTCGTCAAAAAAAAAAAAAAAAAAAAAAAAAAAAAAAAATTTTTTTTTTTTTTTTTTTTTTTTTTTTTTTTTTTTTTTTTTGGAGCTAGCCAATCAGACTTGCTTAAGACTCAGAGATATAGGCTTCCCCGCTTCAGCCTCTCCAGACATACTTTATCGACTCCTTCATCGGGATCCCTCCGACTCGTTTGCAATTCTCATTCTCACTCTCTCATTCACCACGTGAAACGTCGCTCTAGCTTCCCGATATCCTCGACACATGGCATCCAGTCATCATTCGAGTTTCAAAGACGAGGACCGCGGGACGGGATCTTGCAGCAATTCCGAAGACGAGGATTACCACGATGACCACATTACGCGTTACATGCTACATTCAATCTCGGAATTTAAAGACACCATCGACAGTAGCAGTTTTCAGGAGGGAGAGGAAGATTGCGAAAAGCCCCGTCTGCTTAAAAAATTGGGCCAGTTTCATAGAGAGGTGATTGATTTTTACATAGAGATGAATTCCGAAAGGCTTCGACTCGAACGAGAAATTTTGGACTTGAAAAACCAACTCGGAGACTCTAGATATGTATGCATACACTGCGACGACATGGTAAACTTGTTTAAAGAGTAAATTCCTATCAAGGCTACTCGGGAGAAAAAAAAAAAAAAAAAAAAAAAAAAAAAAAAAAATTTTTTTTTTTTTTTTTTTTTTTTTTGTAGGATTATGAGCTTAGACTGTCAACTCAGATTTCAGTTTCTAAAATATTTTGAAAACTCCAAATCTAGCTTGTCAAAAAAAAAAAAAAAAAAAAAAAAATTGTAATTTTTTTTTTTTTTTTTGACGAGTTAGACTTGGAGCTTTCAAAATATTTTAGAAACTAAAATCTGAGTTGACAGTCTAGGCTCATAACCCTACATTTTTTTTTTTTTTTTTTTTTTTTTTTTTTTTTTTTTTTCGCACGTTATATACATGGTATCGGTAAAAGAGCAAACACTCTTTCAGTCTTTAAAACCTGCCTCTTTCCAAATCTCCCCCCCCCGTTTCACCGAGTTTTTCAGGACCCCCCAGACTAAAGGCCCTCTCGTCACGGGTAGACAACC
Organism: Maratus michaelseni; assembly: GCA_963931845.1. Classification (NCBI taxonomy): domain Eukaryota; kingdom Metazoa; phylum Arthropoda; class Arachnida; order Araneae; family Salticidae; genus Maratus; species Maratus michaelseni. Next base: position 130,609,004 of record OZ007596.1, on the reverse strand, counting down.
CCCCCCCGTGAAAACGCAAAGCCTCGAGTGCGTGACTTGCCATGGCCGGTGAACCGGGAGACGATCCGCTCGTCAAGCATCTGCAGGAAATTGAGCATCAAAACGCGGAAATTGAACGCTTGCAGCTCGAGCTCGTCAAACAGGCTCATTTGCATCGAGAAGAGCTCGAACACAAACATGCCGAAATGGAACGCCTGCGGTATGACCTGCAGCAAGCGCAGAGTCGCATGCGACCTCTCCAGGACGAGGAGGAGGTGAAGCGTCTCACGGCCGAGCTCGAAACCTTGAAGGGGAAGCATGCGGAAGAGTTGAAGCGGAGCGCCGAACGCTGGCAGCGCGAGTCTGAGCAGCACGATCACGAGCAGCGGGAAGCCTTGCGGCAAAAAGAAGCGGAATTGGAACGCGTGCGGGCCCTGCTTCTCGACTCCCAGTCTTTCGAGGGCTCTCCAAACCGCGAGCACGCCCATTGCGAGGCCTTGCAGCGCGAAACTCTCCGCCTGCGAGACGACGCGATGCAACGCCAGCTGGAAAAGGAGTCGCTCGCCGCTCGCATCCAGGAAATGGAACGCTCCCATCAAAGGCAGCGGGACCAATTTTTGGCAGCGTTGGAGTCGGATGCGAATCAGAGGCGCAAGCTAGAGAGTTTTCTGTTTCAGCAAAACGCAAACGCCCAGCGCCTGGAAGCGAGTCTTTTGCAGCAGAGTCGCGTGCAAACGTTTGCGTGCGAACGCCTGACCGCGGAGGTGAAACGCCTGCGGCACGAGCACAGCCGCGAACTGAGCAAACTGAGCGAACGCGTGGCCTCGGAAATGGAATGCGTGCAGGCCGAGTACAGTCGGTGGATAAAAGAGGCGTGCGATCGCGTGGCTTTGGAAATGAAGCTCGAGAGACTCGACCCGAAGAGACCGACGAGTCCTTTCCCGGTCATGGACGGATAAAAAAAAAAAAAAAAAAAAAAAAAAAAAAAAAAAAAATTTAGCCAAGACTGTCAACTCAGATTTTAGTTTCTAAAATATTTTGAAAGCTCCAAGTCTAACTCGTTAAAAAAAAAAAAAAAAAAAAAAAAATAGCCAAGACTGTCAACTGATTTTTTTTTTTTTTTTTTTTTTTTTTTTTTTTTTTTTTTTTTTTGTAGGGTTATGAGCCTAGACTGTCAACTCAGATTTTAGTTTCTAAAATATTTTGAAAGCTCCAAGTCTAGCTTGTCAAAAAAAAAAAAAAAAAAAAAAAAAAAAAAAAAAAAAAAATCAGTTACAATTTTTTTTTTTTTTTTTTTTTTTGAGCCAATCGGATTTGCAGCTCTCAAAATATTTTTTTATAAACTAAAATCCGAGTCGTTATATAAGCTGTTTTCAAATCAATGACCAACACTTATCGTTTGAGCTCTTATATATAGTATATTTAACAGCAAGATGGCGCAAAATTTATTTGAATCAACGTTTGTGCGTGAAGAACTTGACGATTTTGAAAGAAAACATTACGCTAAAGAAAATATCAGAACAGATTTTATTCTTGAAAATGTATTTTCCCACCTATTGCGTAATCATTATAATTTCGATGCGATCAATCCGATGAATGAAAAAGAAAAACATGTTTTAGAAGCAACAAAAGAAATTATCGATGCCTTTAGAGACAGTTATGCTACTCCATTGAAAAATATGTGTGCAGAAATAAATGTCATAGAAGAAAACTCAGTAGACTCTATTTTATTAGACGTATTTAACGAATTGTTTTCTGAAGGTATAACCTGGAGCCGAATAATAGCTTTCTTTGCTTTCGTTGGAGAATTGACTATCATGTGTATCATAAAAATGCTACCTAAATCAATCGTGAATGTGATTTATAAATGCTTTTCTAGATTGGTGAAAGAAAAATTAAAAACATGGATAGACGATCATAATGGTTGGGGTGGTTTAAGAAGTTTATCTGTTGTTAGACAACAAAAAAATCCATTTGCCATGTCAAATTCAAATCAGGCTCAAAATACCTTGTATTTGAACATGAATTTGAATTGGTATAATATAGTTCGAATATATCTCTTGTACACCACAGTTCGAATGATTAGCAGATTTGTATCCAAAAAATTTTTCAATAATTGAAAAAAAAAAAAAAAAAAAATTTTTTTTTTTTTTTTTTTTTTTTTTTTTTTTTTTTTTTTTTTTGACAAGCCAGACTTGGAGCTTTCAACATATTTTAGAAACTAAAATCTGAGTTGAGTCTAAGCTCATAACCCTACAAAAAAAAAAAAAAAAAAAAAAAATCAGTTACATTTTTTTTTTTTTTTTTTTTTTTTTTTTTTTGACGAGTAAGACTTGGAGTTTTTAAAATATTTTGAAACCTCTAATTTAAATAAATAATTCGTATTGAATCGGATTTGTCGTCGTACCGTATTGGTCACATAATTCTTGCAAATTTAAAATTTGAAATAGGGGTACTTGTTTACAGTGAAAGCACCAGTATCGTCTACGTTTTTTTAAAGAGTCAAAAAAAGAAACGTAGCTAATTTTATAGCATCTTCCCACATAACATACAAGTCGATAACCTCTGAAATATTGTTTAAAACATTCCAAACATAAATAATCATCCTCTAAAAGATATACAAATGTTATTAAAACTAACCTATGTGAATTTTCAAATTGTTTGAAAGAAAATGTGTCATCATTCTGTAACCAGACGACAAACTCTTTGGAAAACTTTTTGTCCTTTTCTTTAAACAGATTCATCAGTGCGTCAACGCTAAAATGTTGCACTCTTTCCGGATCCCACGAAGGCATTTGTACTCGAAAGTAACATTTGGAAGACAAAAGTCGTCGGTAAAATGCGAGTTGTTGACAAAGCATTTTGGGTAACAGGAATGCCCAGTCTCCTCCTTCGTGTTTCTGGTATCGAGTTTCTTCGATGATTTTATTCACGCACTGATCTCTTAAACGGGACGGGACATGTCGAACGCAGACACAATTTTGTCGAATTTTCTCCAACGCCTCGTGATGGGTAATGAATTTTTTTTCCTCGTCGTTTAAATTCATATCACTAAAATCCAAATGATTAGGCATTTTGATAGTACCTATTTCAACTTCGAAGGGCCAAAGCTTGTACGCCAAATTGAACTCTCCGTGTTTCAAAATTTCTCCTTTATAAAAAGACCATAATAAATGAGGCACGAGAAGTTTGTCGCAAATACGTCGCTGTTGTTTGTCGGGTGGATATCGTTTGATTATCTTTTGAGCCGTTTCATCTGTAATGTTAAACTTGAAAAAAACAATGTCTTCTATTAAGTGTATCATATTGTCGCAAACTAGTTGAAACATTATGAACAAACTCACTCTAAATAACACATTTCTGAACCGCAAAAAAAAAAAAAAAAAAAAAAAAAAAAAAAAAAAAAAAAAAAGTTAACGGGACGTCCCGTAGCCATTTGAAAAGATTTTTGCACCGAGTAGGATGGCTCGATGAAATCTTTTTTCCAAGGAGCCGTGGTATCCTTGCAGGTCGTTGACCCCGGGCCACGGGACGTCCCGTAGCCATTGGAAAGGGTTTCTTTGCACCGCGATGAAATGGCTCGATGAAATCTTTTTCCGCGGAGCTATGGAATCGTGTTGACTCGAGGTCATTGACCCCGGGCCACGGGATCGTGACGTCATGAGTCGTTGGAGAGGGTTGCTTTGCACCGCGAGGGCATGAAATCTTATTTTCCGGGGAGCCGTGGAATCGTGTTGACTCGAGGTCAGTGACCCAGGCCGCGTGACGTCATGGAACCGTGACGGGTTTTTTTTGCACTGGGAGGGATGAGATTATTTTTTTCCGGGGAGCTATGAATACTTTCAACAAACTTTTATTTAGTTATAAAATTCAAATAATAATGGAAATTTTATATCTTTGTTGCTAATGTCTACAATTTAGTATTGGCTTCTGTGTTAAAGAATGGAAATTCTATGCCATATGAATGTTCCAGTCCTCAGCAAGTGGATACATTAAATAATTCTGATATGGAATATCTTTTCTATGAGCTTTCTGTCCACGGATATGACACTGAATACCGGTACATTCTATGTTTGAAGAAGTGAAAAAAACTAGCTCAGAAAGAAACATTTGTCCCTTCGAATGGAAAGAAAATGTCCAAGAAAATCAATTTCCAAAGATTTTACATGTCAATTTTGTATGTAAAAAATGTATTTATTTATTTATTTATTTTTATTTTTTTTTTCATGTAGGGTTATTAGTTCAAATTCAGTGCAAAAATATTTTCAAAGTTACAAATCAAAGAAATATTTATTTATTTATTTAATTATTTATTTATTTATTTATTTATTTATTAATTATTTATTTATTTATTTATTTATTTATTTATTTATTTAATTAATTTTTTTTATTTATTTTTTCATGTAGGGTTATTAATTCAAATTCAGTGCAAAAAATAGTTTCAAATGTACAAGTCTAAGAAATGTAAGATTTGGTGAAAGCTCCAAGTCTAACTCGTCAAAAAAAA